>JAUCMU010000033.1:17384989-17397809 GCA_032275025.1 Enteromius treurensis
TTGCCTTGGTTTCTGGGATGGATAGTGGGTATATCTTACCATGGGGCACTGGGGCAGTCGGGAGCAGATCGATGGCAAAGTCCCATGGTCGATGAGGTGGCAGGTGGGCAGCTCTTTGGGGCAGAAAACATTGTTGTATTCCTCATAGCACGGAGGAATTTCCACAGAATGTTTCTCAATGGGGCTTTCAATGGATGTGGAACACAGTGGATTGTACATAGGAGTCTGAAGAGGTAACTGTGGGAAACATTCGGGCCAGCATTTGGAGTTCCATTTGAAGACCTCTCCAGTACCCAAAGAGAGAACGGGCTCGTGCCTCACCAGCCACGTCGATGGTTGAGCCCTCCAGAACCAATAACTGAATTTCCTCTTCATGACACTGACCTATTCGAAGATAGATGGGTGCCGTTTGGTGACACTCTTTTTGGAGATGGGTTGTCCAGTAACCGATTGGATCTGGTATGTCACTTGGAGGTGTGTGGTTTTGACTCTGAGTTGTCGAGTGATGTGCCACTGAAATTGAGAAGTTTTTCTGCAGTAAGTGTGACGACAGTGGTTAGAGGATTTTTTCGCTCATGGGCATTATGGTACTTACCACAGGATGCGGAGGTCTGGTAGGACATACCATGCCCTGATTTGCAACAATACAAGCAGAGTCCTTGAGACATCAGGTGTTGGTGTTTGTGTTGAGTAAGGCGTCGAGTTTCAATAGACATGGGTTCTGGAGGGCTGTGGTCCCTTGGCGGGCAAGGGGAGAGGATTGACAGTGCTCGGAGAAGGAGTCGTATAGGCGGTTAACCGGGCTGAGCAGCGAATAGCCAGTTGTATAAACAGTTCAAGTCCTATGGAGTCATCGTGGGAAGCAAGCATGAGACAAATATTTGGTTCCAAACCTTGTCTAAAGGTGGTTAGAAGAGCTTGTTCATTCCATCCACTTGACGCCGCTAAGGTGCGGAATTTTACAGAATCTTCCAGTACACTTGTTGTGCCTTGTCGCAGATGATAGAGCCTCTCTCCAGCAGATGTTGTCTGATCAGAATGACTGAAAACCTCCAGGAAATGTTGTGCAAAAGATCAGTATGAGCTGACAGCCGGGCCCGTCTGCAGAGTCAACAGGAGAGTTTCTGTTTGCAGGTGGAGACAGACGATCACAGGAGACTGGACGAGGGAGAGACGAAGACACCACAACCACACAACACAATCCAGGAGAACAAGGAGGGAATCTGTGAGAGCTGGAAGACACGAAGGGATCTAGGAGACAATGGAGACAGGTGAGTAATCACAGGTAAGTATTTGCTAGAAGTCACTTTCGAGAGATGTAATAGTCCACTTCTCTGGAACGAGCTCGGACGTCTGGTGCTGGGTGGTGTGTGGTTTTAAGGAGTGCATGATGAGGTCTTGATTGGTGTCAGGTGATTCATGGCAGGTGCTCAGTATTCCGGTGATTGTGATCGTAGTGAGGGAGTGAGGGTGGAGCCTGGCGTGGATGTAACAGACGGCCCTGAATCGTGTGTATAATCAGCCAATAATAAGTTGGGACGTCATAGGCAGGTGACATTATTGGCCAGGAATCATAAAAGCACGTGGAATGCTGCCGGCAGATTAGCTCCTGTCATGCAGCGGAGCGCCAACAGGGGATGCCGAAGGTGTGGTTTCGAGACGCGTTGTCTCGTTCCTTCAAGGAACTAGGGTTACATGCGTAACCTTGAGACCTTCTTCTTCAGGGACCCCTGCTAGCAGGGCCTTTGAAGCCACCACACCTCGTGTCGAGTGCGCTCCTAGCCTCATTTGGCATCATAATATGACAGGTTGATAGCATCCACTATCCAACGGCTTAAAGTCTGCTTGGTGGCTGGAAGCCCCTTCTTGGGGGGACCGAAGCATACGAGCAATTGCTCTGACTTTCTCCACAGGTCAGCTCTATGGACGTATGCGTCCAGTGCTTGCATTTAGCTTCTGCTGACCAGGCTCACTAAAGGGAGGAGGGTTGAAGGCCTGTAGTACAACTGGCTGAGGCGTGACCATAGGTACATTAGGACTCAGGAAGGCTTTAACCTTGGGTGGAGTGAGTGACCCCAGTAGAGAATCTAGCCTGCAAAAACTCCAGCATTGTACCGACTGGGCAGTTAACTAGATCTTGCTGCTTTTCTCTACACTATGAAGTGAACAACTTACATTTCAGGCCTTATAGCTTCCTCGTAGATGGAGCTCTGGACTGGAGGATGGTCTCAACAACCTCGGTTGAGAGACCTGTGGCTAAGAGTTGTGCCCCCTCAGAGACCACACTCTTAGTTTCCACAGCTCCGGATGAGGGTGCACTATGGTGCCCCTCGCTTGTGTGAGGACATCCTTCCTGATCGGAATTTCCCATGGAGGGCCATCTAGGAGGTCCTTCTAGTCCGAGAACCAGAACGGCGCTGAGAACCAGACTGACCGCGTCCCGGTGACTCTCTCCAGTCCTAGGACCTGATTCGTGCTACGACCTGTTTTACAGTGAGCATTCTGAACTTCATAACTGAGCGGTTCAATAGCCTGACATCTAAAATGGGCCTCAGCCCTCCATCCTTCTTTGGAACTTTGAAGTAGCGGCTGTAGAACCCGCACTCTTTTTTGGGAGGAGGGACCACCTCGATGGCCTTCATTCCTCAGGAGAATTTCTACCTCTTGCTCCATCACCAGAGCCTGCTCTGTACGTACAACCCTAAGAACGAATTGTTGCTAGATCGTCCAAACTGGATTCTGTATCCTTTTTCTACAGTAAGCAGGACCCACTGAGACACATTTGGCAGTAGTTCCCACGCTGCGAAATAGTCTACTAAGGGAACCAACCTCTCGAGGCTAGTCTCTGATGATATTGGAGGGATTGAGAGTGATGTTCATGGCAGACGCTTAAGCCCTGTAAATCAGGGTTAGTGAGGTGATCTCCTGAGGGCACCGGGTACATACAGGCACTGTGTAATGCGATGGACCCCGCTGTTTATCGGAGGGGCCTGCCCTCTAAAGCCCCGAGTCACTGGCATCAGGATTTTCTCTTTTTTCCTTGTGGGGCTTCTTCTCTTGTTATTATTTTGTGGTACGCCTCACTTTTGACTGCAAAAAGCAGCCTCAAGGTCTTCGGCTCCCTTTCTGAGGCCTTATATTGGATTTACATCAATAATCACATCTATGTCCTTCACCTTCTTGATGAAAAACTCTAGGGTCATGCATTTTCACTGAGTTCTTATGCATAACCCTAGACTTTCTATTTCCAATTTTCTTTCCAAGCATCTCTGACTCCTGAGAAAGTACAACATGTTCACTGCTCCTATCAAATGATCTTCTAGCAAAAAGAATGCACAAAGCAACAGCTATTAGCCCTCCTCTGCCACCTTAACTACGGCATCAGAATAATTCCCCAAGGGAAGTATTTTCTTTCTTACCTACTATCAAAAGCAGCAACAATCCCTATCCTTCTTAACAAAGTCACTCTGGATGAAGGATGCAATACGCATTTTTTGTTTTCATGGAATGTATATCCTTCCTTTACAATGACTTTATAATACAACCAGAAGACATTCAGCTGTATACTGATGCAGCACCTTCTACTGGCTTTGGCTGATACTACAGCAGCCATTGGTTCGCTTCCAAATGGCCACTTGAGTTTAGCTTCGGTTTAGTTTATTCACTAAACCATTCTTGTCCCGAGTTATGTCTTCCACCATTTTAGAGAGTATCACAACACATACGCATACACACACTTCAACGTATTTTGCATAATCAGCCTTGTTTATGTCCAGGGGAAAAAGAAAACGCAAGAACGTAATCTGCAGTTGATCATGTTTGGGGGAAAGTGTACGCATGCTTTGTGGTACTCTCTAAATTGGCGGAAGACGTAACTCAGGAGAGAAGAATGGTTGAGTAAATTATGTTATTTTTGTTTTCTATGGACAAAAAAAGTTTATCCTAGCTCAAATCTGAAGTTGATCCACTGATGTCACATGGACTTTTTTACTGCTGTTTTATTACATTTCTAGATCTGAGATCTTTTCAGTTGTATTATTGTCAATGGAGGGTCGGATGGTTCTCTGATTTCATCAAACATATCTTAATTTGTCTTCCAAAGATGAACAAAGGTCATATGGGTTTGGAACGACATGAAGGTAAGTAATTAATGACCAAATTTTCATTGAGGGGTTAAGTAACACTTTAATAGTAAACTTTTACTCAAAACTCACTTTTTGAACCACCACTGAGTGTTTGAAATAACTTTTGGGATGATGTGAAATTTGGTAAATTACTGTTGTTAAAATATGCTATTTGTAGCCTTTTTTTAAATCACTGTACAAATTAATTTCAGATGTAAATTCATTATTATGAAAATATATAAATCTCAAGAAAATTCTACACAAACCATATCCTATTGTAATTGTGTGCCCCTGAAGCCCCCACTGAGTTTCCCTCAAAAAGACTTCCCTGATCAGCCAGTTCAGAGAATCATTACACTCTTTTTACTTCCTTTCGTCCTGTCTTCATCATAATAAAGTATTATCTGCATGGTTGTGGCATTATCCTTGTTCATGAAACTGAGTTAATGTGTTGACTAAAGTTTGGGAACAGGGCCATGCCCCGACCAATCAGCTTTTTCCCAGTCAGCTTTTTAAGCAAAACTGATCTTCTCTGAACTGTTTATCTCAGTTTCTCATTCCCACCCACCCTTCTCCCTCTAACCCATCCATTCATCCTACTTCCTGCATCCAGGGCTGCATCCAATAACCCAACATGTTATCTACAGAGATGAAGCCCCTACTCTGAGTCTCCCCTGATCAGCCACATCAGAGAATGATCCCTTCCTACTTCTGTCCTCCTTATAATAAAGTATCATCCTCATGGTTGTGGCATGGTCCTTGTCATTGAACTGATTTTTAGGGGAGTTACAGAGGAAATTACCTCAATATGCCTACACATATGGGTGTATGGATGTGGACTCACATTACTGAGAAGTTCAAAGGCCTCAGTCAGAGCCACGTCCAGCATGCCTATCCCTTTAGCAAAGAGCTTATCAAGACGGTCACGAAAATGCTGTGGAGAAAAACACATACAAAACCTAGTAGTAAGAGATTATGGGCCAGTTTTACTAATAGCTTGCCAAGCCATGTTATTTTTAATTTGCTATGGGAAATAAAAGACGATATGCTGTTTTGTGCTATGTAAATGTCGATGTGTAAATGAGATGTAGAGCCTGTGTTCTTTAATTTGGGTATTGTTAGTAAATTACCCGAAGAATTTCACCTACCATCAGCACTGTTTTGGAATTGCATTCGCATGTTAATTTGCCCAGTTTAGTAAAGCTAATGATAATGCATAATATTTAATAGGCAGAGTGTGTGTAAGCCTTCCCTGGCCATGGGGACTTAAGTTGAGGCAACAATGCCACCAAATTGGGCAAAAATGCCCCTGCGCAAAACTATTACATTGGTTGACAACAAAATGAAGTTGAACATAAAGTCTAAATTGTGGGATTAAATAAAGATCTACTCATATTGCACATTATTTTATTTTAGGTGTCCAAACTGTAAACAGTCCAAACTCTTGCAAATTCTCTCATCATTAACAAAATGCAGATGTACAATGTAAGTAAGAGATTTATTTCACAGTGCACACAGCTTCAGTGACTATAAAATTTTTTTTTTTTTTTTTGAAAGGGCTTAAACTTGCATAGATCAAAGTTAGTGATAATGTCATGTTCAATATAACATAATATAATTATTCATTTCTAATCCTACAACTAATCCTAAATTCTTACATGACACCCACGTCTTGTTCTTGCCTAAAAAGACATATTTATGAAGATAAATACATTTGGCGGCTTTTGGCCTGGAATTGTTTCCCCCTCTGCCTATGAGTACAAACTTTCTATGTGTCAGATAAGACTTGGTAACTTTTCGCATTCATTAAAATGTAACAATTTATTAGAAAAGGATTTAGACAGACCCCAACATCTGTAGTTCATACTATGGTTTTCACTTTTCTCTCACCAAATTTAGGTTATGCTGTCCTTCTTACTCCACTGACAAATAGATAACCTTATCCAGGTAACTTTCAAAGTGCTGGTTATAATGTGCTCAAAAGCATTAATAAAAATAGATGACAGTATTTTTTCTCCCAGCCTGTCCTACATGACCCTGACACTGACTCCTGTCTGCCTCTGATACTGAGCTTTGTTTTGCCCTCTGGACTCTGGTCATTAGTCTCCCTGCCCCGTCTGGTTCTGAGCCTGAACTTTCTGTCTTGCTTCCTCTGTCCTTGTCCGTCCACTACTTTATCCACCTGTCATGAGCTTCACGAGAGCTATTTTGAGTTTATCCTGTAATTAAGTTCTTTTTTTCCAAACCTGACACTGACCAGGGGACAACACATTTAGTAATAATTTATATACAGGTGTATCAGAAAATGTACTTACATCTTTGTTGGTAACGTCAGCTTGAACCAGTGTTCCGTTCAGACACGGCTCCACATAATGCAGCTCTTCATTGTACTGCCACACACAAAATAAATACATTAAGTGAGACCAGTATGGGGATAGAATTGTTTTGTATTTACAAATAGACATATTATGATCCACAAATAAATGGAAAGAGATTTACACAATTTTAGCAGATTCTCAAATAAACACAAAAAAATACACGAAAACATGTTAGGAGTTCCACACTGAACTTTCAATTAGTATTTTTGCATTGAACAAGATCTTGGGGAGTCCACACCTTACTGGGGTGATGACTGACCCTGGGAAAGGATGCAAGGTCTTCTGCAGGCAAAATATCTCTAAAATTTCACTTTTCCATCATGATTAAGTGTATTTCTGTGGGAATGAGACCATTGTACCAGTTGCACTTAGGCATTTTAAATAATACTGAACATGAAAATGAAGATCACTTGCAGATCATTGTATTTTAGTGTAGCCATTCAGAGTGAACTGAGTGATTTGAGTCTGTGGTACAGGAAAGGGAGAGAATGGCAAATTCCCATCCCATATATTTTAAAGATTTTAATTTTGTAGAACATTCTCTTAATATTAGTGACATCTTGTGACGATTGAGTCTACGGGAAACGTGCGGATCCATTTGCAGACATTTATTGAACAACCACACAGAGTCGGAGATACAAGCAAAGTCAATCAGCAGCAAACGGGGACATCAGAGAACACGGCAAATAGAATAATCCAAAATCCAGGCGTAAGTCAGGCAATATGCAAACAGTATCCAGAGGGGTGAGACGGGAGCGAGAGTCTGGGAACAGGCGAGATCACAATGATAGATCCAGTACAGAGGAACACAGGGAACACACAGAGTAACACGGGAAAACACGGATGGCTAGACAACGGGGAAAACACACAGTACATCCAAACATTGACCAGCGTCTAAACAGGAAATAAACCGGACTTTTATACAGACATGCTAACTAAGACTAAGGGGAGGAGCGAGTTAGTGGTCAAGGCAACAGACAAGGTGGGTGGAGACAACAATGAAACACTATGACAACGAATGAGATGGACGGAGAAGTGAGTTCATAGAAACAAGTCCAGGCATGAAAACTGAGGTAAACACACACACAGTTTGCTGGAGTGCCATCCAGTGGCCTGAGCTGGCACATCCAGCTGATCATGACAGATTGCATCCCTTATAAAAAAAACTTTCACATCTTTTTGATTATTAAAAATCTCCTTAATTACTATTAAATATGAGAAATAATTGTAACACAGTACTACAGCATTCTACAGCAAATGAAACATAGTAAGCTGCACACTGTATTCAGTATAAGCTTCTATTCTACACAAACTTAACAAATAGCTCAAACCTCCCTTCAGTCTTTATTTCTGCCAATATATTAATGAAAAGCGTGTGATCAAGTCTTTCGTGAGCTGTTGGGCTTTCAGAAGGTATATGAGGTGTGCCCTTTCTGTCTACACACACACACACACATTCCATCAACACAAGCCATCTCACTGAAAGCCCCAATGGAAAAACGATTTCCACCGTAAAATTCACCATCTTTGAAACTTTTAGCACACTTCCAAATAAAACTTCATACGAACCAGTCAACACAACTATGTATTGAGGGAATGACAGCATGAAGGATTTGGAAAAATAAACAGAATACAACACTGTTCTCTTTGTTTAGATTTGCACTGGAGAGTCCTATAGAGCAGCGTAATTCAGAGCCTGAGAGCGCCGTCCTTGCTAACGCTCCCTCTCCGCTGCCACCGTTAACTCATCTTATATTAATACTTTGCTCCATTATCACAGATAATGTGTCGCTCTAATTGATCGAGCTCCCCATTATTGTGGACAGTCCTGCAAAGATCCAGGGAGGATCTGAAGAAGCGAAGCAGCCTGCCACAGATGTGATTTGATCATGCTGTTCGTCCAAATGTAATATAAACAACAAGCAAAATGAATACAATAATCAATCTATGTTCACGTGTGAAATTCACCACAACCAAGCAGAACAGCACACCCGGGGGAAATTATGTTCAGCTTTTGAAACTGAGCGGAGTTTAATAGGAGGTTCAAGGGTTGGTCCAAAATGGTCCAGCGTGATGTAAAGCCTCTATCTGGGTGTGCTGTGCACTTACATGCTTACAGGAGTAACTTATCGTTAGCATAACAACAGACTAACTTCATATTGGAAGTCGAATCTCTCGAGTGCATAATGTATGTACAGCATCAGATCAGCTATTAATGAGGTTCATTTAGTCCTACAGGGTAAAGCACAATGAAAGCTTTCCTTTCCGAGTTATTTTTCCACTGTTTCTTATTATTAAAGAAATTTCATCCTACATCAGAGCTTGAAAACTGGCACTAAGCAAACTTTTATAATCATCAAATGGAGTTAAAACTGATTTTTTTTTAAAGAAAATATTAAATATAAAATGTGATTTAGATATCCAAAAACACTGTTTTCTTTTTTTCAGATGCTTGATTCCGTTGCATTAATTAATTTAGTAAAAATAAGTATACAGCATGTCCCAGGATGCTTCTGTTATAACATGGCATGCTTAAACAGCACCTATACTCTCTCCACTCACTAGCTTCACCGAATGAGAATAATACACGCAGAAGTAATGAACAAACACTAATTCTACAACAGTACATTGCTCAAGTTCATCAGTCAAAGCTTTATAATGAAATGAAATATTCTCCAATTTTAACCAGACTAAAACGAATGAATTTGAGTGCTTTTAGCTCTATTTAACACATGTAATCTCCGCAACGCTAGTTCTGAACAGTTTGTGTTTCTGAGCGTCACAGTGCTCTCTAAAGGCCTGTCTGTTCACAGAGACATAGTTGATCAGATCGCCACGTGCAGCTGTGTGTCATGATCAACATTCCTACATACGTCAGCGCCGCAAAAGGTCAGTGTCATTTCGTTGCAATATGCATGCAGTTATAATAGCACTGTTATGCAATCAGAAGCAGTTTCACACATTGCTTCCAGATTTTATCGCCCACTTCTTTTAGAGTGGAACTGAAACCCTTTTCTCAACAACTGAAAATGCTTGCTGCGCATTGTTTATCTACAAAGAGCACTGCAGTTCACTTAACTTTGTTGAAAACATTTCAACAACGTTGAACTTTTAGATCATGTTTTGAATAGACTGAGGCAAACACACCACATCACATTCAGATGACAGCTATCCAACCACACTGCTCGGTGCACTCGAGGAGAAAGCATCACCCCAGGCCATTTAATTGATATCAAATGCAAACAGAGCCCTCATATTAAAATACACACAAAAGCGGATCATGTGAATGATTTTATTTTTATTTGCCCCCAAACAAATCCTTTTAAGTGTGTTTGAAATCTTGCTTTGCTTAAGCTTTGAGACGCTTTTCGAGATCATCTCAAACAAAATGCTGGAGAACATGGTCACCTTGTTTTGTAAATGTCAGTTCTAGTATCTGTTTGTTAAACACAACATACAAATGTATTCAAATGTAACATTTCACTCAAACTGTATTTTTATTATTATTTTCTATTTTTATTCTACTTTCCCCCCATCAAACTAACAATGCAAAAAAGATTTCACTAGTGGCCTCACACTTTGTTACTTACTGTAGGCTACATGTAAATCTCTTCTATTGGCCAATACTAGGCAAACATCTCACGAGCCTGTAGCCTATGCACGGTGACAGCGGGCAAATAATGTGAAACTATAATGTAAAGATAATCAAAAAATACTTGTGCATATGCACCACGCCCTGTAGTGACTCGATCTCAAAGCGGAAGTTTCACTTATGTAACATGAACTTCAGCTTCAACAGCGGTGTTGAGTCTGTCTCATCATCATCCTCATCATCCACATCATTAACGCGGCACATTAGGAAGTGAACATTCCTTGTGTGGGTTACAACTGGAGATGGCCACGGCCGAGAGAAATGTGTTCAAATCTGGAAATAAAGAGCTATTTAAGTTGCACTTGCGGAATGCAGCTAGAGCAATAGAATACACTGCTGTTGAAATACGAAAAAGCTACCTTACTTATTTTGCAACGTACCATTTCGGGCTTAAACACACTCGGGCCGTGTCTCAAAACCTAGCGAGTGCCCTTCACGCACGGCATTTAACGCATCTCAGGCGCGAAGCCTCTCACGATGCCCCAAAATGCTGCTGCGCGCCCGAGATGCGCAAAAACGCGCTCTGTCTAGGCGGCTCTCCGCGCTTTGAGACGCAACCACGGAGAAACGCGGCGGCCGGAGTCGAGGCCGTGCAAAAGTTGCCAAAGTTGCGCTTTTACCTGACTTTGGTCTCGAGTTGAGCGAGTGGAGTCCCTTTGTGACGTCAGCCGGAGGTCGCGAGTAGATCTTGAAGAGCGGGAATCGTTGCATCAGCTCGAGTCTGGAGCGCTGATCCCTGATCGGGAAGAGCGAGGAATGCGGAAGTCAGACGTCAGCAGGGAGGATGAGAAATGAACTGCAGGGAAAACACACATGGAGAAGTGGAGAAGTGAGGAGCAGGGCTCGCTCCACCCCTTAGAAACCAGAAAACAAACATTCCGTTCACCGTCAGCGCTTTACGCGCTCTCGGCTGCCAAGCTTAAGTCCCCTCAACAGTACTGTGCTGTGAGCCAGGAGCCGTTCATCGATACCCCTTCAAAAACTCTCTCATGTTTTGAAACTGTTATTATGGATGCATATGCATACAAACCAGCAGATGCATGCGCTGACAGATTTGTTAATGTGTTTTTGGGAAAGTTAGTTTTAAATGCAATGCATAACTACCAGCCTTACTCCCTACAAAGTAGTTTGATTACATTGCTTTTTATAGAAGGTAGCCTAATGTGTGATCTTGCCTTTGGGTTACTGTCTTAATCTGGGCAAGGCTTTCTTGTTTGTTTTTAAGCTCTTCTTTGACAAATGTAGAAGCCCTTTTACAATAACAAACGTGAAACGAATACGCCTCAGGCTGAAGAAAATGTAAATTCAAGTCTGTACAGTAAACAAATTTCATGAAGAATATGATGCAAGAGAAGAAAGTTCAACACTAGTCAGCACTAACAAAAATCAAACACTAATGTGTCATTTATGCTTAGTACGGTGGACTTGGATCATCGAAGGTCAGTAGCAAAGACATTGATTAACAAAATAGGATTACTCTTATTTAACCCGTTTAATTTTAAAACAAAGAAAACAAAAATGGAGTGCTTTCATCATCGTCAGTCTTTCTGAAATGCGTCACTAAAATGAATGAAAATGTAATGGGAAATACATATATCTAAAAAAAAGCTAGACATGTCTATTATTAAATTAAAGGAATTGTCCACCCAAAAATGAAAATTCTGTCATCATTTACCCTCTAGTGGTTCCAAAACTGTATGAATTTCTGTGTTCTGCCGAACACAAAGTACGATATTAAAAAAAGCAGGCTCACTGACTTAATATTTAAACATAATATTTTTTTCCTTCTATGGAAGTCAGAGGTGACCCAAAACAGCCTGGTTACAAAATTGTTTTCAAAATATCTTCCTTTTCATTTTTGGGTGAACTATCGGTTTAAGTCATGGGGGAAACAAATATTCTCTAATAGAATAATCTGCATGAAACCAACGCAAGGTACAGTCTTTCTCAGGGTTGTCAAACTCAGTTCCTGGAGGGCCACAGCCCTGCACAGTATGCAACCCTAATTAAACCTGATCCAGCTAATCTAGTCATTAAAGCTTATTTGAAAACTACATCATACAGTGCGGTCAATAAGTATTTGCTCACCCTGTGATTTTGCTTAGAAATCATGGAGGGGTCTACAATTTTCAGCATAGGTGTATTTCCACTGTGAGAGACTGAATCTAAAAAGAAAAATCTGGAAATATGATTTTTTTAAACAATTTATTTGGGAATTACTGTGTCAAATAAGGATTTCTGACCCTCAAAGAGTTATTTTGCTTTTAAATACTTCAGCTACACTCTGCTCATGATTCTAGATTAGTAGCACCTGTTTTAAGTCGTTAGTTGTCATAAGGACACCTGTGCCCCCCACAATCAGCCAAAGTCTAAGTAGCAACATAGGCAAAACCAAAGAGCTGTCAAAAGACACAAGAGACTAAATTGTAGACCTTCACAAACCTGGAAAGGGCTACGGGGCAATTGCCAAGCAGCGTGGTGAAAAAAGAACAACTGTTGGAGCAATTGTCAGAAAATGGAGGAGGCTAATGATGGCTGTCCCTCAGACTGGGGCCCCACGGACGATCTCTCCTCATGGGGTATCAATGGTGCTAAGAATGGTGAAGAATCAGCCCAGAACTACACGGGAGGAGCTGGTCAATGCTGTGAAGAGAGCTGGGACCATC
>JAUCMU010000033.1:17397909-17412663 GCA_032275025.1 Enteromius treurensis
TGTGTCCCTTTTATATCGGTCCCGCCGTGAGCGATTGGCCCGGATTGATGCGTTCCAGGTGTAATTCCTTAGTTGCCAGGACGACGCTGATCGGCGCCCATCACAATGTTTAGAAAGATCCGCCTCAGGAGATGAAATTGAAGTGAAAAGGCAGTGTTGTTCATTGGTCAACCACTGAAGATGTTGCACTGGCCCTTGCAGTGTCCAGCCAAGTCGCGTCCTAATGGCAGTAGGTACGCCAGGTGGTCCTAAGCGGACCTGCTCCACTGGAGTAATTAGATGGGGGTAGTCAGAACCTATAAGCAGTACAGGATGGACAGTCTCTAGATGTCGCAGTGGAAGACCTCTCAGGTGCCGATATTTCTCCTTCAGAGCTTTCACTGGATGGGTATGTTCAGCCAGGCTTAGCTGCTGGGCCGTAAATGCACCTTTTATGTTAAACACTCTCTTGGGCTGCGACAGTGGAGAGATAGAGAATGAAACCGCTGCCCCACTGAGGACTTGAAGCTCTTGCCTGACTGTGCGGAGTGGCAGGTCTTCTGGTTTGCCTTTGAGGCCAAGTTGCTGTGCAGCACTGTGTAGAAGGATGGTTCTTTCTGACCCATCGTCCTGAATAGCATAGGCAGTCATGTGGTGTTTCCCATTCCTTAGAATTACCTTGCTAATTTTCAGTAGGACTTTGCGACTGGCAGGAGGCTTTCGAAATAGAAGAATCGCATTCATGGTATTTAGAAGACATGAATTGGTATTGTGAGCAGGAGCAGCTTCAGCTGGTGCACTCTGTGAGCTCTCAGAACCTTTCACTGTAATGTCATGAAGAATTAGTCAAATGTCGGTTGTTACACTGCTTGCAATACATTTTGAGATTGCCTTCTGATGCTTGATGGGTCCTACCACAGCGCCCAACATCGATTGTTCTCCTTAACCCAGTTGCGCTTCTGATCTGCAGTAAGTTGCTTGAAATTTGAACAGTTATTTAAGGAGTGCTTGGTGTGATCACAGTAGGGACAATAAGGTTTGGGTAAAGCTTTGGTGGTAGGAGCTGAGGTATGTGTGTCAAGCAGTGCTTTCTCTGTGTTAAGCAGAATGTTTGCATTCTTGTTAAAAGACTTGTGGTCTTTGATTACCTCTCTAGTTAGTGTTGTAGGTCCTCTACACTGACTGGTTCCAAACCTAGATGTGTCCTCCTGAACTTGAATCTCATACTCCAACCATTCAGAGAGATCGAAAAGGGTTGGAATTGGAACATGGTGTGGATGTGCAAACCGGCGAAAGCTTGATCTGAGATCATGCGGTAATTTCCCCAACAGTAGGGAGACAAGGGAGCCACACTGCAGTTCAAAGGTGCCCTTCCTTCCAAGTTGCTCCAGCATTCCGACAAGCAAACAAACCTTGAGTGCAAACAGTCTGAAAGCTTTTATGTCACCACTGACTATGTTGGAGCCATCCATAAGTTCAGCTATTCGCTGTAATGCAAGCTGGTGTGGTTGACCGTATTGCTGGTCCAGGGCGGCCATCGTTCTTGTGAAGGGGTTTTGCGAATGGCTGTTTGAATCAGCGATGAGTAATGCCTCTTCTAGTTTAAGGTGGTCCATAAGGATCTGAAATTTAAACCTTTCAGTGGCATTAACAGGGAGAGTGTTCTCTAAAGCTATCTTCAAACATGAAAACTCTCTTGGCTTTGGATGTACAAAGTCTGGTATGGTGGGGGTAGGGCCTCTGTACATCGGCTCTTGTTCTGGTCGAGGCACTTGTCTCGATGAACTGTAGGGCATTTGCTGGGACCAAAAGGAATTATAAGGCGTTGAGGCTTTATAATCCTGGTTATATGAAGGATGATTATCATGGATCCCCTGACTGAATAGCTGAGCTCTTGGCATGTCATAGGAAGAGTAAGTATTGTCTCTAGGAACTGCTGCTGAAGTTGAAGATTGTTCCTGTCTTGAGAAACTGTCTCCTCTGAAGCGTGGTGCAGGTACAGGCTTAAGAATTTCTTCAACTGACTGCATGTTTTTACCTTGCCGTGGTGCAGGAATAGGTTGAATTGGATGCAGTTGATGTGCAGGAGTTGCAAGAGAAGGAGATCCAGATACAGGGTACTGTTGACTGACCTGGATCTGAAGCTGCTGCATCTGCCGCTTATGTTGTGAGAGCTCTTGATCATACTGTCGATTTGTCTGTAGCAATGCATCCTTTTCCCTCTGCATCACTTGTACAGTGTGAAGCATATTCTTTTTGGCATAGCGTAGGTTCCTATTCCGTTCTTTAAGAGAGACATTCTCAGACCTCCCAGGATCTGTGTCAGACCACTCTTCTGAGCTTTGATGTTCATCATCTGGAATTTGGGGAAGACTAAATGCCGTTGACCCTCCTCTTGTTCCTCGTCGTCTGACTGGTTGGAGGGTGTCTGAGTGTGTGGTGACATGGGTTCTGAATACTGCATAGACAGGGCAGAGCCATTAAGATCATAATCTTCATATCGGACGGGAAGGGTAGTCTTCCTTCTGACGCGCCCAGTTGGCTCATCTTCTGCATAGGTTGTCATCTTATAAGCCTGCGACAAGTCTCTTTCGGCTCAAACGACAATGAAAAATTAGTTAGCTATAATAGCACAGTCTCATTAGTAAATTGCTGGTTAAGTTTGAAACCCGTCGCAGGGTGTCCGGTAGGAGACTTGACCAAAGATGATTGATGTACGGGAGTAACCCATTTATTTGTCACCACAACAACTCATGTACGCATGTATGTGTGGTTTTTGTAGAAAACTGAAAATAGACAGTAAATATATATATATAATAATATTAAATGTTCCACACAGATGAAATGTAAACAAAAATGTAGATAAATATGCAGCCAGAATATACAATTAAACCGAATAATCATTTGTAGAAAAAACAATTTAGGTTATATACATTAAGATGAACAGTAAATTACTCAATTTGTTTGTATTGCGGTGCTCTGTCTGGGTATGTCTGATGTGCCTATTTGCATAATGACCGCCCACATTCTACGTAGCGAACAACGTTCCCTCCCACAAACCGTACCATTTCCACGTTGATTACATCATATCGAGAAGACGCTGTATTCTGCGCTGTAATTCAGTTATGGCAATGGGCTTTTCGTTTTCCAACACACGCTGTAACGGTAGACCAATCATAAAGGACTGTGCAATCTGACCAATCACAGCAGTGAGGACTCACCAAAAGGAGGGGTTTAGACAGACTGATTCCACGAACTGCTTCACACGAGTCGTTTACGAATCATTTCGAAATGGGGTCAAATTAAATCTATTTTTGGAGAAAACGAAAGTGTTTTTTGACCTTGCATACATGTAAACCTGTTTCAAGAGACTCATAAAACAATATTAGTGACCTTTAAAAAGGCATAATAGGGGCACTTTAATAATGCAGTAACCTTATAATCATGTTGAAATTGGATTGTATCTTCTTTGGTGGTCAACTGGACGTCATATCCTGACTTGACTGTGTAATTACTGAAATAGCAGCTAATGTTGTGAAATCTGAATGGAATCTTCCTTGCACAAAATCAAAACTTTTTAAAACGTTATACGTATAGAGAACAAGTGGAAGGAAACATGATTAGTTTAATGATCCTCTGATGCTCAGGGTGCTGACAGTAAATTCTAAACTATCACCCATTTCATTTGACAAATGAGGTAAAACACATGTTATCCACTAGAGGTGATGTAAGTGTCACAGAGTAACTTGCTGCGTCTGAAATCTCATACTTCCCTACTATATAGTGCATGAAAAACAGTGTGCGAGGCAAGTAGTATGTTCGAATTCATAGTATTCGAAATTCAGTATGCGAGAAGTACACGGATGACCTACTGCTTCTGTCCGGATTCTGTAGTACGCATAGCATGGACACTTTCTTATCCCATGAGCCTCTGGGAGAAGAGGCTTCATATTGGAAAATGTCGGAAAGTGGAGACGCGGCTCATTTCAAGTGTAAGTACCTCAGGAAAAAAACGTTTAATGTGACTAAATTACACTTGTTTAACACAATCTAAATAAACAGATGACTTATTGAAAGTTTAAAATTTGGCGCTGTTGTGACGACGCATGACACGTGACAACATCAATATGGCGGATGTGGTACATCCGAATTCCATTCACTTCCCACATTCATACTGTGTAGAACATACTTTTTAAGGGTCAAGTAGTATGTTCAATTATAAATGTACTTACTTAAGCAGTATGCGATATCGGATGCAGAAACTGTCTCAGTCACCTCAGTCATTCAGCACTTGATTACTCAGGATCACAATCACCTGTTTACTGAGCACTCAAACTTCAATCAAGCCATCTACAAATACTCACCTCACTCAGTCCCTCATTGTGTGGTGTACCGTTTACTTCGAGCAGTGCCTGACTCCCAGTATTAACCTGTGTATACCAGCCTTTAGATTCCTTGTGTTGCAGTGATCTCAAAGCCTGGCTCTCCGCTGTTGATGCTCTGACTTCCTGGCTCCAAGTCTACCTCACGCTCCTATAAAATAAGTGACTGGTTACACTCCAATCTGCCTGAAACCTCTGAAATATCCACTGTCAGGAAGTCACCTTCACTCTACCTGTTGCCAAATTACCTTGTCAATAAACATTGTGGTTTTACATCTGCCTTTGTGACAGTAAGAAATCTTGAAAGTCTGATCTTTTTCAAGACTCCGTTAGTAACTACAGAACATGTATAATATAATCAGAGTAAATCTGTAAAATGCTTTTAGATCATTAAATGTAAATTTAACTTGCATATTTTCTCCAATAGTATTGTTAACTTATTTGTCAAGTTGCCAGACATGATAGAATATGTAGCAATTGTATTTGTCTCTTGTAAAATAATATACAGTGCAGTTTTTCTAAATAAAGACACTATGTAGTATTATGAATGTCAACCAGACAAAAGCTCAGGAAAAATTTACAGACTAAGAATTTAATACACCATGAATTTTTATACATGTTTTGTTTCGCTGTTGTATCGATGGACGCTGTGGATCGCAACCTCGCTTCTCAGCAGGCTAGTGAGGCACGGAGACAGAAGTTCAAACGAGCACTAAACATTTAATCGTAATAAGTGGATACAAAGGCGCTGTCGAAAGTTCAGAGGTAAATGCGGACAAACACACCAACATGACGTTAACAACTCACAAAAGACAAGACTCATACTGATATATAAATACAGACTAATCAAGACATAATACGAAACACCTGGGATACACGGCTGGCAGGGAATGGACACTGATGAGAGGGGCGGGGTCACAAACAAGATAAAGCACGTGAGGAGAACGAAATGAAAACAAACACACAGACACACTGACAAAACATAAACACAAGAACAGGAAACATGACAGTGCTACAGAGCCCCCCAGGCCCTTCAGAAGGCCACGCAAGGTGAGGCCCCTCAGCAGGCCACGGCAGGTCAGGATCACTGACAGGCTCTGGCGGATCACAATCTCTGGCAGGTCCTGGTGGATCAGGATCTCTGGCGGATCAGGCCACGGCAGATCAGGATCACTGGCAGGCTCTGGCGGGTCAGGCCACAGTGGATCATGAACACTGGCAGGTTCCGGCGGGTCAAGCCACGGCAGATCGATCCCCGTCCCACACCTCCCCCCGATTGACACTCTGAGACTGGATCAGGAATAAACAGACCGGAATCTGCAGAAGACTGGATCTGCAAATTCTGTGACAGCGCACTGGGCCTTAAATGCAGAACGAAGTCCGCGGCAGTCTGTGATGGCGCACAGGGCCATGAATGCGGACCGGAGTCCACAGAGATGTGTGCGTCCACACTGACATAATATGAAACACCTGGGATACACAGCTGGCAGGGAATGAACACTGATGATAGGGGTGGGGTCACAAACAAGGTAAAGCACATGAGGAGAACAAAATGAAAACAAACACACAGAAGGCACATGGCACATGACAAAACATAAACACGAAAACAGGGAACATGACAGTGTTACAGATGTAGTCTTTTTTTTAATGAGATTTGGCATGCTGAATATGAAATTCATAATACTATTTGTGTGCCATTAACAGTTTATTTTCACAGCATATAAACTAATCTGTTATCCCTCATGCATAACAATGACATAGTACATGCATGAAGCGCAACAACAGTTTAACATAAACAGGTAGTAAAAGTGAGTCATTTAGTACTACAGAAGTGTATGCTGGATGTCTTTTGTGTGTTATGACTAGTTCCAGAATGCTGGAGTGTTCCAGAAAGCACTTGAACATGCATCAGCGTATGCCAGAATATTGCAGAAACCTCCAGAATGTTCCCATCCTTCCAAAAGCAAATTATTTGTACTAAAGCAGTGTTTCATGATAGTTCTGAAATTTTCCTGACCTAAATGTTTACCAAAACACTCATGCTACATGAAAATACTATAATAATTACAAATATAATTAAAAAACAAATTGTTACGTTACATAACATGTTTCAGTAATATGACAAATTGTGATGTTTTTGCATTCCAGCACATAGCCTACCTATATTATAATTTGCATGATTAAAATGTTTTTTTCTGACATCAGTCAATGTCTGCTTGTTTTTGTACATTGGAAAGCAGTTGTATGTGTTGTAGCTTCAGTTCTACAAAACATTGCACACATTGCATAGTTTACTGTTTGAAAGATTAAAAAGGCTCAAAATACTGAGATCATTTGCTTGATATCTTACAACATGCAACTCATCTAAATGTTATAGTTTGTTATAAGTCCATGTACACATCTTATGATCACACATCTTATGACAGTACTCATTTCCTTCCGGACTAACAGTAGTGAGTGGAAGCCAGTTTTCTCTATAGTGTCTATTGCTGTAACCTCTTTTATCAAAGCCTATCACTGAAGATCTGAGAAGGAAAATAAAACCCTGATGATTGCATTTGTCTTAGTTTGTTAGAAAACTGAATTAATGCAAGTCAGCTTCCTGGTCTAAGAATGACTGGTTTAGCAGAGTGTTAATAAATGTCAATTATTAAGCTGTACTATCTACAGTTTATTTCAAAACAAAACAAGGAACACAAGAACCGCAGTGTGTGACTGTATATCGTGAATATTTATTCAGCAATCAATGCTCATTTTGTTCTTTTCATTTGACAAAGAAGTCAAATTTAAAATGTAGAAAAATAAATTATCATAAAATACATCTCCATCGATATAGCACTGGATGTTTTCATGGAAAACTCTAAACATTTAAGAACAATGTGAAAACACAGTCAAATGATGACACTGAGGTTTGCGATAACTCCGATGACTGTATATTAAACCACAACACGAGTCGATAATCTATTGCCATAGAAAACAAACACAAAACCGCAGTCAATTCCACAGAACTTATAGCACCAGATCAAACAAATATGGAACTGATACATATAATATATATACTATATATGTTATATATATAAAATATACAGTGGTGGACAAAATTATTCGAGCACTAGTATTTACAGCACCTACAAATGGTTTTAAGACACTTCCCGCTTCCTCTGTCATCAGGAAATTTGCAAGCATTCATTTTGCCATTAATTGTAATGATCCTGATCTGATCTGATCTGATCATCATCAGTCTATGTGGAATGACATGAAGAAACAGAACAAACTGAGACAGACTAAATACATTTTTCCCAAAAATAAAGTCTCCAAGATGCTTCAAGAAATCCACCTGCAAAGTAACTCTGTTTATGTACAAAAGCTGCTTCAAACACAAAGGATGCTCACAGCAAATGCTGATTTGATTTAGCTGAAAGAAGTTAATTGAGAAATAAAATCTATTTATGACATTATTTTGAAAGCATCCTCATGTTATATCATTTTTTAACAAGTGCCTAAACTTTAACAGCACTGTAGCTTTGCAGGCAGCTTCTCTTGAAGCTTCTTGAAGACGTTGTTCTTCTGGATTGAGTCTGTCTCAGTTTCTTCATGTCATTACACACAGACTGATGATGATCAGATCAGATCTCTGTGTGGAGCAAACAAAAATCCCACTGGAATGTATAAAGAAATAACTGATTTAACACTATGTTTCAGCTGGTGAAAATAGTAGTGTTCTAATCATTTTGGGCACCACTGTGTATATATTTATATATAGATATCTCGTGCATGCTTTTCAAACCAGAACATAGGTCATATCTGCTCGTAAGATAATTATCCATGCTCTTGTTTTTGGGCTACATCAAATGTCTCTGGAAGAAAGTAAACCCTGTCCCACACACATTACACGGATGCAGCCATAGAACAGCTGGCTTCACACCAACATCACACATCTGGACATCATAACACCGCCATATCCCATAGATATTAAGAACAACGTCATGACATTACATCATCTACGCTTGCATTTATAAGGCAAGAAGGGTGGGAGAGTTGAGGATGTCGACGCTAGTTTCTGCTTTGGTCACGCCACCCTTGCAGCCGTCCAGTCCCTCGGCCAGGGAGTCCAGCTCTGGGCAGGCGAAGGTGAAGACGGACAGGTAGTTGCTGCAGGTGGGTGTGGATGTGCTCACCACTGGGGTGCTCAAAGGTTCTAGATCACTGGCCACAGACTTGTAGAGGGTTTCCCAGTCTGTGATGCCCAGTGAGCCGGTCAGGTCGATGTCGGGGACGGAGCGGGCAGTTTCTGCCGAGATCCGGTCGAGAAGCTCGTCTTTGACGTCCAGAGTGGGCTCGAGGTCGCACAGACTGACCTCTGCGCTGGAGCACAGGAGGATGTTGGAGTTGCCAGAAATGGCGGTGGACGGTACGGTGGGGATGTCCAAGTCCTGCGGGCCGTCCTCGGGGAGCTTGCTGGCCGCTTCGGGAGTGGAGAGCGGCTGGGGAGACTCTGGGAACAGGCAGTCCAGCTCTTCGGGCAGCTGGCAAAGGGGCTTGTGAGTGGCGAGGACATATTCCAGCCTCTCCTTTTCCTTCAGGAGGGTCTCGATTTCAGCCTGGAGGGCGGCTTTGTCCTCTTCTAGTTTGTCTGTTTCCTGGAGAGATGCAAAATATACACTGTAAACAATGATGAAAATGCTACAGCAAAAACCTGTTGAATGGTTAATGTTAAGTTCCCCTACTATGTATGGTGAAAAACTTGAATAGACATTCTACAGTAAAATAACGTTTTTAGAAGTGTGATTTACAGTAAAAAAAAAAACATATATCGATGTTCCAAGAATTCCCTGCACTGCATTATCTTATAAATTGTTTTGTATTGGGTTTTTTTGTTCATGTAAATTATAAGCGCCGCTTTCTCAAGCGTTCTGCTGTCGATCAGTTTGAACGTGATGTGAGATCTGCATTCTCAGTCATGTGGATTCCTATTAAAATGACTGGCTTTAACTCGCAAAAGAATCAATGGTGTGTGACTGCACCTTTAGCATGTTTTTTAGGTCAAGCTCCAAAATAACAAAAGACTTACATTTCTGCACCCTAAGAAACCCAAAAAGAAGAACTTATCTTATTCTTGTTATAATCTTTTTAGATTATTAAATGCTCTGCTCACACTAAAAAATTATCCTAGGAACCGTTTACTGCTTCTGCGGCATCTCTGTTGGCAAAAACCTTCTTTTAGAAGCGGCTGCATTGTGTATGAAGAACAGACTGGAAACCACTGGTTTGCTCTCCACTGCAGCTCTGTGGTGCCACTGACATCAATGAATGTAAAATGGTGGGTGAATAAACACTTTATTTCTGTAAAAATATATTTTTCCGTCCTTGCTCAGTATTTAGATCCAACTGTTAGCCTCTAGTTGAGATTGCTCTGTTTGCAACAGTAAATCAACAGATGACAAGAGTGTGGGGCGAATGTTTGAGCCCGTCATTATTTGGTTTTCCGAGGCTGGAATTACACACTTGACCTTTAACATCTGAGTCTGTTCTCACGATTTAGGAAGCCTTGGACAATGGCGCAAAATATGCATAGCTTTTTAGATAGAAGGGCTACACAGGGACAGTGTTTTAATGTTCTGGGTGAACTGCAGATTCCGAAATGAAAGCCTTATGATGTGGATGATGTCTGTACTCACTGCCTGGAGGGTGTCGGTGAGTTCTCTCCGTCTGTTGCGACACTTCGCCGCAGCCATTTTATTCCTCTCTCTCCTGATCCTCTTCTTCTCCTCTTCCTCCGGAGAGAGCTAGTCAAAGCCAAGATGAATTGCACTTATTACCATCTCGAAGAATCCATGCATCCCTCGCAAAAACGCTTGCCTTCTACATCGCCAATTCACCCCAAACGCGTCTTTCTCTGCAATGCGTCTAAAAATAGTCTATTTTTGCAGACTTGCTGTGACCTGAATATAAAGTGGATGCTGCCGGTTTAGGCAGCATGCCAAAGCAAGAGCTGCATCCCCATCAATCCCAGGCACACGCTTCACAGATTATCAGGCGCGCCGAACGCGCAGCACACGCAGACCCGTACCTGCTCGCTCTTGCTCTTTCTGGTGGCGCATTTCCCCTTACTCCCAGCTGCCTTGCTCTTCACCGGTTCGCTGCTTTCGGCTCTACCCAGAGACGGAGACACAGACGTGATGATGGTCGGCTGGACCATCCACTGCAGGTCTGGCGTGCTGGAGATCGCGGTGACCGTCGGAACGAACGAGCCCTGCAATCGCGATAGAAATGTGTCATTCTAGCTGCACAAACACAACACTGATGCATGTGCATCTGCATAAACAAGCCTTCAAACGTCACTTTTTAACATCTTTCGAGTTTACACTTCAGGCGTTTTCTTTAAATAAGCTCGAGCGTCTAAAAATAGTCCCCTGATCAATATTTAACTTTTGCATTGTCTCTGACGTCAATGCTTACGCAGGACTGCTGTGGGCTCTCCTCAATGGATTTGTTTTTCTCAATGAACACAGCTGCATTTACACCATGTATCGCTGCATTGCAAAGGATGCGCGACAAAACATCACATTCAACATCAGATAAGCAGATGAAGGGCAGAGGCGAGGCAATAGCGTGCCATTCAAAATCTACGAATATTTAAGGATTATAACGGAGCATCTATTGTATTTTTAAGAATAAAAACAATAGCCTCTTAAAACAATGAATTGTTGAACTATTAAAAAATGCATGTATTAGCAGTTACTCCACATGCCCCGAATGGACTGAAAGTGTAAGCATCTATAGATGCTCTCTACCTGTGCCCTGCTGTCCATCGGGGCATCGGTGGGTTTGCTGGAGCCGGTGTCCCCAGGCAAAGAGCAAGAGGAGTCAGGATCAGTCTTCTTCGCTTTGCTCAGAAACATTTCTCCAGCGCGCACGGACAAACAAACTGTTGACTAGATTCCAGCTCTTCTGATCCAGATGCCTCGCTTCGTGATGTTGGAGCCGCTCTCTCCAGGTTTATAAACCTGGTCAGTGACACTCAGCTCCGCGAGCGGCTATTTATAGTCCGCCTGAATTTTATGAATGAAACGGAGCGTACCATTCCGCACGAGGGGAGCGCCTGTACAGAACACGCAGGAAAAACGGAGCTCTCTGAGCACATTCGCCCATGTTATTGCTGAATCCGCATTGGAATTAAATGTCTACTGAAGCAGAAGTCACTGTGACAAAGCTGCGCGCTGTTTTTTGATAACCCCTGTGAGGACGAAATGTGGTCTGTGCCACATATTCATTCATAAAATTCTTATGGACCCTGAAATGCATGAAGACATGCATTACGTCCTTATGAATAATGCATATGACGGGGATCATTTCATGCGAACCGATGCTCAACACAATATTCCATACTTTGATAATCTGATAATGTATTCTGTTGTCATGCTGCATAATTCAGCTGCTGTAGCTCGTGTGAAAATGAGGCAGTGGGCTCTATCTCCTGACCCCTGGAGTCTCCGCATCTGCACCTGCTCACGCGTCACGCAGTGACGTAACACTGTCAAACAGGAACATGACCATATAAGGATAACTACGTGTTGGGATTCCAGTGCTGCGCGTGTGTCTGGACTGAAGTTGCTGCTGCTTTGTGTTTTGTGCAGTGCATTTGCGTTTTCCTCTGAAAAGCTTGTTTAGACGCCTGTCAGTGACACAAATGCGCAGATAGCAAAACATATGCTGGAAAGATTCCATATATATACAATGTTCAACCTGATGTTGGCGTTATGTCAGATTATGGCATTTTCTCCAATGAACCACAGTGTGGGGGTTAGGGTTAGGGTATGTGAGCAGCATGTTTTTCTTTGATTTTAAACGTAGCCTTTATGTTATTCAAAGGCCTATTATTGAAGTAACATTAAAATGTCCACAGAAGGTATGGCTATCGTATTCTCTCTGTCTAGAAACCAACAATGATGAGTGAGTGAGTGAATGCATAGCCTTTGATGTAAAAATCTAAAGGTGCAGCAACTCGGTTTGGCACATTCGGCAATATTATAGCCTATAACATCTATTGCAACGTGATTTTAATAACTTGTGAAAATGCCATCATTAATGTTAGTAAAATATTATCAATGCAGTTTTCAGTCTAAAATAAGAAGAATGATGTAGTCAGACACTTAAATGCCAGCCTCGTGTGAAAAAAATAATAAAAATAAATGTTTATTTATTTATTTATTTATTTATATGTGTGTATGTTCATGTGGTTTATGAGGACACACATTTGTATAATGACATGGGTATGTCCAAAGGCTTAAGAAACATACTAAACAGTGTTTTTTTTTTTTTTGTGACAATCTAAAGATGTCTCCTGTAAGGGGTAGGTTTAGGTGTAGGGTCAGTGTAGGACAATACCACATACAGTCTGTACAGTAGAAACACCATTAAACCTATGGAGAGACCCCATAAACCACAAAAACCAACGTGTGTGTGTGTGTGTGTGTGTGTAAATATATTTAACGCAATTAACGAAGGGGCGTGGCTAGGATTGGTCACCCCACTCACAACTGCTGCTTCTGTCACTTTTTCTCTTGACATGAAGTGCGTTCATTTAGTCGCAAAACGTCTTTACGACCACACCAAACGGGAGACATTCAGACGCGCGCGCCACTTCACTACAGGCGCGAGTCAAGGGAGCGCGCAAAGCGGTACTGTGCTCAGCGCGCGCTCTTCAAATACACGCAGAGTTACCTGTAGCCAGTAGGATTTCATTTCAAAGCGCGAAATAAACTACGCGCATGCAGTGTCGTGCTCAATTACGTTATGAAGCTACCCAAAAGACGAATAAAGCTGCCTTTAAACTGTGCAAGCATGTAATATATTTCATATAAGTTAGCCTACATTTAAGAACATGTCTCTGAAATGGTGTTCAGCTGTCCAGCGCTGTCTCATTCATCTAAAACACCCGATTTAAGTCGTCAGCTCATTAGAGACTTTAAGAGGGTCAGAGTTGAGAGTAAATAAGAACGGCTAATCAATGTTTGAATACTAAGAGAAAAACTATTCCAGAGACATCAGAGTGATGCTGACCTTCAGTCATACAAAAAGATGCTATAATACAAATATTAAAATATTTACTGTCTTTATGTTGTTTGTACATTATTTTAAGATTGAATGTGAAATTATTGCAATACAAAGTATATTTGAATCTTTACAATTACTTGAGATTACTCGCGATTCATTTTAGAAAAATATGCGATTAATTTGTTGTCCTAAACAAATAAAAATGCCTAAAATGTAGGCCAGCTGAATTTCACTGTAAAGAAAATGTGTCTATATAAGTATTTACCGTCAATGCACAAGGATGATTTTTACTTTAACTATCAAAAATCAAGTCAGCATTTACAGTTTGTCTTGACTCCCCACAATTTTAGGTTTCTCATAAGGGAATTCATTTTTTCCTTTTTTTTTTTAGTGTGGTAATTTTTTTTTTACATATTTGGATCATTTATATCTTTTTATTAAGATATTTCTAATGACTTCTTGGCTATAAATATCAGTACATATGCAGTTGTTTTTTTCAACATTGAGAACCAGCTCCATATTCTTCTATTTATTTATTTTAGACTTTGTCTAAAGTTTTAATAAACTGTTCCTTTTTAAAAAAGCAAATCAACAAACATAAATACATAAATAACTATATAGGCATATATATATATATATGTTATTGTATTGGGCCTATTAAAAATAATGGTTCTAGGCTACACAGCATCAGTCAAAGTTGTGGAGACAGGTATTGTTGTAGTTTGTACATTTTTATTGTGTGTGATCGATGTTATGGGTTACATATGTTATCTTGTTTTAATTTGGACCATGACCTGTAATTAAGTTTGATTGATTGATACGCTTGTCTTTGCAGAGAATAATCCACAGCACCTCTCGGCCCTCTAGCGGTTAGTTCCAGCGGAGGAAGGAACAATGCTGTGGTTGTGCTTCGACTTATCCCAGCGCGGATGAAGTGATCAGGATACAGGGCATCCTATCAGAGCAGATAGACTAAATAGGTTGTCTTTATTTTTACATCTGGTGATTCATCTGAGGTTCGCGGTTTTGAATGATCCATGGCCAGTTGATCTCAAATTAGGCTTCTCACCGCCAGAGTGTCTTTTCTCCATGAGGTTATGCGCCGGCGAATGACGTGTGCAATTTCCCGCGAAAACCATTCCGACAGCTGTGAAATATAAATTATTATTATTATTAGGATTTTATCAAATTGTAATCCAAGTAACCGTCTTTCATAACATATGGTTTTTTTAATATATATATATATATATATATATATATAGATATATAATACAGGGGCGCCACCCCACTGGCCAGTGTTAATTGTAGTACTGTAGTATCAGTTATGAATACTTTC
>JAUCMU010000033.1:17416407-17432551 GCA_032275025.1 Enteromius treurensis
TATGTAGATGTTATAAATTGTCTTACGTTTGAATGTTAGTCACGTGGTACTATATCGTTTCGCGGAAGGATGAAAATGTTCATTTAAAACAAATATGCCAATAAGATGTTTCAAATTCATATTCATGTCCAGTTTTTTTCCTTATGTGGCAAGTAGCCGTGTAATAAGCGGGATAAGCTTACATAATAGCTGACCTATCAATTCACAACAGGTTCAAATGCAGTTTATTTTACATGTGCACTAGCAACTTACTGTTTTGCTTGTGAAGCGGTACAGGCGCAGCGTCGTCAGCACCGCGCGTCGGTCATCCGGGTCACGGCATGACGTCTGTCGCAACTGGCCAATGAGAAGGAAAAGGAAGTTTGAGTTGTCTTGTTTCTAAGCAACGAGTGTAAACACAACTCCTCACCACTAGTGGAAGAATATATGATCGAGTTCATTAAAGCTGAGACGATTCATCGCTTTACATTCACAGAAAGAAGGAGTCGGGTAAGTTTAAAAGGCTAAACTGATACCAAATCATCTATAGCCTAATAGCCAGGTGCTCATGACAGTGTCCTGATTAAGCCAAGAGGATTAAGGTAAAACTTTTAACAAATAGATGTCAACATACTATTCACCGTTGATTATTAACAGGTTTTTTTAATTCAAATTATGTAAAATGTGGAATGAGACTTTATTTGGACTAATTAACTATGCTCTACTTTGCTAAATGTATCAGAACTGGAAGCAGAACACTAGATAAAGCTCTGTTGACACTAAAATGAAAGGCTTTTATAGAGGGGATTTGGGATACTGGAAAAATACTGTCAACAGACAGAGAGAGACAGAAACCCCTTCAGAATATAGATAGAAGGACAGGACTGAAAACTACAGATGCAAAAATCCAATTAAAAACAAGCAAACAAAAAAACATTTAAATATTTATCTTGGATGTTTCATTTCTAACGTTACTAATCGGAAAGAACTCATGTTATGGAAGCAATACATACCACAATTGAACCGTACATGAAAAAAAAAATCTACATATATAGAGCGTGAGATTAGCTTTTTCAAAACCAATATAGAAAGAAACAATTACAGTTGTGCTATTTCTAAAGAAATGTCTGTGTGTTGTTTCAGTCCACAGGGTTACAACATTGTTATTATACAATCAGCTCCTCCCGAAGCTGTATATGTGACTGTTACTGAGATATACTCACTGGATAAACATGCAAACGGTGCCACACCATCGATTCACGCAGCATTTCTGGGAAAAAGAGACCGTATCGACAAAGCTTCCCTACTTGCACAGAGAAGGCATGAGCAGACAGCGCAGTCCCTCAGGAGCTCATCACAACTCCAGACAGCATGTTCTAGAAAACCAAGAGGGAAAGATGAGCTACACGAGAGAGAGTCAGCAGCCCTGGCAACATCCAGACAACGTCCACAGGAAGAAACACATACATCTGGAGGAGCAGTGTGAATACGTACCTTCACGGAGAGAATCAGACAAATTATTCCCTCTTAAACCAGTCCTTCACAAGAGAGCCTACAGTCTGAGCAATGTCACGAAACCAGAGCGTCAAGAGAGACTTTACTCGTGTTTAATGGATCAGGCCGTTAATAGACACCAGCAGAAGGCTGTAAGGAAACTAGACGCTCTTAATACAGACTATCTAGGAAGACAACATCAGACAAAGAGCGATGTTGACCGTGAACAGAGGCTTGAGAAACAAACATGGCTGTCAAAGGAAATCCACTCTGAGGAAATGATGCTCCAGGAGAAGATTTTCAAAGCAGAGGAGACTCTGAGAAGACTCCAGAAAGAGAGGAGGGACAGTGCAAAGAGAGATGAGAGAAATAAAAGATATTTGGAAAAGCTAAAGGAGGACAGCAGGTTCTATAGGAATGGAGACGGAGACTGGGATGAGGAAAGAGACAGATATCAGGGGGGATTCAGAGATGATATGGAAAGATGGGAGGAACGGGAGCCTGGGGAGAGGAGCAAAGAAAGTGCAACATGGAGAAGACCTTTGACCTTAGAGATGAGAAAGGGCCACAAGCTGAAGGAAATGAGAGAGTGGGCTGAGTATGAACAGACCGCAAGCAACAGGAGCAGGGAAATGAGTAATGGGCGAAGAGAGAGAGGAATGGGATGGGACAATGCCACACGAAGAAGGGAAACGCACAACCTCTATTCGCACAGTGAAGATGAAGATCAGTACGACGTGAGAAAAACAAATTCACCTGACTCCGTGAGACGGGACAGATCTCACCTAAAGCAGGAGAGGAGAGAAAATAAAGAGGGTTTACATGATCTCACATCAAAACTGAAGGAGGCCGTCCCAGAGAGAAACTTCAGTCAGAGGGGAAAGCACCTGCAGCAGGTGGAGCTCAGTCTGGAGGACGATGCGGACGCTTCTCACCAGCTCGTACCGTGTAACGTGTGCCATCGATGCTTCGCACGAGACCGCCTGGAGACGCACATGAGGGTGTGTGAGAGAAAACGGCCCCAGCGCAAGGTATTCAACACGTCACAGTACAGAGCCAAAGGAACAGACCTCGAGGAGTTCATGAAAACCAACACCAGGAGCAAAACGCCAGTAAGAGTCATTAAGTCCTACTATAGTCTTTTTTTATCAGTAAAAGCTCTTTTAGTGAAATACATGATACCATGTCAAAAAATATTTTTTTCTTACTGTTATTTCATAGCCTATACAAATTTCATCAATAAAAACACACCCTATAATTATCAGCAGGTTCATACAGTATGATTTGCACACTAAAAATGTCTTCTTAAGGCATAGGATAGTGTGAGGAATAGACAAAATCTAAATTATGGAAAGCATTTGCAATGTTTAGTTTAGCTGTGGTAGTATTTACTAACATTGCTTTTCTGTGCACTCTTCGTGTCTTTACTGAAGTCTTACTGTTTTTATCCTTAGCCTAAGAAGAATAATTGGCGTCAGAAACACGAGGCCTTCGTTCAAACCATGCGTCAGGGCCGAGATCACACTCCGGGAAGTGTGCTGCCACAGTCTGCCTTAAATCTACACTCAGAATATGTTAGCTGCCCTCACTGTGGCCGCACATTTGCCCCAGGGCCAGCAGAGAGACACATCCCAAAGTGCCAGAACATCAGGAGCAGGCCACCACCTCCCAAACAACCGCTGAGCGGAGGCAGCAGCAGCAGCAGGAGGAAGATCACACAGTGACTGGAACTTCAGCAGCTCTCTGTGGCCTCCATGCAACTTTAGTGTAAAACATCTTATAATATGTGTTGAACATTGCATTGCAGCCTATGGCTATAGCCTTAGTGATTTTTATAGGTTTTTATTTCATTACGTTTCCCCTTAATTTCCCGGGCAGAAATTAACACAATTAACCCTTTAGCCCTGTTAACTAATTATACATCTGCAGCTCATTAAATCCATTTAAGCAGAGATCACTGGTTTTTAGTCAATTTCATATCCCACTCTTTTAAAAGCATGGGCAATACTTTAAGGTTCAATTTTTGAGATGTTGATGTAATATTAATTTATGATTATGGCATTTCTTTTTTAAATACACGCGTGTTGATAATACATTGTTGTGGACTAGTGTAAAGATGTAACAGAACGAGGAAGAAATCAGTAAAGAAATACTTTTGGGGAAGCAGACATTGAAGTAAGTGGTTATTGCTAGACAACGTTATTGGATCACATAATTATGTATTCTCTTTTAAATCATTAGTCAAGTTATTCAGCCATGCTACTGCTAAAAAGATAATGCAACCCTGGGTGGAAATTAAATGTGTCCATTAATGTTCGGGTTTGGCCCGAAGTTAACCGCCAAGGGGACCGTTATGGAGGAAACTAAGCTTTTCGAAGCTCTGAATCAATTGAGCCAGTAGTTTCTAAAAATAATTCGCCAGTCTGGCGTCATCTGCCGATCAAAACGTGTACATGCAACAAAAAACTCAGCCCTAACATAAAAGTATTGCAGCTTTTAGATTAGATTCAACTTTATTGTCATTACACATGTACAAGCACAAGACAAAGAAATGCAGTTTAGGGAGTGCAACAAGAAACCGATTGCAATTGTTTTCAAGTAAACTTTATTTGTTGGGCAGGTTGTTCCATGCTGTATTATACAAGTATTGTATAATATCTATGATCCATTCAGTTAATTAGAAATGAACCTACACTATAAAGTTCACCAGAGATCAGTTAAATCCAGAAGTTGTAAGCAGCTCAACAAACTGCACGAAGAATATGAACCAGTAGGATAAAGTTAAACACTGTTTAGAAATAAAAAAAATGAAACTCAAACGTGTCATTTTTGCTTATTGCTATGATTAAACTGGATCATCGAAGGTCAGCAGCAAAGACATTAGTTGATAAAATGGCGTTAAATACAGAAATGATATTTTACAGCATTTATTTGGAGGGTTTCGAGACACAGCCATATAACAGACTACAGACATTTGATCAGTCATAACTTCTTAAGAGATGTAGCGTTGAAACTAAACAAATAGGTATGTCGAACCCTTCTTTGTGCACTCAACTGTCGCAGCTGTATTAAGAGGGAGGGGCTAACTCCAAATATCAATGACAAAATAAACACATAAAATCCATACACTACACGATTGAGTACATGGTGCGCAAGTACTTCATTTGGGACACAGCTATCATGAGGCCGAGAGGCCTAACTCTAACATCCACATACATGATCTGATTTAGATCAAACTTCATGGGTGTGTTCGCTGTATGATGCCGATTGCATAGATGTGACTATTAGGAGTCAAAGTTATAGCGCCACCAACTGGTAGCAGGAAGTGTGTCATTTTTAAAGTGCTTTGAATTCAGTATCTTATTTTTCCTCAATTTGCTTAAAACTACTTTCAAAAACACGGTTGATGTAAAACTCTTGAGGAGAAATTGATAGCTAAAATATTGTTGGCAACATCTCAAACTGTGATTTTGAGGCAGATAACATGCAGAATTGCATGAAACTCAACACACATATCAGTATTTTTAAAGACACGGAGGGAGAGTGAGTGAGAGACATTTATTTAATCACTAGAAAAAAAACCTGTTTTTACATCATTATTAAATGCATTACAGCTTAAGAACTCTCTTAGGCTAAATCCTTTTCTGTAGGTTTAAAAAAAAAAAAAAATCCTAGATCCAGTTAATTTGTAGGGAAATTGACAACAAAATAGATTTGATACTGACCAACATGCTGTTACATGACATTCATCCAATCTAATGTCATCTCATAAAACAGTTGATTTTACAGATGTGATGCAGGCAAAAATATTTCACTAAAAATGCCTATATCATTAAAGGTTTTAGTAACAGGTTTTATTACACGGTTTCGTGGAATACTTGATCCTGATTGGTCAGTCGCCACATTCCAAGGCTTACATAACAAGGGGTCATTTGTTAACATCAGTAAATGCATTAACATAACACGAACTGACACTGATCAATATATTTTTCACAGCATTTCTTAATGTTTGTTGATGCTAAAATGTTCATGTTAATTCACATTAACTAAAGCTACTGTAACAGATAAAATGTTTAATAAAGTTTAAGATCAAAATGTTAATAAATGCTATATAATTATAGATCGTGATATTTAATATAGTTAATGTTATTTTAAAGATTTTCCAAACTTTTATATAGCCTATGTGTGTTTGTGTGCCACAGTCTTGATGATTTGGATTAACCCTTTCGTTGCTGTATACCTTAAAACCAGTCAGTGGGTTACTGTAAACACATGTGTCCCCTGGGCTGGGCCCCGTTGTCCCTGATGCCCCGCGGTGGCGCTTGCACTCATTGCTGCTTTCTTTTTGGAATTTTCAGTATGCAAATACAGTACCATACTCACACCATACAACAAAACGTCATAGAACAGTGCACAAGTACGCTATGTGGTACACTCCTTGTTTTTAAAAAAGTGCTAGAAACCCATTGTAACAATACCAACGTTCAAAATGTGTGGAAGTAGTACGCAGTGAACAGCATACTGCGCAATAGCTAGTACGTAGCGAGACAGAGCTCCATTCCGCGCGCCGCCGGTGTAATGTGAGCCCTCCAATGGCTGTGTGAGAAACCCCGTGCAACCGGAAGCGGAAAAAAAACTCCCGCGGCATGAGTTTCGCCGCCATTTTGCATCAGACCTATTGAAAAGAGTGAGATAGCAGACACGGCAGGATTTGGCCACTTTATCCTCTTTCAGTACATTTCCCTCTGGATTTATCCCAACATAATCCAAGATATTAACTGACAGGTATGAGCACGTTCTGTTGAGATTTCCCGCGCGCGGAGTCGGTTGTGTTCGCGGTGAAGGTTTCGTTAGAGAGGGCTCGCACCGGCTTCTGTGGCGGCACGCGCGCGGGTCACACATTCAGGCGGAATTCACGGACTATAGTTAACTTTCGGTGAACGAACACTGTTGGAGTAGTGTGGTAAAGTCATGATGTGGTTGTTGTTTGCTGGCGGATCAAACACGATGTCGTCCCCTCCTCCCCTAACACACACACACACACACACACACACACACACACACGCGCGTTGTCAAACAAACAAACTTAACATGGCCAACCATGACTAAAGTTTACGGTCGAAGTGTTCGGTTGTTGTTTGTTAAGTAGATACCGTGTGAAGTTTCTCTGAAAGACTCCTCAGAGACGGGCTTCATTAGAGCGCAGGCTGTCCACGTAGCTCATGTGTTGTGGCCTAGTGAGTGTGCCCTTGTCATTCAGCATCTGACACAACAAAGAGACACAGCCCGCTGAGAAGAATCCGTTTATCCACACCGGCTGCTGTTCGAAGCGAGATGTAAACATTTGTCGAGGAATAGGCTAGTTAAATATATCGCCCGCTCTGTAAGTACACTGTGTCGATCACTTTGTTTGATAAAGTGATGAGTTGTCAAGCGCGAATGTGTCGGGGGTGTTTGTGAATCTCTGGTTTTGAGGCAGAAATGGCCGTTTTGTGTGTAGACACATGCTCTGAAGCGGGAATCCTTCCCCGGCGGAACACGTGGAGTCTGAGTGATGAAGTGCGCGACAGATATAGGACACGGTGCTATTGTCTTCACACAGTCACGACTGGGAGTGTGCGAATGATAATCATAGACTGAAACGCCATGAACACCGTATAAATGCCATATTTACTAACACGATCGTTTCGATCAGACGAGAGTGCTGGTGTCTACACAACTGCCTGAGCAATATAACGAGTCTGTAACGTTATAGTTTCTGTATGATTGTGGAGAGTTCAGCGTAAATGCATGCTACAACATTTCCTCAATTAATAACAAGTACTTTATCTGATCTTCTAACTATAGCACTCTATCCTAATGATATCTTAGTTAACCTTTGTTTTTGTGTTATATTTAAATAAGCTAGCTTTCTCTGTTCTTTTTCCTATTCTGTCTACTCTGTTCTGTTTTTGTTGTGTGTGTGTATACCAACGATTGTTCAGAGACCTGATTTATTTATTATTTACTAGTGGGTGCAGGACACTGGGATTTATTTGTAGAAGGAAGGATAGCAAAATAAAGGATATTGTCCCATTTTACCCAAAACTCCTTAATACAGCGGACTACAAATATTTAAAAAATTTGGGAAAATATTATTCCGACACTTTGACCCAAGCATGTTTTGCTGAATTGTTTTTGGACCACAGACTAAACACAATGAATCATAATGATCTAAAACTAGCTACCTTTCTATTAAAGTCATGCCATTATCAAGATAAATTTGTTCTGACACAGTTTATAACCATTTTATAAACGAAAGGGAATAAAACTAACCTTGAAGGTGTCTGAATTAATATATATATATTTATGAATTTGTATATAAACTTCTATCAGCCTAGCTATGTGTACAGCGATTGGCTCACTAAGACTTGTCATAGCACATGCTTGATTTGATTGCTTCTATTCTCATCATTGGTAAGTTTCAATATGACCAAAAAACAGCTGATATATTGGTGCCAATCATTCATTACCTGGTAGTAATTATATTGGACCATCTCCGTACCATGGTGCTTTTTCATGAAAGCTACAGAAACAAACAGCTATTGGCAGTCAGAGTAATTCAGTACATGGGCTTGAAGGTGTCAGATTTAAAAGTGTACAGTATTAAATGATTTTATAGTGGATATTGTGGCATCAGCAGACAAAATTGCAGAAATGGCTGTTATCAAGCATGTTTTTTGGAAGACTTTCCCCATCTGCCATTGGTCAGATAACTGTGTTGTCCCTCCCCCAAAGCAGTGATTGGCTCATTGTCAGGCTGGCTGTGACATTCAAACAAACCACACTATTTTAAAAGTACCACTAAGAATGTCTTCCAGTTGTCTGTGGATAGCGAGAGACGAGGAAGTAACACAGTAATGTTCACTTGACTTCACAGTTTTGCCACTTATTCACACAAATCTTGCTTTGGTGGGTAAAAATCACATGCAATAATTAATTTCTACAATTTTGACTCGCCTAATAACTATACGATCTACAGACTGCGATTTTAAAAATGTGCTTATAAAAGAGAATAGTTTTTTCTTTTCCTCAAGTTCAGAGAATTTGCAGTAATAATCAATGTTTATGTAATGTTGAATCATCCAGGGGTCTGTTTCAGGATATGTTTAATTACATCTTTCTCAAAAATGGCTGTTATTTAAAAATCCAAACGGCATAATAAATTACGATTGCTTTGAACGTCATTCCTCGGGGCAATAGGATGGTTTGACGGATTATCTGTATTCTAATAAATACTGCATGCATGATGCATTATAATAATGGAGTAAACAAATACTGTTTGTAATCATGAAACACCGCTTACAGTAAGTTAGTCCTGCAGTGGTGATGAAGACAGCCGGCAGGCTCCAGATCGCTCCACTTTCACCCGCTTTTCGGTTAATTTTTCCCCTTACATCTGCACAGGTCCCGGAGACATGGCCACGGAGCATATAAATGGAAATGGTACGGATGAACCAGTGGAGTCTTCAGTGGCAGTTACCCATTCAGAGCACTTCCAGACGCTACTAGACGCCGGCTTACCTAGAAAAGTTGCAGTCAAACTAGATGAGATTTACATAGCAGGTGAGACGATGAAGATAAAGCTCTCAGAATGGGGGGAAAGGGAAGAATCATTTTTGGTTCCCCAACGGGACCGTTCGGTCAAGAGCCGGAAAATGTGTGTTTGAAGAACATTTGAATTGTCCAAAGAGTGTTTTTCCGCTTTACAAACCTCTAATGGAATTGGAATAAATCAGTGCCAATAAAGAAGCTTTAGGTTTGTGTTTCACAGTTACGTGATTGCTAGATGTTGTGTTCAAAGTGACCTCACATGTGTTTTTCCCCTCAGAATCGTACCCATGAGCTTGGCATTGCTAGCACCAAATGTTTAAGCTACAGTCAATCCTTTTTTTTTTTTTACTTTATAACTGGCACTAATTCTGTGCCCAATATAGATGTATACACATGTCCACAATATAAGTGTAGGTTCAGGATATATGTTTTTGTTTAGTTCTTAATGGATGAAAACACTATGCAGATCTCTAACTGTTAAAGGGATAGTTGACCCCAAAATTTTAATTGTCAAATACCCGCCCTCGTTTCATTCCAAGCCTGTATGAATGCACTTAGTTTGCTGAATACGAAAGACGATGTTTTGAAGAATGTTTCTGGTCTTAAAGTATTTTTTCCTTCCGTACTGTGGAAGTCAAAGCCAGAAGTTTGGGTGAACTATCCCTTTATGAAACTCTTTCTTTTATTGATCGTAATTCATGCAAACAGAACATTAAAGCCAGTGTTTCGTCCTGCCACGAATGGCTGTTATTCGTAAACACTCACTACATGTCATACAGTATTGAAGGAGCCAGTGTTGGTTTAAATAGTTAAACTCTGAATATCTGATGAACTGTGATCTGAGCCTGAAGAACAAATCAAACCGCCAACACTAGTCCTCCTTGTCTGGAGTCAGAGGAAGCATGCTGGCAAATGTGCACATGCAGGAACAATGACAGCAGCTGCTCGTGATGAGATGATTAACGCTTATAAAGCGCTGCGAGTCCATGAGAGTCCATGCAGTCAATGGCTCTGCTCTACTGTGTCAAATTACACATGACATCAATTGAGGAAAGCAACGCATTAGTGCAGATCCCGGGTTTCATCAGGATTTTAATATTGTGTCTGATAGCGTCCAGTGAAGGTGAGTGTATTAAGAGTTTGACGTGTGTTAAGTATGTGTTTTTGTGCAGGACTCGTGTCTCACAGCGATCTCGATGATCGAGCGATTGAAGCTCTGAAAGAGTTCAACGAAGAGGGTGCACTGCAAGTTCTGCTGCAGTTCAAAGACAGTGACCTGTCGCATGTTCAGGTATGTTTGAGAAGACCAAACCAAGAGTGCTTGCGTTTGACAGGTTATTTTTGGTAATGCTGGACCGTATCAGCTAGACTTTAACTGTAAGGTAGTGCCGTCAAACCAGAATAATCCGAAATGAATGTTTTTGTTGACATAATATATGTAGGCCTATGTTTATTTATGTATATACAAACATACTATATACTATGTTTTGAAAATATTTACATGTATGTACGTTAATACTAATTTTTCTTATTGACTTATTTTGGATGCTTGACAGTACTGTCCTTATCTTTAGCACTCATTACTGTTTATTTTATGTTAATTGAGATCTGTAAATCAGTACTTAGGATAGCTTGGAGCATGGCCTAAAATGAGAGATCCACTGATTGCAGTTTTTTTTTTCTTTTTGGTAACACTTTATTTTAAGGTGTCCATAATACAGAGTAATCAACTAGTAAGTACTTAGTTGGAGCCATTGTACTTGCATAAAACAAAATGTACTTGTCATGAAACTCAGTTATGAAACAGTTTGTAATGATGTGGATGTAACAGACAGCTACTGTTACACGTTTGTTACAGACAGAGTACTTATGTAAACAAACGATTGTTACACATGTGTTTCAGACTTTATACAGCATAATTATAAGTTCAAGTGCACGGACATAAGCTACTGAAAATAAAGTGTCAAGCTAATTGACATCTCCGCTTGTTGATTGCTGGTGTGTATTTCCATGGACTTGTAGGCACACTTGTTGACCCATTGATGTTTTGAACAGAATAAAAGTGCCTTCCTCTGTGGAGTGATGAAGACGTACAGGCAGAGGGAGAAGCAGGGGACCAAAGTGTCAGACTCCACTAAAGGACCAGATGAGGCCAAAATCAAAGTAAGTCTTTGCAGCCACCAAGAAGTTTTATTTTTCTGTTCCTAAAGCTTGAGCTATCCACCTGTCTATCCATTGTTCATTCTATACAGCTGTTTGTGTTGCTGCTAATGATCCAGTAACTGTCTGGCAGTCAAATGTTTTTTGTTCTGTGCTTCGCAGGCTTTGCTGGAGAGAACTGGCTATACGCTTGATGTGACGACAGGCCAGCGCAAGTATGGCGGTCCTCCTCCAGGGTCGACCCACGCTGGAGTTCAGCCCACCGTCGGCACAGAGGTTAGTGCTGTAGTTGAGTGACTGATGTCTGTTTTGTAGCTGTCAAAATGCATTGCGTGTCATCAGACACATTAATCAGTTCATTAAAACAATCAACTGGAGCTTGCATAAAAACCCAAATTAGACTGCTGAATAAAGTATCGCACTTGACCTATCGATGTCATGTTCACAGTGCCCTTACTTGCATTGCATAGTGAGATTCAGGTGATTGGCAGTATATTTCATTATTGCCTACTGCAGGAAGAGAAAATGAATATGCATAGTGTTTTAACTAGTCATTTAATTGCTGAAGTAGTAGTCGACTCTACAAGCGTATAAGGTTTCTGTAAACAGAGTTCAGTGCCTTTATGAATGAGCATTTTTACACATCAGTGATCTTTTCATGAAGACAAAAACCACTCTTGAATGGCCACCACCAAAATTTCTGAAATCTTATTTAATCCTACTTTTTTTAACAAACAAATGTCATAGAATTCTGGTTCCAGTTGTAATCCTAATATAAACGTATCTAAATGCTGCTTTAATTTCAGCTTCCTGTGCAATGCACAAATAGATTTTGGTTGATTCTGGTTTAATTTGATTGGAATCTCCTATAATGTCTTAGTATTCTAATCGGTTGAGTGAATGTAAGAATTTCACACTAAAGATGAGGCATACATTAAATCAGGTTAAATATTGCCATTCCTAAAGCAAAAACGTCCCTGGAAATCAATACAAGGTGACAAACTTCACGCTTATTAAACACTTAACATCCTGATAACTAAATAACTTTGCAATGACACATCACCTAATTCTAATTCATTCGCAAATACATGTTTTGCAGTTGTTGCGAACCCATCACGACTGCTAGTTGACATGTAGTTCAGAAGCTATTCACTGTCAGTAGAATGTCTAAAGTGGTCTGTAAAAATAAAAAATTGGTAACACATCTATTTCACATGGTCATTGCATGTGACATGCTTTTGCGTAATTACAAGCAACTCTATAAAACACATCCTACCCATAACTCCATAGTAAGTATATGTTATAATATTAATGTTACTTGCTTAATTACACTGCAACAAGGACAGCTTAAAATATAGCGAAACTAAAAAGACGACACTCCCAGAGACTGTGGCTGATCTTGTTCTCAAACTCTCATAGATTTTCGTGGGAAAGATCCCAAGAGATCTCTTTGAGGATGAGCTAGTTCCTCTGTTTGAGAAAGCCGGACCCATCTGGGATCTGCGTCTGATGATGGACCCGCTCAGCGGCCTGAACCGAGGATACGCCTTCATCACCTTCTGCACTAAAGAGGCTGCTCAGCAAGCCGTCAAACTCGTAAGTGATCGCCTGCGTGTTTCTGCCCAGCTGTGGTCTGTTGGGTTCTGATTGTAATCTTTCCTGCAGTGTAATAACAATGAAATTCGCCCTGGGAAACACATTGGTGTGTGCATCTCTGTTGCCAACAATCGTCTGTTTGTGGGGTCCATCCCCAAGAGCAAAACTAAGGAGCAGATCGTGGAGGAGTTTGCCAAAGTCACTGGTAAGTGTTGAGATAGTCGTGTTTGTGAATGCGTTAGGGGTGGACTGACACGAGTTCTCCCGATGATTGGTTTAGATCGTAAGTTCATCATAACTTTGTGTGTTAATATGTTTAAGTTATTTAGTTAACATTTGTGCGAAGATAAAGCATACTTTTTATTGTTCACATGTACATGCACAGGACCAGCCTGTCTCTGTTTTAGCTTTCTGGTTGTTTTCTTAACAATATTTAAAAATGTTTGTGCAAAGGAAATATAAAAATACAACTAAAATGTGCAGTGCGCATGGATAAATACGCAATGCTTTAAAATTACCCCATAACAATTCTTTGTCCATTATTTTAGTGCATATGACCCCAAAGTAAAAATAAATGCATTACATTTGTCATTCAGTAACTACAAAACATGAAGTGATGATTTGTCTGCATCTGCACCAATGATTTGTCTGAATACTGAATCTTGTTACTGATCCATTGCAGACATGCAGTTCTTCAGAATAGGGTCAAGTGCTTGGGATGGATCTGTGTCCGTCTTCCTGAAATAATTTTCTGTCCCCAATCTCAACAGAGGGCTTGAACGACGTCATCTTATATCATCAGCCTGATGACAAGAAGAAGAATCGTGGCTTTTGCTTCTTAGAGTACGAGGATCATAAAACGGCGGCCCAGGCGCGACGTAGATTAATGAGCGGCAAAGTGAAGGTTTGGGGGAACGTGGTGACTGTGGAATGGGCTGATCCCATAGAAGACCCCGACCCAGAAGTCATGGCTAAGGTATGTGGTTTGCCACCAACAGCACCAGCGCAACAATACATTAGGTGTGGGTGCTGATAAGGCCGCAATTTGTATACATCGACGATGAAGAACTAATTCTCGTTAATTTGCAGCTACATGTTTACTAACTCACTGTTAAGGGTAGGTTTTAGGGTCGGGTCGATAGACAACGTCATCGTCCATCGCCAGACATCACGATCCTCCGCTCCACCGCCGCAGCAGCAACCAGCTCGCGAAAAACACCTAATCTATGGCGGCAAATTTATGCCACTAATAAGCGAGCGAACCAGTGATGCTGGCGAGCGCGGTAAATCATTTCTGCGAGAGGAAAACAGATGTACATGTGAAGAAATGGGGCCGCGAGCTCATTTTAAACCCTCGCCCGCGCTTGATATGTCATCCGTGCGCAATTCCTGCGCTTGATCCTCTCTCACCTGCTCGCGCAAACACTGTTGTTTTTGTCAGTCGTGGGGCGGGGCTTGGTGTTTTAATTACAACTAAACAACCCCCCCAACAACTGCCGTCTATGACGACGATGCCATCGTCCATCGCGATGTTTCACGTTACACATCGTACGATGCCACATTGGTCGACATCGCCCAACCCTAGTAGGTTTAGGGTTAAGTTGACATATATTTACGAAGTCTCTCATAGTAAGTTATCACCGAATAAAATGTAAAAAACATGCATCTCAGTATGCATGTTTTGAAAACGTGATTCTGAACTTAGCATGTCAGTTTCTTGTCAGTTTGTTTACTTGCAGGGTTGTGTAATGTAACACACGCAGTGCATTCCCTAATTCAGAGAAACAAACAACAAATGGCTTTGTCTTCAAACTTGATGTTTTTAAATCTGCTAATTACACAGGATTTCAGGCTCAAACTATCGATTAGTATCAAAGAAACATCCTACCACCTGTCATGTGTCTCCAGAGAGGATTTTTGTTCTTTGCACACTGTAAAAAGCGGCATGCAAGAAAAATATAACTTAAAATGTACAAATTTGGTGTTATAGTACTTAGAGAAGACTTTGTAATGTAAGTGTGTGAAATGTGTCAAGCAACTTAAGGTTGATGATCTGTGAAGTTATGAGAATGACGTAATCTTTACGCTGAACACGTTTCAGCAATGAGAATGAGCTTAAATTTGAAGGTTAAGTGTTCTTATTTGTTATGCAAATGATAGTTGTGGAAACATTCAAAAATGCCTGTCTTCATGCAAAATGGTTTTCCTGTGTGCTATATGAGATTTAATGCTAGTTTATACTGAAAAGATTATTTTGCGTGGATTGTGTAGGTCAAAGTCCTCTTTGTAAGAAACCTGGCCAGCACAGTAACGGAAGAGCTTCTGGAGAAGACCTTCTGTCAGTTTGGCAAACTGGAAAGGGTTAAAAAGCTTAAAGACTACGCCTTCATCCACTTTGAAGAGCGAGATAGTGCTGTTAAGGTAATTATCTCTCTTTCTGCATCAATTGAGAGGTTGCTGGTAGTTTATGCACAGGTTTTTAACCAGTGTTTTTATTTTTTTCTGCAGGCTCTAGCTGAAATGCACGGGAAGGATTTGGAAGGGGAAGACATTGAAATCGTCTTTGCAAAGCCGCCTGATCAGAAGAGGAAAGAGCGAAAGGCCCAGAGACAAGCTGCTAAAACTCAAATGTAAGGCGATTTATGAGCTTGTCACACAAGCTTATTATATATATATATAGATATATATATCAAGTATAGCAAAGTGACTCTAGCGCCTGAAAATAGTCCCTAACAGTTTTAGGCGCTGATGTGTAATGTCATTGTGCCTGCTGTAGCCATGGTACGGCAGCGAAGTTCCTTGATTATTGCGCCACAATGAGAGTACATATCGGCCTAGAGAATCACAACTTTCCTTTGGTCTTAGTACACAATGTAACTACAGACGAGTCAAGTGTTAAACAGGAAAAAACATCTAAACTCTTTGCTAACGGTCTAATCAGATGCAATGATGTATGCTAAGCTACAGCTAAAAGTGCTACCATCAGACCTGGAGATCGGCTGAATGGATTCAAAAACGGTAAAACTCAACTGTTTATCTCTAGGAAAAATGTGAAATGCTCCTTTAGTTTGGACGATATTAAAGGCAAATTTCCAGGCAAAAAGCCTGGTTGCCCACTGAAGCTAAGCAGGGCTGAGCCTGGTCAGTACCTGGATGGGAGACCTCCTGAGGAAAACTAGGTTGCTGTTGGTAGAGGTGTTAGTGAGGCCAGCAGGGGGTGCTCACCTTGTGGTCTGTGTGGGTCTTAATGCCCCAGTATAGTGACGGGGACACTATACTGTCAATAGAGTACCGTCTTTCGGATGAGACGTTAAACCGAGGT
>JAUCMU010000033.1:17444801-17455775 GCA_032275025.1 Enteromius treurensis
GTGGCCAAGGCAAGGCATTAACTTGAAAAACTAGATTAACTAAAAAAAAAAAAAAAAAAAGGAGAAGAATACATAGTTACAAGACATAGTTAGAAATAAAAAGTAATTCTAAATATTTCACAAACAAGATGTCAGTTATATAACAAAACTAACCCCCATCGGTCCTGTCAAGTTAATTGTCATGTGCTGGTTTTGTATTGTGTTTGTAAGAAGTTGGTATTACACACATTGCGTAGCTGGTGCTGAGACCACATATTGCCCGGTGTTTGCTGTAGAAACGGTTCTCCAAGTCGATCTTTGTCTCCCCAATCAGGTCATCGGTTCCCACCAAATCCCAGTCATAGATGGACACGGTGAGGGTGGAATCCATTGGGAGCGTGGCTTCGATATCAAAAGACCTGGGAGTTTGAAGTTAACATTAATTGAGTGTTGAAAGAGAAGAGCAAACGGAAGTGTTAATGTACTGACTTTCCAAACACAGGGTTGAGTTGTTTGGAGATGTAGTTCTCTTTGTCCTTGATCTCTGTCTTCCCGAGCTTGATGGAGATATATGGGTCGGCCTTCCCGTTGATGTCTGCAGGGTGCAGTTCTGTTGCCTGAAACAAAGCCACGCAAATGTTCAAATGAGCAAACAGGAAAAAACTCAAGGCACTTCTCGATAGTGTTTAGTACATACCCGGATCACATAGACTCGCACGAGGACGTTGATGGGGTCGTTGTGTGGGATGTTCTGGAACATGCCCATGTTAGAATCAAAGCCAATTTCTCTGGACACGTCATCTGATACCGGGACTTTATAGATGCACATGGATCCCTAAAATACAAAAAACCTCAAAGATTCAGTGTCTTTAGTTGGCTACTCTCTCAATCACTTGTATGTAGAATGCTTACAAAGTAAAGAGTAAGCAATGAGTGACAACAAACCTTGAATTTGCCAATAAGTCTGTCTTCATCCGCTGCATTCTGCTCAACATCAGCATCATCTGAACACTTGCCTCGATAAAGGTTGAAAGTGTGAAGCCAATCTTCAAAAGTGTCAAACTCATATTCAAGCTCTCTGTTGAACATCTGTGGAAGAAACCAGATTTCCCACATGCTTTTACACCCGCGAGGCATCCAACACTCTCCAAACAGACTTAAAGTTTCATCTAGGCAGTTCCTTTTGAAATGAACGTTTTTCAGTCGAAATTACGTTTACATCCAGCAATGAAAATTCGCTGAAAATGTCCTCGTCCTCAAGCCATCTAAGACACACATGGGTTTTGTAACAGTGATGGCTGCCCTAACACAAATAAACTGTATTTAATAAAGTTTTGGGCCACCAGACAGGATTAATCCTGTCAACAGTTTTAAATGAAAAATAAATTTAATAAATGAAACATTTTCAAGCACGTTGGCAGACATGAAGGAAGCTGGCGAGAGTAGTGTGTCATGAGACACTAGGACAGATGGAGAAGTGGCCGTGATTTGTCTTCAGTACAGCTTACTACAACCAGTCGATCTTGAAGTGCAGCGCTTAAAATGTTGAGTCAAACCACGAGACGCAACAGTTCAACAAGCGGCCATCTTTCCACTTTCACTCTCCGTACTGTAAACCTTAATGATGACGCAGTCTCCTCTCGGACACGAAACAGTTCCCCAAATCCTGCTTCCTTCTATCGTTAATCAAAACAATCCGCCCCAATCACACAAAGAGTACAGAAAGGATGCTGTGGCCAAAGTTTCTGAACTGCCACGGTTTGTTTCCTCATCAGGTTTGGAGAAATGTGTCTCTGCATCAGTGTCTCAGCATCGGATGGAGTCCAAACAGCTGATAAAAACATCACAATAACACACAGCACTCCAGTCCATCAGTTAACATCTGGAGAAGACAAAAGCTGTGTGGTTGTAATAAAAACATCAAAATATTTTTAACTTCAAACCATTGTTTCCTGCTAAAATACAAGGAATGTGTTGATGGACTGGACTGGAGTGCTGTGGATTATTGTGATGTTTTTATCAGACTCTCATTCTAACAGCACCCATTCACATCCATTACTGAGACACTCATGCGTTTCTCCAGATCTGATGAAGAAACACACTCGTTTTCTCTCGTTTGAACACACTTTCAGCTGATGTTTATTTTTGGGTCAACAATTCCTTTAAATTCCTAACTGTACCTTCAGCTCTTCGATTTTCTGCTTCTTCTTCTCTGGTACTCCCTCACCAGGCATGGCTTTATTCTTATTTCCTTTTCCTCTCTTCTTCCTGGTCCCTGTCATATCAGAGGCATTAGGAACATATTTGATAATCAGGGCAAAGGGTGTGCAAACTTCTGGATTATTAATGTACTTTCAAATATTGAGGATTATATGTAACCATCTGTCGGATATCTTTGTTTGGGTATCACTAAATAAAACAAAAAGAAAGATTCACATTTTTTTTCATAGTAAGTCATAAACTGATATAATTTAATTATATCTCATATGCTTTGTGTTATATCATTGTGTTAGCTTATACAAAGTATTATAAAAAGGTAAGGCGTATCATAGTACAAATACACTTGGGCATCTATTCTTAGGTGTGCATGCGTAGCTCCTATCTGATTAATCATTTGCATATTTTAAGAAAGTTAAAAGTTACACTCAATTTTGTCAGACATATTGTTGACGTACCATCTCCAGAGTCATAATCTTCCTTCTCTTCAGCTTCTGCCTCTTGCGCTTTAATGATCTAAATTGATCATAAATAGTCATAAAATCTTGGTTCAAAAAAACTGAATCATGTATTTTTAAGGCTCTTACCTCCTTCATTGTTTCAATCGAGGCAAAGTATTTGGACCACCAGTCCAGCATGCTTTCATCCAGCTCCTCCTCTTCCGCCTCCTCACCCTTCTTACGCTTCTTCTTCCCTTTCCCACCTTTCTCATCATCTGGCTGTCACAATGTTGAGGACGCAGAATTCATTTTCACACATAAAACTAATGAATTTATGAATGCCAAAGTTATATATGTTTCTGAACATAAGAAAGAAACAGATCAGTGTAAAGGTACACACCATGTCAACTTTAACCACAGCATCAGACGCCTGAAACAGATTCAGTTAAATGAACAAGTTCAAAAACACGACTCAGTTCTGATGTAGTTAATATTTCAAGTGTTTTGTAGCATTTCTTACTGAGTCGAGTTTGACCACGGTCTCAATCTTCTTCACAGGTGGTTCTGGCTCTGTGTGGATCACAACCTCCTCTGCAGAGGAAAAAACATGTTAGCATACATGACAATAAAGAAATATTTACATTATTTCCAACTTTCAATGGGTTTCATTGTTTTATGGAAACTGTCATATATTTTTATTTTTGAGGATTCCTTGATAAATAAAAAAATTGAAAAGAAAAGCATTTATTTGAAACAGAAGGCTTTTTAACACTATACATGTTTTTTTTTTGATCCATTTAATGCATCCTTGCTGAATAAAAGTATTAATTAAAAAAAAAACAGAAAATTCAGCTGCAAATCACAGAACAGATATTCACAAAGAAAAAAATATTTTAAATGGGAAGGATACATCACAATTTGTAATCAAATAAATGCAGCCTTAGTGAGAGACTTTTTAAGAACACATTACAAAAACCTCTGCAGTCCAAATTATGGGTTGCTGTGGAGTTATTAACTTGGTCCAAATGCTTTTCATTTCCATTATTAAAAAAAAAAGTATTATTATTGTTGTAATTATTGAAATGATGTTAGATCTCAGATCCTATTAAACAATCAGTTAAAGACACACATTGAACAGCTTCTATCTCTGCATACACACCCATGGCAGACCAGTTATTGACACTCTTGTCCGATGGTCTGTAAATGAATTTACGTAGAGATGTAACAGCATGAGAGCCAACTAGTGTGTAACGACCAAACGCCCGGCAGTCCACCACACGGATGTTCAGAGGAGGGTGGAGAAGCTCGTTTTCAGGCAGGTCCTGGTGAGAAATCATGAACACTGTCAAATATTTATAGTGCAGTCAACATCATTTTGAAAATGCCTCGAGTTATAAACAAAAACTCACCACTTCAAACCACTTGACCAGAGTGCTGAAGTTGGGGTTTTTCTTGTAGTTCTGAATCAGCGCTGACTGAACACCTTTCCCTGCACACTCGATGTCCACACGAGGACGGTCAACCTGGGCCAGATTCACTCGCTTCAGGTCCCTCAGGCCCCAGAAGAGAACCTGCACGAATGTTTTCAGATTTTAATGAGATTCAAACTTTTTACATTTATTAGCATTTTTCTGGGTTATGCATGCACCTATTTTGATTAAAAAAAACAATGACATATGTTGGATTCAAAGATTCAAAACAGCTAAATTCACCAAATGGTGACAACTTTGGGTGATGTTAATTTTGTACATACAATAATTATTAATACTTACTTATCAAATATAAAAATGCTTTATTTTTGTTTTTCTGAAGTCTTGCAAATTGTGATTACCTCAATATGAACAAAATATTTGTTTTACTTGTGTGTGTGTGTGTGTGTGTGAACTCATGAAGGTTGCATACCCCTCTATAATGCCATTTAAAATGTACAGGACAAAAATTATAATAAAAAGCATTGGGTGAGAGGATTGCAATATACAAATATCTTTGGTTCCCCACAAAAAATTCAGTCAGCAGGTCTTATAACAATTTTTTGGGGGTGTGTAATAATCTGAAGCCTGAATAGTTTACCCAATTATTGACTTCCATAGATTTTTTTATCCCTACTACAGTATGTAAGTCAATGGTGAGATCACTGTTTACTATTTCCTTCATAAAACCATTGCTGGCAACAAAGAATCATGGTATTTAAGATTGGTTGTCATCAGTAGATTCTAGGTCACACTTTAGCTTTTTTACTAAGAGCCACTCACCTCAATTCGGTATTTACTCAAGACAGGTCTTATGCCAATAGGAACAGGCAGGATAGGACCACGATCAATATCGGTAGGTCCATCTATTGGGGGTAGGTCGGCCTTTCCACCTGGTCCGATCTGAAAGATTTCCACAATACATTAGTATGGATTCATGCACACAGAGAGACTAAGATCTAAACAGTTTCTGGTTCCTGTCAGATGCACCTGCAGCAGTTCAAAGGCCGCCAGCATTTCTCCTGCAGTGCAGTTTCCCCGGTAGATCTGGTAATACTCGAGTTGAGGAGGGAAGCGTGGTGGCCCATAATGCTCGTCTGACATCTTGGTTATAGGTTTAGCGAATGTTCTACCCATAAAATCAGCTTTTCCCTTGAGAAGTAAAATGAGATTGGAAATTAACCGCATTTAAGGAGGTGAAAGCCCAAAAGGCAAACTGAAATGAATTATTTTGCGGGGCAGCAGCACTCACAACAGTGTCCTGATCATAGATCTCTATGACGATTATAGGTGGATCATCTCTTAGTTCACCAGCCTCACCATAGAGCTCCACATTATCAAACACCATCAGCTGATCCCATGTAGGACACAACGTCTCATTCAGGACCTGAGAGGAATTAATCAGAATTGATGTGGAGATGTACTACATCACATCTCAGACAGTTCAGTTATAAGTATACTATATATATATATATATATATATATATATGTATAGTACTGTGCAGAAGTCTTAGGCCACTATTTCTCTCTTTTGCGGTAGTGTGTCAGTTGTAAAATGAGTTTACATTTGCAAAAATTATTTTTGTCATTAATTGTAATAATGCAGTGAGATTATTGTCTGCTTTTATCTCACCTCTGTGACCTGGCTGTGTGTGGAAAAAAATACCCTGGCAAAAGGGTCTGACAGGCCTGTGCTGTCGGCTGCAAACAGACTGCGAGCCTGATACATGTGAACCCTCAGCTGGAAGATCTGCTTCACTGTAGCATACAATACAAGAGTTATTATTATTACCTACTATTACACAGGCAATCTGAGGTCACTCGTATAAGTTCTTTGGTATCTTACTGGTGTACATCAGGCTGATGGGGGGTGTGGACTGTATTCCAGGCCCTTTTACTGCCTTGTTCTCCTCAAACCCATTTGGTAGGCCATTCAAGTAGTCCTTCCGCTGCCTGTTCAAGCCAAGCCACAGATACAGCTCAGTTTTAGCCTGAACGGTCCAGCCTGCAGGTCCAAAGCTTTTCTTACCAGGGAGCTAAAAAGAGATGAAAAGTAGTAAAAGAAAGTCAATTAATACTTGTAGCTAAAGTTACATTTCAATAAAGCTCCATGTTTATTCTGGTTGGTCAATTGTGACTATAAAAATGATTTAGATACTTAATTATTCTGGAAAACCAATCCTTTCAATTATTTGTTCATTATATACTGCTGCACAGAGTCTCATGTCGACTGGACGTCATGTATCTTACGATCACAAATTCACCAGTTCTGATCTTAGTCAGAGGGTGCAAATTAACTAACACCTATAAGACAGCTACAACATGCTTGATAATGCAAATAGTCTAGGTTTCTTCGTCACATTACTGCAACTTGCTAAGTCAGTGATAAACAGAAATCAAAAGGTCCCACATGATGCTCCACATGCTCCATTTATTGAGCCTTCAGTTTGACCTCTCCTGGACACAGATTTGGAATAGAAGCAGACTCCACATTATCTACTAATGGTTTCTGGAGAATTCTGAAATCCATCCTTCTTCAATTAGCCTTAGCATTTCATTTGGGGCTCCAGAGGAGGATCAGGTGTCAATAGTGGAATCCAAGAAGGGGTCAGAGTCCGTAGAGGATGATAACTTTGCTGAGCTTCCCTATTCTAAAGCTATTGCAAAGTCAGAGTCCAATTCTGAGTTGACGGCCATAGATTTCCTGCCAGTCACAAACATCAAGCTTGAGCGGAAGTCTCTGCCCAACCTGGAGCATTCATGGCTGGATGATTAAGGCTGTTAACCAGAAAGCCCTCCCAGCGAACAGTGACAACACCACTCCTTACCCTGTAGAGGGCTGGGCGGACAATCTTTTGTTACCTTTGTTTCTCAAGTTATCAATGAAAGAGCGGTTTCCTCAGTTTCGGATTTGTTGCAGTCTGGCAGTGAGCAAGGCAATGTTTAATCACTCTCACCCTCATCTTTTCCTTTTGCCACAGGCCAAAATGTTACTCCTTATCGATGCACTGTTTTTTAAGCACCTCTAACCAACCCTTTGCAAGATCCAGGGAGCTGGGTTAGTGCTACTCCACACTAATCCGAGATGCTTACTTTCAGCACTCATAGTAACACAATGAAGGCGATAGAATCTGAATTCTGCCCAAACTCCTGTTGCTGTTGACACAGAAGTGCATTTTCACATGCTCAGCCCCAAGATTAGTTTGCAGGATGGATACATCCACTTCTCGATCTTGCCTCAACACAGACAGTTTCTTCACTTTGCATGGGAGGGTCCGCTGTAACTGTGCAAAGTACTCCCCTTTGGGTTGTCCCATTCTCACTTTCGTTCTTCACTAGCGTCACATAGAGTGCCTTTGCCTTGTTAAAAAAAAAAGTGGACATCAATATCCCCACCTCTTGATGACTGGCTTATGTCTAGCTCACTCTTGTAATATGCTCTACAAGCACAGTGACCTGGTTCTCTGCCAGTTTGGGCACTGGATCAGTAGCAAGCTCTCCCCCATTTAGAACATCAATTTTCTAAGTATGAAGTTGGACTTTGGTCAACAAGACAGCACGTCTGCCTCATGAACAAAAATGCCCTGTCAGTGCTGAACTGCCTAAATTCATTCAGGGGAGAAAACAGCAGTTCAACTGAAACACTTTCACAGGCTCCTGGATCATATTGCATCGACAACTATGTTAACACCACACAGACTGATGCATATGAAACCAGTTCAGCACTGGCTACAAAGCTGAGTCCCAAGATGGCCATGGTCACCATGCCATTCTACGTGGCCGTCACACAGAGTTGTCACCAGGTTTTCAGTCCCTGCTCAAACTGCAGGCAGGAGTGACCTTAGAACAAGTGTCCAGGTATGGCGTTGCCATAATAGATGCCTCCAGAATGGGCTAGGGAGCTCCTGGAAAGGACCTTGACTGCAGTGAGATATCAGTTGCTGGCAGTACTGCTGGCCTTGCACTGGTTTTGACTGTTGATTCTCCCAGTGAGCCTCCTTGTACAAACACTGTTCAAGATCAGGAATTATATGAAGCAAGCCTTGATGCTCTGCTGGTCCATCTGGACCAGGTTCTTGGACATGATGCTTTTTGAAACAGCCCCTCTCTGGCAAATTCCCCTGATGAAGGCCCCTTTTTCTCAGAGTCAGGGCACAAATTGGCACCCACATCCAGACCCTTGGAACATACACATGTGGCTCCTGAACGGGATGCAGGGACTGTCACACCGGCCAGAGCCTACCCTATTAGGTAGGCATGTACTGAAGCAGCGTGTATTCATTTCCTTATATTAATCCATGCAACAGTGTCCCTCATGGTAAACCTGTGACTGTCCCTTGACAGTATTTACTCCTTTGGAATCTGTGCAGTAGCAGGACCTACTGTAGCACTAGTAATGCCCTATAAGTCAGTCCATATGTGTCCTCTTCATGTTCCCTCATGAAGAATGTGGTCTCTGTAGCATCCCTCTCTACACAGACACGCTTCTATAGTGTTTTGTAACTGGTTATAAATGGCTAACAACGAGGCATTGTGTAGGTTACAACATGAGATGGCAGTTGATACTTCAGTTCAGTGGTCTTTCCATATAGACCCTGTCAGATAATGTAACATCTCCATTCACTTCTGGGAACCATGTTTACATCTGTGACCAAGACATTCTGCTTCATCCTTTAATTACAGTTTCTTAAAGCAATTTGGGCTACAATGTACTACAGAAACTGTTCAGAACAGACTTAAGAGATCAGGGATCCTTTTGCAAATATACTTGATTCCCCCACACTGAAAATGTACATTTGGCACCTTTCTAGATAAGAATCCTGACATAAAGTGTTTTTAAGACATTTTCAGAATTTTTGAGTTCATTCATCCTGACCTTGAAAAAGATGGTCTGGACTTTTCCACAGTCCTTTCCAGTTTCTTCGTCCACAGAAGAGAAGAGGATGTCTTTGGAGGGAACGCAGGCATATGCAATGCGCTTGTTGTTGCTTATCATCCATATGTAAATATCTGGAACACTATGCTGAGGCTATGATAAAAATCAAAAGAATTTACGTAAAAAGGTTTTTACAGTGATACAAAATCATCTACATGGCCTCATATCCTGGGAAATACTTGTAGCTTTTGTGCACTACCTCATCAGAGAAGAATCTCAGCTTGTGGAGGAAGTTTTGTGCCAGTTTTATTTTGTCTTTCACATTGCTTTTCTTTACTTGGGATCGCATAGTCTTTGCTTGCTGGCCCATGTTTTCCTGAAAAAAATGTTTACAAGCTTTAGCAACAGACATAAAAATATGCCACTAGAATCAGATTTGAATATTAGTTGCTATTAACATGTATTAGTAACAGCTGCTTTTACCAATTCTTGCATGCATAATTTCAGCCTCTCCCGGTCCAGTTTAGTCTTCCCAGACTGATTCTGATCATTGTTTGCCAAAGTTACAAAGGTGCTGAAAGAGATTCACTGTCATTTTATCTTTCCTTTGTCATAGATGATTAAATATATATACATTATATATATATATATATATTTTTTTTTTTAATCAAGTTATCAAGAAATCCTTCTTTACTAACCACCACAGTCAAGAGGTTCTTTGAAAACGATTACTGCACCTCCAGTAAATCGAGCACAAATAGTTTCCAGATAACCTTATCAAGATTTGCAGAATAACATATATACAAACCTGCAGCCATTGCTGAGTTCCTCCAGGACTCCTCTGAGTCTGCGCTCAGGATAGGCCTTCTCTGTTTTAATGATCTCCTGCACATCGTTCAACCCCTCTTCCTGATGATAGAGAACACAGACCGCAATGTCAATGTATAGATGTATTTTCACAGATTAACTTGTGATGAATGGAAATTATGATGAAAAAGAAGATTTAAGGCAAGACACGACAGGCAAAACCCTTGCTTTATCAGGACATTTTGGGCTAAATTGCTTCCATAATTTTACCTCTTTCTCACTAGTAAAAAGAAAGTATCCTTTTTTTTATTGCAATAAATAAATGTGAAGAGAGTGGTAAAAAGATAAATGTTTCAAAAACGAAATGATAGGATTTATTACCAGTTTATCTGCAATTCTGTCCATGATGTTAGCATTATAAAGTCGTCTTCTTTGGTCCTGCCACCAGCTCTTGATATAGATACAGGGCTTCCTCTCAAAGTACGGGAGGTGGAAATAATTTCTGCAGAACATCCAAACATTTCACATGATTTTGCACCTGAAACGGTACAATGAATAAATGGGTTTTGGGTCATGTTGAGTAGCTGAACCTGTCAGTGATGACTGGCTTCATTGGAGGAGTGGTGGAAACTGATGTCATATCTCCACCATCATCCACCTCCTCATCACTGGAGCCGTGAATGAGTTCAGACTCCTCATCATCGCCATCACCTCCCTTATTCTTTTTTGTTTTTGGCTTGGTTGGAGTATCGACTTCACTGCCATAGTTACCTTAATTTGAAAGGATAGTTAAATGATGTAGGTATCTTTAGGTAGGTATTACTTGCATACAGATGAAGTGTATCATTTCTGCACACTCTAAAATATGATGTTGAGCACGACTGATGCCGTTGTAAAGCGATGACGCAGCAGTTCTGCGTCTGAGAACCATACCGGCGTTCAAACATGGTGTTTACCGAGCAGCAACAATCGTTTGACTCTGCTGTTGAAGCTGTTTTGAGAAATTTTCATGACAGGTTTTCTTTGAAAACAGAGCAGGAGTAATTAAAGTAATTGAAGACATTTTCCTACTGCTTTAATGAAGCTAGCTACAATTGGTTACAGGGGCTTCAGGTTTCGCCGCTACGCATACGTCATCGGAATGAGTGGTCTGATTTGTTGTATATTCGTCCAGTAGTATACAGAG
>JAUCMU010000033.1:17455875-17479250 GCA_032275025.1 Enteromius treurensis
GTAATTGAAGACATTTTCCTACTGCTTTAATGAAGCTAGCTACAATTGGTTACAGTGGCTTCAGGTTTCGTAGCTACGCATACGTCATTGGAATAAGTGGTCTGATTTGTTATATATTTGTCCAGTAGTATACAGAGGCATCTGATGGACGCAGTTTAAGCCCGCCTCCCAGAAGGTGGGTAGTAAGGTAGCTTGGCCAGACTAAGCTCCTATGAGCTTAATAGCCAGGAAGCCAGGCTACCAGAACATAAGAAGACTGGAGAAATGGCATTTGAAACACTTGAAACTCATGTCATTCATACTAACATATGAAAATACATTATTAAAAAGTACGCTCACAGGCGTAATATGCAAAGTCTGAAAGAATTCAATAGCATTGTGAATGGTGAAGAACTCTGAGCTCAATGTAAAGACTGATAACTAGTCTACCATAGATTTTACCTATTGTAACCTCGAAGTTGATGGGTTTGTCTCCAATCTTCCTGTCAATCATAGTGGCTTCAAGGAAACATCCAAAGAGAAAGAACTCTTCAATTTTTCCTGTGGCATTCTAGATATAGGCAACAAAAATTTATCAAATCATGTTTTGAGAATACAAATAAAAAGGTTTTCGGAGTACGCTTTATAACACATCACTTCAGCCTAAATTAAAACACAACTTTTTTAGTGTACGAGGGTTTTCCTAAGACTAGACAGAAATGCTGTCACTGTGCTCATAAACAATTCAAAACAGTTTGATTAATTTTTAACAACAAGTGGCATGCAGAATGAAGCCTAACTTTGGCTCTGACTGTGTAGATGATTGTCTCGCAGACAAAGAACTACTATGAGTATTGCTGCTAAATGAATAATGAAGATGTAGGAGATAAGTAAAGAGAATTAATTATTCACTGTAATTGGCCAGTCAAACCCCCCTGTCTATGGATCGCTTACATCTGAGATGTTGGGTATCCCCTCCACCTGCACCTCAGTGGAGCTCATTACTTCAGGAGAGGAGGTGTCCAGTATCTCCACGGCCAGACTGGTCAGCAGCCGAGCCCTGAACGACACTCCTTCGCCTAGTCCTTCATTCAGGTCCTGGTACTCGTCCATGAGTGTGTAGCTGCGTGTGGAGCCGTACATGTTGACCCAAGCCGGACCAAGAGTTGGAAGAAATCCTGTCAATAGAAACAGGATCATTTGACCTTTTCATAAATGACATTCTATTATTTTTCTACAGGATAAGGCTTTTTACTAATATTTCTATAATGATATTGATGGGCAATATCGGCGGCTTTGTGTTATTGAGTATCCAAAGCAAAATGTGATGGAAAACAAGAAGTAAAAACACTTAATTGTCAAATATTTTAAATGATAAGTTATTTTGTGTGTGTACAGTTTTTTTGTTTTGTTTACATGGACACAAATAAGTTTAATGGCGTGGACATGAAAGAGGTATTAGAAATTAAAGGTTGTTTATGAAGACACTGCCCATGTCACCGTAATTCAAAAGTCTTAATAAATCAAGACATAATAAATGCTGTTGTTTGTAAAGATGCAGAACGTTTTATGTAGGTGTAGGACAATAGCTCATACAATCTGTACTGTATCTGTACAGTATACCTTTATCTCCATCATAAGCAATCTTCCGCAGGTCAATGAAGTGAGTTCCGATGGCCACATCGTTCACTTTGTCTGAATCACGGATCTGGACTTTCATTCTCCGGCATAGCGGTGGAAACTGCTCGGTGAAAACGATCTGCTCATTCCAGATCGGCTCATAGCTGCTCTTCTGAATAGACGTTTTTCCCTAAATTGTGGACAGATGAAATAGATCAGTGGATCAAATATATTGATGCCTCTCCTTCTGAAAAATAAGCACACTTTAGCAGACTTTTAAAGGAACGTCTTTTTAAGGAAATCATATACATTAAAATAATATACTTAAGTGTTAATTATATGTAATACTAGAACTTTGGAGTGCTTTTTATTGGCCAAAATCTAGGATACAGGCAGTAGTTAAATATTTAATGTATGAAAACTGTTTTTCAAAATGAATGTGAAACAATAAAAAGCATTGCAGTGCCACAAACTACTCTAAAATGTTGCTGTATGGAATTGAAAGTGTATAATTTAGTGATTTATCTAATTCATATTTAAATATTGAGAGACTGTAAACATATTTGGCATACAGGCTGATGACTTAGAATGAAAGTTATGTTTTAAAATAAATATAACATTTAGAATTAATTGACATGCATTGCAATAATTTTAGTAAAAATCGGACAAGAAGTAGATAGTGCTATAAAATAAAAGGAAAGACGTCTTTAATATGTCCCACTCAAACTTACTGTTTCAAAAGGAAATGAATCAACACAGGAACTCTGTGATTGCCAGCCATTTCTTGGAGTTCAGTGTATTTTGGATAATAGTAAAATGTGTTTTGTTTAATGATGAAACATATTTTCCATCAATAAATTGTATTCTATGTTAATAGATAAGCCTTGCATTGTCCTACACACTATTAAAACTATCAGTAGACGATTAGTAAGAATTCTGCCCACCTTCTGCCCTGCAAATTGCACCTGAACATACGGGTCAACCAAGTCCTTGTTTTCTCCAATGAAAGCTTTTTTGACATTTGCCATTATGCTGGTGTTCATTTTGGGCAAGCCTTCGGCTCGGTAGATTTTCAGATAGAATCGTGCCCACTGACGCTCAGCCGGGACGTCCTCCGGCAACAGAAGATTACTGGAACGAGAAAGAGGATCAATGAAATTTTTTTAGGAAAACTTGAGTGTTTGGAGTTTGTTCAGTGTATGGTTTAGTAACAGTGCTGCTTTTCTTGGAAAATATCACGTAACATTAACAATGCAGCACGTTTTTTTTTTGTGTGTTTCTTTTTTTTTTACCCCTCAATGTCATCCTCATCTGTTTCATTTGCTTTGTGTGGGGTTTTGATAGTGTCTCCCTTTGCCACAACAGCGATGTCACACTTCACATAGCCTTTGCATCCAGCTGTGATATCATCAGGGTCACATAAAGTGGCCCATTTGTGAAAAAACTGATGTTCTGTAAATGTAAAGAAAGAAAAAAAACATGTATATACATCTATAATTTAGAAACAGAACCTCATCCACCTTATTTTTAACAAAAGAGCAGACTTCCAGTGTAATTAATTGCTATTAATTTTCTTTTATGTTGCTTTCTATTGCAAAAAGGTATTTGTTATCATATTATTTAGATTTATTATCATAATCATAATATTTGTATGTATTTGGTTAACGAAGCAGAAGTGGCTTGCTCCTGTGTTTTTAAATTAAGCTGGATAGAGAAGCATGATAATAGCAGTTACCAGGTTGTGTATAAATTGTGCCCACGTCGAGCTTGAAGCTCCCGACCAGTGTGCCGCTCCGCAGAAGATTCTTAGAGTGGATAACCTGGAGAGACGCATTCATTTAAATTTGTTTGAAACAAATATTACTGACAAAAACCACCATCTTTCATGAAAAAGTGCTGGATTTAACTATTCAAAATGTATATTTGTTGCTACTTACAGACACTTTCAGTATCTTGTCAAACATGACATCAGGAGGAACGTGGAAGTCAAAAACGAAGTACTGAAAAAAGGGAAGATTATGTTTTTTAAAAACAATATATTAGCAGTGTTATCTCCTGAAAGTGTCTTCACCCTCAGACCATACAAGATTAGGATGAGTTTGTTTCTTAACTGATAGACTGGAGTGGTGTGGATTATTGTGATGTTTTTATCAGCTGTTTGGACTCATTCTAAGCTACATTTCTCCAAACCTGAGGAAGAAACTAACTCATATACAGAGTTCTGGCAAGAAACTCTAGATGGCGCTAGAGTCCGATAGGTCTGAGTTATCATCCTTAAGTTTGGTTCTTGTTTTGCTTGTCTTGTCCCTTCTATGTCTCCAGCTTTGTGGGGGGTTATTATTTCATGTATGTTATATTGCAGCAGCTGTATTTTTGACATGCTCACAGCAGGATGTATCGTCAGTAACAAGTCTCAGTATTTGCGTAGCAGATCTATTCCACCAAGACCAAATATATTAACACTGTCATGTACATTACCTTGCCAATCCCTCAGAGAGATGTCATGACTAAACTGGATTTTGGAGAGTGAGAACATTTTCAGGAAATGTTCAGCTTGGGTGAACTACTCCTTTAAGATTATTATGTGATTATTTTGCTAGGTTTTGATCATGATCATTAGGAAAGTATCACATTTCTAAATTAAAAAAGGAACAAACCTCATTGTAGTAAGGGCAGTTGGTGGACTCCTTCATTGAGGTGTATTTTTTATCATCACCGATTTCTACACACACCACTGGATCCATGTTCAGACCCACCAGCTGTCTGGCCTCTATAACAGTGACACTGACCTGGAAAGAGGAGCATGACACACATTTACAAAAGTGGTATGTGGTACTATATGTATGCTATTCAAATACTAAAGTAGGCTCAAATACTGATATGATGCAAAACTATAGGATAAATATATGTGCATTAATATAGCAAGATTTTATCTCATTGTTTCTGAATCAGTGATGAAGTTGAATTGACGAAGCATGAAGTTCACACAGGTGCAGTTCTTTACTTAATGATCAACATGTTCCTCAAACAGACACAATACTGACTGCCTTAAAATGTATGCATTTTCTGTTTTTCTTTACAAAAAACAATCTCTTTCTGTCACAAATAACAATACGTACTTGGAAATCCACAGGTCTTCCAGCACTAGGCTCAATCTTGATGTCAGGCTTTGATCTAAAACATTTAGGACAAAACATTTTTGTATGAACACACTTATATAGTAGAGATTAGAACATTTATTATTTAACACAGCATAAATGAATATCGCATTTGATTCGGGTTCATGTGATTTTATCATTTTTGGGCACCTTTTATTGGAGACATTAGTTGTGACGGCAGTGACTGAGGCGAGTGAGATGGTGTCAGGATCTGGCATCCTCATATCTTCCGTCTCCAGAATGGCCGGCTCATCTTCACAAGTCACATATGAAATATATAAGCACTACAGCTTTTTTTTTTTTTTTTTTAAATATTATCAAATATAAAATATTGTATGTTATGTAATGTTACACAATTATTTAAAAGTATTAATTATTCATATATAATAACTAATATGCATTAGTTATTCAGAATAATTCACAAATTTTCACACAATAGAATCTTTCACCTTGACCTTTGCCATCCTCCTTGGAGGCTCGATGCTTGCTACGTTTCATTGTTATGAATTTGATTTATCCTCTGGGTATATGAATCTTTTGAACATGAAAATAAAAAATAAAAGTTAAAAAGAAATATTAATTTAAATATAACAGTACATGTCTAAATAAAGTTGTGTTATTTTATTCCAATTCAATCATCCAGAAATCCAAAAGTAGTTTTCCTTTACAATTTAAATAAAGTTAATCACCCTAACTCATCAATAATTAGCAAATACATGAAGAATTTAATTAAAACTGAATTAATTTGCATAAGCAAAAAAATCATCTAAACAGACAAGTACATCTAATTAACATGCTGAATGTTGGAAATGAGAAAGAAAGATGAAGAAATATATTAGTATTATTAACTAAACATTTAGCTATGCATGCTTAAATCTATTTAAATTATTATTAAAACTATTAAAACCATTTTATGAAATCAAACACAAATGGATTCTATGCACTCAAACTGAAGGTTTTTACTGATGTTTAAATAGTTTCAGTTTTCTTCCTTAAACAGTAATTACATTGTATAAAAGGGTTTTATGATATTAATTCTCATTGGAAGATATTGTTAGATAAAAGAAACATCCTTAATACTGCAAAAACACTGAATTAGCTTTTTTCCCGTTGCATTTCAAATTAAGTCTAATACTTTCATTAATACACCAAACACCACAAGAGTTAAGCCAAATCTGAAAGCCATTGTCATTAAGTTACATAGCATTACAGTGTTAGGTTTTCCATGAAACACAAAGCAAACGAAAGAATGCAAAGTCCGATGAAATGCTGCACACTTACCGTACAGGGCAGCTGCTTCTCTGTTCCCTGAATCACATCTAGGAGTTTGCAGGAAGGACACAACAATTCCAATACCAAGATGTCTTTAAAATAAAAAGTCTACAAACTCATTATTGACATTTGGATGACAGAAACAGAGAGGCCACAAAAGTAACTCAAAAAGAGTCTGGTTCGGTCTAAGCCTGAAGATGGGCTGGAGAGATGTGATATGGCCATGAATAGTGTATGAGTGCTGAACCCGAGACAGTGGTAACTAGAACTAGTTCCTGATGAGAGAGATCATGTGGGATTTTGACAGGCTACTATTCTAGATAGGCTAACCAGGTAAAAACCAACAAGTAAGCAGCAGGAGCAGCATGTTGTTTCCAGAGTTTGAAGGGAATGTGAGCATAATCTCTAACTCTCACCAGTGATGAGCTACATCTTGAGGAAACAGCAGTGCAGTGTGTTGACGTGTCACATCATATATGTTTTAGTTCACGTAGGCTTTTATATACATTAATGACCTCAACCACTTCAAGCAGTTACCCAATTAGGTTTCACTTTATTTTGATAGTCCCTTTAATGTATTCTGTTGATTATAAGTAATATTGCACCTACATATCTACTAACTCTCAATAGAGTGCTAGAAGAGTATTAGTAGACTGGTAGGGTTAGGGTTAAAATAAGTTGATATGTACTTGCAAAGTTACTTATAGTCAGCAGAGCGTCTTTTGGGAGAATAAAGAGTTAGCAGATGTTAATTAGAGAGTGTATAAATATTCTAATGAGAGTCAGTTGACATGTAGATGCAAAGCTACTTATTGTCAACAGATTGTTCAAAAGGGACCATCAAAATAAAGTGTTACCTGAGTGGATGTTAAAAATGTAATGTATTTCTGTGATCCACAGCAATTTTCAAACTGAGAAAATTGAGAATCTTTTGTCCATATGCTTAATTGAGGTAGTGCTTTTACAATTGTGAGTGTAATATAATTGGCCATTATGAGAAAATTAACCTGTTTTTTGTATTCCAGCAGGTGAAAATGCAACCTTGTCCAATAAAAGTATGTTCTTTGGTGCACTTTTTGTGCAACACCGTTTTTACGTACCTTACTGCACGTTTTGTCGCAGTTTCAAAGAGAAATGTCCATTGAGTGGTGCTAAAGCACAAGTTCAATACATGACCCCTGGCACATTGTTATCACGTTGATATAGCTATGTATTGCTGTGTTTTTACTACACTGCTTTAGTTGCATATTGCGGTGGTTCAGATTTTAAATATCTGTGAACCGTTGCTTAAAGTTAATGCTCTATCATGTTGGAAATAATGTCCTACACCAAATCTGGCCCTAAATCTACCTGATAGTTTTAAGAAATGCAAATCTGATAAAAAAAAACACACATTTGTTGATGCAACCGGGCCATTTCCACTTCCTTTTGCACAGATTTGATAGTTTTGTCTAGTGCAACGTGTCTCACGTGAGCTATGAACAAACCTACCATCTGTGAAAACACATAGATATGAAGCTGGATATCTGTGATGATAACGTTCAAAAGTGTCAGTTTTCAAATCTCCCAGGACATTAATGTTATTTTGAAGTCATAACATGATATTTTTCGAGTAATTGTACGAGTAAAATGCGCCTTATTAACCGAAATTCTGTAAGGAGTAAAAGGTGTCAGAGTTTACGTATTTTGTGGCTTGCTAAAAAGTGTACCAATTTACGTTAAAGGAAAAGTTCACCCAAAAAACAAAATCACCCCATGTTTTACTCACCCCGAAGCCATCCATATAACTTTCTTTTTTCAGATAAACAGAGTATGAGTTTTTAAAAAAATTATCCTGGCAATGCTTGTGGATCAAGCCCATTATTTTGAAGCGTCGTAAATCGGATGAATCCGCAAGTACTGCGATGTAAAACTAACCTAGTAAAACTGATGTCCTCTGAAGCAGATCGATGGGTTTCTGTAACAAAAATATTTCTAATTTTAAGATTATAACGTAAATAACTGACTGACTGACTGAGCGCACTCGGAACTCGGCACTCGAGCCAGCAGGTGGCGGTAATGCACCTTTTGAAGCTGTATGACAACCGCCATCAGTCAGTCAGTAATTATTTTAGGTTATAATTTTAAAAAGGCGTATAGGTTAGTTTTACATCTCAGTACTTGTGGATATATCCGCATAAATTGATGGCCACTATCCACCAGCATTACCAAGCTTGGAAGAGCCAGGATAAAAAAACTGAAAGCAGTAAGTCATACAGACCTAGGATGGCTTCAGGGTGAGTAAAATATGGGTTAATTTTCATTTTTGGGCGAACTATTCCTTTAGTGCCATGAGACCAGGTAGTGAAAATGCTACATCTGGTCACTCATTCATTCATGTACAATTTTGTATCACATCATACTATCTTAATACTGAAAGACAAAACAACTGTGAGATGCTTGAACAGAAGCGTGTGTAATCATCAGGAGACAAATCAAACTGGCTTTAATAATTGACAATGTCTTGTTCCAACTGCAACTTGCAGACTAGCTGACGACATGTAGCTTTGGTAAACCAGCAGTGTCATGTGGTCATCTGCAATGCAAATTTACTGAAATGTGACACTGGCTCAACTTCTTATTCATGAAGTTCCAGAAAAAAAGTAATATAAAATATTGAACTTAATTTATTAAAAAAGAGGAATTACGACAATAACGACATCAGTACATCAGCACCTATATATGGCTATTTAAATGTCCATGTCTACATTTCACTGACTCCTAATAATAAGTTCTGCTAACATGTTATAAATGATCAAATGTGCATGAAGCAAAACACCTGCATTGTGTCTCTTCAATCAACAATGTTTTAGCAGACAGCATATAATACAGTCCTTTTGAAATGTCAAACTAAAGTAATCAGCTCATGCATAAAACATACCGTTTGTAAGGTATACGTTTAAGGTCTAAAGTTGCCTGTATCCAGTGAAATGTCTTAAATTATTAAATGGTACCAATCAGTGTCGCATGCGTCATCCACAATGAGCACGCATTTTTATTGTCTTGACAGACATCTGTATGATTAGCCAATAACACTGAATGATTATATATTGACCAAATGTTCCACAACAACATTTTGTTTGTAAAAGGTTTTAGTATATAGATTTTAATTTTTAGATAAAACATCCTCTTTAATAGTTGATGGAAAAATAAAATTGACTGAGATGTTGACCCTGGAACAACATTGTAATTAACCAGTCAGTGTCAGTCATCTATCATTTCCGCTGATTTTAGGAATAACACATGCTTAAGGTTAGGTTCAGGTGTAGGGATTTGGTCAAGACTATATTTTTGTTTTAAAATGTTGTTCCAGGCTCAGCAAAATATGTTGACCTAGGGACACATCGAACTTGGCAAAATCAGAATGTGCTTGTGTTTAGAGCTGTTTTGGCTTGTTCACTTGATCTGTGCAGATTTCTCTCCTGATTCAGAGCAGGCCTCGAAGAAAGCAACATTATGAAGAAAAAAACCAGATGCAACAGTTTGAAGCTATTTTTTGGGTGACTAAAATTATATATAGATATATATGACAGTTATATTTTTGGGCGCAAAAATATTTGCTTCTAAAAAATGAGGTTACAGAATTGAGGTTACAGTAAATATAAATGAGCGTGTAACTTGGTCTACAGACTGACACCTTTCACAATGTCATCCAGGGCGAACCAGAGCCAACCTGATAGCAGGCTGCAATCTTATACGTTCTCTCTTGAAAAGCCTTTCTTGGCTTTGGACTTATTATCCTAATCTCTTTGTGCTCCAGTGCCTCTATGGGTGTACCATCTGACTATGGTGTAGTATATCACACTAATCTATTCCTGTGGTGTTTTTACATGCTATTGGTCGGCTGGGGACTGTGGCAATGCTGGGCATAAGGCAGTATTATACATCCCAGTGAGTGATAAACATTAGTTTGGTTTATACAGCAGTTTTTGTCCTCAAATACGATTAGTTAAGCATCTTTCTCAAGAGTGCTGATTTATAGTCTAACTTTTGGACGGTTTATATCTCTCCAGTTGTCTCTGTGTTGCTTGTTTCAGACAAACAGGCACTTAGCGTTAATATGTGGCCTGCATCTCTGAACGTTACACAGCAAGTGCAGTTGTGTTTGTCATTGAAATTATATTTGATCCTGCTTCCATTAGTGAGGGACGTGTTGTGATTGGATCTCAGTTTAATCAGAAAATCTTCTTAGTTCTGTGTTTTCTATTCCGTGTTTCCTAGTTGCCTTGAGTTTTGACCCTGGACTGCTCCTAGTTTCTTGATTGATTGTTGCCTTCTGTCACGCTCAGGGAATACAGACAAGAGGTATTTAGTTCAATCAGGTGATATATTTGTGTGCAACACAATGAATGCTTCTTCAGCGGTTCAGAAAAATGTGCAATAACAAACAGAGGGTAAATACAACATAGGAGCTCCGCTGCTAAGTGATTCAGGTAAGTATTTTTCAGTGTTCAACAGCAGATTCAAGCAGGTAAGTAATTCAGGTAAGTTCGTTTTGTCGCTCAGACAAAGAGGCAGAGTTCACACAGGTTGGTATAAGGTAAGTATACTCAGTCTTTGAAAGTCTTTAGGAGAGTGTCCACAGGGATATCCAAACGAATTCCAAGGAGCGCTTAAGCAGGAGCATAATGGTTCAGGCAGAGAAGTAAATGGGAGGAAGACAGTGTTGGCGTCTAACCTCGAGCTCAGCCAAAGAGTCAATGGTGGAGCGATCTTTTGTAGAGCTCTCCTAATTACGGTCAGGTGACTGTGATCTTGCAATGATTGACTGAGTGCTCTCTGTGACTGCTGACTCTGGATCAGGTGCAGGTGACGGTGTGACATTACCCCCTCCTCCACATGCGGCTCCTGACGCTCGTATACGATGGCGAGGGCGGCCCCGACCTCTAGGGGCTGGACAGGTAGGGTGAGATAGGACGAACTCAGTGGTCAAGGATGGGTCGAGAATGTCGTCTCTGTCGACCCAACACATCTCTTCTGGACCGTAACCCTCCCACTCTATCAGGTACTGGAGCCGCCCATTGCGCTGCCGGGAGTCGAGGATGGATTGGATTCATCGGCCCATCTGGTGTGTCTTCGAATAGCTCGTTGGAGATGCGTATGTGCTGATTCCCACACCCTTTCGCTCTCTCTGAACCAATAATCCACCACTGGAACTGTAGAAGGCTCATCGTTCCACGGGAACAGTGGAGGCTGGAACCCTAAAACACATTGGAATGGAGTTAAACCTGTGTTATCTTGACGTAGTGAATTTTGGGCATATTCTGCCCATGGCAGGTATTTGCTCCAGGACTCCTGTTGGTTTTGGCAGTAGGACCTAAGATATCGGGATATCTCCTGTATTTTCCGCTCCGTCTGGCCATTAGTCTGTGGGTGGTATCCCGAGGACAGGCTGATTGACACTCCAAGCAGTCGAAAGAACTCCCTCCATACTCTAGAAGTGAACTGCGTACCTCTGTATGAAACAATGTCTTCTGGAATGCCGAAGTGCCTGAAAATTTTGGACAACAGAAGTTGAGCAGTATTCATAGCTGTGGGTAGACCAGGTAACGGGATTAATTTGCAGGTTTTTGAGAATTGATCTACCACTACTAGAATGTTTGTGAATCCCTCAGAGTCAGGTCACGGGATCAGGCTGGTGAATTCGGGAGAGGGCATCAGCTTTCGTGTTTTTCTTGCCAGGTCTGTAAGAGATTTTAAAATCAAAACGAGTGAAAAACAAGGCCCATCGTGCTTGACGGGGATTTAATCTGCGGGCTTCTCTGATATACTGTACGTTTTTGTGGTCGGTGACCACAGTAAAAGGATGTTGAGCCCCCTCTAGCCAATGGCACCACTCTTCGAGAGCCAACTTTATGGCTAGTAGTTCCCGATTTCCCACGTCGTAGTTTTGTTCCGCTGTTGACAGTTTCTTAGAGAAATAAGCACAGGGGTGTAGCATGGAGGGGTATCCGTGCCACTGAGAAAGGGTGGCTCCGACTCCAGTGGTAGCTGCATCTACTTCAACTACAAACGGTAAGTCAGGATTAGGATGTTTTAAAATAGGTGCACTACAGAAGGATGTTTTCAGCTGACTAAAAGCTTCGTGTGCCGTGGGATTCCAGTGAATTATTTTCTTAGCCCCTTTTAACAGTGATGTGAGAACAGAGGAGATCTTGCTAAAGCCCTTAATAAAGCATCGGTAAAAGTTCGTGAATCCCAGAAAGCGCTGGAGTTCCTTTACCGTGGTGGGTACTGGCCAGTCTTGTACAGCTGTGACCTTCTTTGGGTCCATCTCTATCCCCTCAGGCGAAATATAATATCCCAGGAAGTGCATTCGATCCAGGTGAAAGTCACACTTTTGCCCTTTTAAGTACAGCTGGTAGGATCTCAGGCGCTCAAGGACCTGCTGGACATGGGAGATATGGGTAGAGAGATCTGGTAAATAAATCAGAATGTCATCGATATATATGACCACGAATTTGTGCAACATATCTCGAAAGATCTCATTCATAAAATTTTAAAAAATATCGAAGGTGAGTTTGCCAGGCCATATGACATCACACGATATTTGTAGTGGCCACTAGGGGTGACAAAAGCGGTTTTCCATTCGTCACCACTACGAATACGAATGAGATTATATGCACTTCTGAGGTCTAACTTCCTGAATACCTTAGCATCTCTCCAGCGTGGATGGTATCAGGTATCAAATTCCTGTGTTCGTCTCGGGACTCTCGGCAGAGGTGGACAGGCACGGTAAGACGGGTGGCTGTGGCAAGGAGGACAGACAATGATTAAAACAATAGGGACTCCATTGTAAAATCTCACCCGTGTTCCAGAAGGTAGTAGGATTGTGCTTCGTGAGCCATGGTTTACCCAGAAGGATATCGATTGAGGCTTCGGGCAAGACAAAAAAGCTGATATTCTCCTGGTGTAGACAGCCGATCTGGAGGGTGAGAATTTCAGTCCTGGTATTTACGGGTCTGGCATCCAGTGGCTTTCCTTGAATAGTGATGATGCGATAGGGCACGGGTTTTGCTGTGTGGGAATTCGAAGAGTATTCACACATCTGGAAGAGATGAAATTTCCAGCTGCGCCAGAATCCACTAATGCTCTCAGTGGAAAGAAGTGATTATTCATAATCAAAGTAACGTCAATTAATGGAAGGGAATTGGAATGTAAGTGACTCGTACTCACCACAGTGCGGACTGGTTTTACTGGGCAATTGGAAATACGATGAGAAGGGGCTCCACAATATAAACAAAGGCCTCCACGTAGCCATCTGGATCTCTCTTGAGGGGGCAATTTGTATTAGTCAGTTTGCATAGGCTCTTCAGAATTCACCACTGGAGATGCGGAGGTTAGAGGTGCTTCTCTAACCAAGCGGCGAAGCGGCCAGGTGTTGAGAGATCGTAGCGGCACGTTTTAGAAATGCATCCAACCCCACATTGTCGTCGTATATTGCCATCTGTTGGCGTATGTTGGTATTCAAACCTCTCCAAAAGACTGCGAGCAGTGAGGTGTCATTCCAGCCACTGGATAGAGAGAGTGTGCGGAAACGGAGAATATATTCGTGGATTGGGAGATTTCCTTGTCGAAGTTGCAGCAGCTCCTTATGGGTAGTAATGGGTGTGGTAGGCTGTCCAAAAACCAGACGAAACTGTTGGAGAAATAATGACAGAGATGAGAGATGTGGACTTTCGGAACTCCATAATGCCTCTGCCCACTGAAGAGCTCTTCCAGTAAGTAGAGTAATTATCATAGCTATTTTGCTACGATCCGTAACAAAACGATCAGGTTGAGCATTAAAGAACAGTGAACACTGCAACAAGAACCCTTCCAACGATGGTTGTTCGCCTCCGAATGCTTGTGGTTTGCATAGAGGGCTGGCAGCGGCTACTGGAGTTGTATTCCGTAATTCCTGTAGGATTTGTAGAAATGTGGAATATGGCTCTGCAATCGCTGCTGCCTCTTCCTGCTTCATTTTGTCTGTTTAATGGGCTGAGCTTCTGTCACGCTCAGGGAATACAGACAAGAGGTATTTAGTTCCATCAGGTGATTTATTTGTGTGCAGCACAATGAATGCTTCTTCAGCGGTTCAGAAAAATGTGCAATAACAAACAGAGGGTAAATACAACATAGTCGTTTCTATTCTTGCACCCCAGCCCACACTGGAGGCATCTGTCGTAGCGACAGTGTGCCGGGACACCTGGCCCAGGGGCACTCCGGCCCTCAAGAACACAGGGTCTTTCCAGAGACTGAATGTGCCAGTCTCGGAGTGTTCCGCAGCGCCATGCCCATCTCGGGACCCGGGAGTTCAGCCAGTGCTGTAGTGGTCTCATAGGAAGTAATCCCAGTGGTGTTACAGCGGCTGCGGATGCCATATGCCACAGGAGCCTCTGAAATTGTTTCAGTGGCACCACTCTCCTGCCTTCGAGGGAACTCAGGCAGGCCAGCACTGACTGAGCGCGTTCTTCTGTGAGGCGCGCTGTCATAGTCTGATTACACACCAAGCAAAGAGATTCTTTGCACAGGCGAGAGTTTGCTATTTTCCCAGTTGACCTGAAGCCCCATCCTGCTGAGGTGCTGAAGCACCAGCTCCCTGTGATTGCACAACTGCTCTCGTGAATGGGCCATGATGAGGCAGTTGTTGAGGTAGTTGAGGATCCGGACTCCCACTTCCCTTGGCGGGGCAAGGGCACCCTCCAGGACCTTCGTAAAGACTCGTGGTGACAGGGAGAGCCCAAAGGGGAGGACCCTGTACAGCCATGCTCGACCCTCGAACGCAAACCGTAGAAACGGTCTGTGTCGAGGAAGAATCGGGACATTGAAGTAAGCGTCCTTCAGGTCGACTGCTGCAAACCAGTCCTGGAGCTGAACGCATTTGACAATGCGTTTCTGCGTCAACATTCTGAACAGCAGCCTGTATAAGGCACGGTTCAGAACTCGCAGGTCCAGGATGGGCCTGAGTCCACTACCCTTCTTTGGCACAATGAAGTAAGGACTGTAAAACCCTGACTTCATCTCGGCTGGAGGGACTGGCTCCATTGCATCCTTTGCCAGAAGGACAGCAATCTCCTTGCACAGTACAGAGGCCTCTCGGGCTGCCACCACAGTCCCGAGCACAACCACTGAACCTGAGAGGACGCCCGGCAGACTGAATCGCATAGCCGAACCGAAGGTGTGCAGCGGGGAGCAGGGCAACTGAGTTGAGCAGAGGGAGGCCCGTACTGACTCAAAACAGTGCCACTGCCCATGTCCCTGGAGGGCACCATCAGGCCACGAGCACCTGGGCCCAGAGAGGCATGAGTTTGTTCTATCTTTGACCTTTTGGGCACCGCAGGCCCTAGAGCCTGTGGCGGAATGCAAATAAAAAGGAACAAAGGATTCTCCACCCGGCCCTCCTCGGGTGGAGGGAGCGGTGCGGCCACCATCTCCCACTAACAAGTTTCTCGCCTCTCCGGCCCCCCGTCTCAGGATTGCTTAGCCATCCTTTTTGAGGGCTTAGAGCTTGCTTCAGAAAGGAACGGCTCCATCCTTCTGCGTGGGGCCCTACGCTGCGGCCTCGACATAGTCTCAGTAGGCAGCGGGGCCGCCGCCACAGTATGGGGGCGCCCTCAGCGATGAGCAGACAGAGGCTGGCCCTGTGGCGGACGAGTGGTAGCTGGAGGGTCACGCCGGGGCAGGATGTGCTGGATCACCTCTGTCTGCTTTTGTACTGCTGCGCAAAGTTCTCCACAGTGTCGCCGAATAGGCCAGCCTGAGTGATCGGGGCATCGAGAGAGCGAACGTTCTCTGTGTCCTTCATTTCAGGCAGGCTGAGCCAAAGGTAGCGCTCCTGGCTTAAATTTTGAAAACAGTTTAAATCATCGCAACACCTTTGGTTTATCAGAGACCTTTGCATCAAACCTGAAAACTTCTCACTGGATTGAGATCTGTCCGTGGGTAAACACATTTGACTTGGCTGAAATAAGCTTGCGATTGAAGCTAATCATTTAAATGGTTGATTCATTCAGGTAGGAAACACCGTAACAAACATAACTGTTTTCATTTATATATTTTACTGTCAGAAAAAAAGGATGAAATAGTGACTGATACATTGATACAGTGGTAGATCAATGATACATTGTAACTGGGCTGACAATAAGAAATGTGCAGATACATTTGCAAACTTTTATTCAAAGACATGTTTAAAATACAGGTAGGGTCAAGAAATGGTAGACAGGTATGAAGAATAGTCCAGGGAACAAGCAAGGGTCAGTCAACTGCAAACATAATCCAACAGGGCAAAACTGAGAGAGATAATCCAGGTTCCATCCAGGAAATAATCCAAACAGGGGCAAACAGAGTTCAAACGCAAGACAATAGAGATATTCAAAATACACAGGCAGAGTCAAAACACAAGAAAACAGACAAGGCAAGAACAAGCCAACTAAAAATGGATCCGTTGAGTAGCTATTGATAAGAGAGTGATATATGCTAGACAAATCTCAGTAGTGTGCAGTGTCGGGGAATGTTTCTTTTAAAAGTAATGCATTACAATATTGCGTTACTTCCCCAAAAAAGTAACTAATTACGTTACTTAGTTACTTTTTATGGAAAGTAATGCATGCGTTACTTTTGCGGTTTTAAACATGGGCGGAGCTTGAGTGTTTGTTTTTAATAAAATAAGTTTTAAGTTATTTATAACAATGTAAAAGCCCTTTCACACAAGTGTAATGCATAAATTTTAGGCTAAAGAAAACGTAAATTCACATCTGTAAAGTAGAATACAGGACCAGAAAGTAAAAAAATCTTCAGCAATAAAAAAAAACAAACAAAAAAAAAAACAAAAAAAAAACAATGAAGCACAATAGTACGTTTTTGAAGTCATTTTTTCTTATGAGAATGGTAAACTGAATCATCAAAAGTCAGCAGCAAAGACATTGATTAATAAAATGGGATTTGTGTAATTTAAGTTCCTCTTCAGGAACTCGAGCTGCGTTGACGAGACGCTATGGGAACACCTCCAGCATGACGGCTCTGAATTGTGTGTAAAATCAGTCAATGAATAGTTGGGACGTCATAGGCGGGTGACGTCACTGGCCAGGAAGCATAAAAGCATGTGGAATGCTGCCGGCTGATAGCTCATGTCATGCAGCGGAGCACCGACAGGGGATGCCGAAAGTGTGGTTTCGAGATGCGGCTTCTTGTTCCATCAGGGAACTAGGGTTACGTACATAACCTTGAGACGCTCCTTTTCAGGAACTTGAGTTGACGAGACGCCATGGGAACGAGATGCCCATGCCCCCGACCTTTCAAATCCCTGTCTAGTGTGTGTTTGTGCACAGCTAAGACAGTAAAACAGAGGAGCCCGGAGTGTCTCGCAGATGCAGTCCGTAAAACCGGACAAATGTGTGGGGGGTGGATCACCCTGCAGCGTTGCAAATCTCAGCCATCCGGACCCCTGCTAGCAGGGCCTTCGAGGCTGCCACACCTCGTAGCGAGTGCGCTCTGACTCCTAGCCTCTGCGGGAGACCAGACGACTCATATGACAGATTGATGGCATCCACTATCCAACGGCTTAAAGTCTGCTTGGTTGCTGGAGACCCCTTCTTGGGAGGACCGAAGTATACGCTATGCAGGACCCAACAAGACACTCTTGGCAGGGGCTCCCACACCGCCAGGTGACCCATACGGGAACCAGTCCCTTTAAGACTGGTCTCTGATATTGCTAGAACTGCTAGCTCAGTGCTCTGAAGCAGAGGACCGGCAGGAGACTACCGATCTAGCTACTCTAGAGACCTCCAGAGGAGGTGGTGAGCCCCTGAGGGCACTGAGGAGAGATGGGCACCGTGTAATGCGGTGTATACCAAGCTTCCCCAGAGGGGCCTGCCCTCTGAAGTCCTGTAGCGTCAGGACTACTGAAAACTTCTATTGAAACAATGGTCCTCAGACCACATTATCACCCAAAATTATGGGAACCAGTCCCTTTAAGACTGGTCTCTGGTATTAGTAGAGCTGCTAAATCGGTGCCCCGAAGCGGAGGACCGGCAGGGGACAACCGATCTAGCCACTCTAGATACCTCCAGAGGAGGTGGCGAGCCTCTCAGCTCCCCAACATTTCCGGGCGGAAAGAACTGAAAGTAGCGCTCGCTGGACACCACTGTGCCCTGGAGCACTGGCAGGGTTAGCAGATCGATCTCCCTATGCGGGTCTCCTGAAGCACGACCCTCAGGTTTTTCTTTTGCTTGGAGGGCCCCTCCTCTGCAATAAAGCGTTGCCGGCTCCCCTGCTTTGTTTATGTTGGGGAAGGATTTTTATTTCCCTTTTAGGTGGCAATGCTCTGAGCCTTTTAAGACAATGCAGCGTCACGAGAGTGATAGCTCGCAAGCATCTACTCAATTAATGGCATTGTCTTATAACTGCTTTCATTCATCCCTATTAAGTTGTTTAGGGGGATGAAAAAAGCCTGCCGCGAATGGCCATGATTTCGACACCTCAGTGTGGAAAGTGTTTCCCCTGCTCGCAGTCAGGCTGCGATCCTGGAGTGCCAACACCGCTCAGCCTCAGCTTGAGCAGGACCAGTGCTGCGAATATTGCTTATGAAGGCGATCTTTTTATCACTAAAGAGAGCCCTCTGAGAGTGAGGCACGTAGTGACATTTTCTCACAATGTCTGCAGCTCTCCTTATTTTGTTGGAGAACTGCATCAACGTGCTTTGCTCCCCAACAGACTACACATAATGTGTATGTATTACCCGGCAATATATATCTCTCTTGCACGGAAGAACACACACTCTGTATGGTGGTGAGTTTTCTTTTCTTTTTCTTTTTCTTTTAACGAAAAAGACAGACAAAGAACACAGAGCACTTTGGCTGAATGACAGAAAGCTATCTGCTGGCAGCATTCCACGTGCTTTTATGCTTCCTGGCCAGTGACGTCACCCACCTATGTCGTCCCAACTATTCATTGGCTGATTTTACACACGATTCAGAGCCGTCACGCTGGAGGCGTTCCCATAGCAGCCCTGTCGACGCGGCTCGAGTTCCTGAAAAGGAACAATGGAATAGTGGAACAATGGAACAATTAATCTATTCAGTCAGCAGTTTTGGTTGGACAGTTGGTTGAAAACACCAATGTGATCAGTAGAATTGATTATATATTTTTTAAATTAGTATAGCACTTTACTTTGACTAATAAATTAGAGTTTTACTGATTTTTATTATTTATTAACAGTGTTCAGATTCTTTTATTTTTTTTTAATTTGTATGTCTCTCAATTGATATTCAGCTGTTATTTCAATTGAAAAGGTATCTGTATCTCAAACAGGATACAGATCTGCAAATGTAATCTATATTTTAATGTAAAGAAGTGAAATTAAAATTAATTAAATTGAATGAAATGAGATTCCAGTATTGGGTGTTTACATTGAAACGACAAAGGTGGCATTTTCAAAATGTTTTAACCTTGAAACCCATTTTCAAAAATATGCATTTTTAGTCACCAAAACGCTATTGTTGTTTACTGTAGTTCATTGAACTTTAGTAGGCTACTACGGTCTCATCACCTAAAACACAACATCCTGAATGCTGTTAAAATTACCAGTTTTATTTTTCATTTAATTTTCAATGTTTTTGACTAAATGTTTTTAGTAAATCACTTGGTCGAGACCCTTTGGCATTGCTTTTTGAAGCTCAAGGTACCCCTAGCCATTGTTTTAAATAGGAAACTCTTAGCCTCAATATGCTGACACGATAATGTGAATTTTTTCATCGTAACTAAATGATATATTGGGTAATAACATTGCCATTATTGCATGTAGGGATGTGATTTTGCATGTAAACTGTTTTATTTATAATATATTATTCACACATTTATGAGCACATAACACCAACCCCTGCCCATAAACCTACCATTTGTAAATAAAACACAAGATATAGCAGGCAGATACAACTACCATCGTAATTTATTTTAAAAAGTATTAATATTCCAAGTCTTCTGAGGCAAAACGATTAATTTGTGAGAGGAATAGACACAATCACCATCTCTGTCCTCCGTTTACTGCAGTCTGTGCAAATAAAAAAAAAAATGCCACCAGAAGAAGCCTTACTTCAGCTTTGGTTGTGAAATGCAATAGGCTCTTGCGTGTCTCATGATGCGTCATTCTACGGGACTGGAGTATGTATCTGAATGAGATGTGAGCGCATTAATGGACCGGGATCATTTTCAGATCATTAAAACTGTTGTTTTACTCTCTTCTTTGCATGAAGACTTTGTATGGCTTCAGAAGATTTGGAATGCAACACGTCTTATTTATAATGTTTTTACACTGCTTTTTTATGGTGAGTTTTTGCAATAAATGCAATGAAAGTAAAAACTGATATGAAATTATTTATATTTTTTGTTTTACAAATGCATGTATATCATAAAATTGAGCCAAACAACTGAAAACAATTGAGTACCCCTCAAAAGGGGTGCCTTGAGCTTCAAAAAGTGACGTCAAAAGGGTCCTGACCAAGCTTTAATATTTGACGAGTTGGGGTGACACTGTGTTGCAAAAGGGCTCACATTTCAGCTTCTGTCAAATACATACATTACAGTGTCTATTACCAACTTGCCGACACTTACACTACGAATATAAATGAGATCAACCTGAAACCATTTACCCATTGATCAGAACCTTTCTGCCTCACATTTTAAAAAGCACTTTACCTCAACAATACTTTAAGTTTACTTATTCTTCGGTTGACCTTTAATATACAAGATTACATCAGTCAGATCTCTTGACTCCAGGAGTCCACAGCGACAGTTTTCGTTGCATATAGCTCAAGCTGTGGAAGTAGGTGATTTGCTCCTGATTTATGCAGATTACTCCCTCTTCTTTTGAGCAGAGCATGAGGCAAAGCTTTGTTCGATATGGCAGGCAAGCACAACTGTTCATTTCCAACACTTTATTTACTTCATCTCTCTCTGCATTACAATAAGATCCATTTAGTCTTGATTCCAGACTCAGTCTGACATAACTCCAGATATCAATATCACATATAATATTCTTTCCTCATGAGACGTTTGCATCTGCATCTGCAGGTTCATGCAAATTATTATACCCCTCTGCATTTTGGTGTCCATTAAACATGCCGCCCAACATCTCAGACCTTTATCTGCATCGTAGTAAGAAAGAAAAGGCCCGTTGTCAGTCAGCTGGATTTATGTGTGCTAGCCTGGCTCAAAAGGACTGCATCTGTAGATTCTACCCTATTGAGCATCTGGCAGTAGATATGTCTTTCTCATCTGCTGCAGAGTAAATATATCCAGATATTAAAAGTTTAATTTTGCAGTATTCACTGTGGTTAGTAGGCAGTTCTTTGAGTTCTTGTATAATGAGGTTTTGATTGCCCCGTGACACTCAAATCATTATTGTTTACTGAAGCCTCTAAAGGAATGTATTAAAGTTCTGTTTTAAATAACCCAAGTGGCAGGCTTCATTAAGTAGAGTGTCATACCATGGCTTATTTTTAACTTTAGATTTCATTTATTGCTTTATTGTGACGGGAAGCAAAGCCAGTAAAAGAACATTGTGTGAATGAGGGCATATATATTGCATCTCTTTTTTTTCTGAAATTGATTTTGACTGTTGACCTTTTAGTGGACTTTATTAAATCAAGAGGCAAATTTCTTATTGTGGTATTTTGTTTTTCAAGGGTACAGGGGCTCCAAAACAGCACACTTGTTATCTATGCATTTCACTGCGCCATTAACAAAATATCAAACCAATTTTGCGTCACTCACCTGATTTTATTATATTTTTTTCAGCTGTCCAGTATGTTTCAAACTTTTCTGAATTTTTATCCAATAACAAAAATGCTTTTATGTCTTTTATAGTAGAAACGTAGAATACAGCAATTTCTATGGTAGGAATGTCTGTAGTGTTTTGTGTGTTTGCACGTGAGAGAAGCAGGCAGTTTTGTAATGATGACAGATGTGATCTCCCCTGACATGTCAGAACGCTGGCAAAGTCAAACCAGCCAAACGCTGCTGTATATGCCTCTTACATTTTTTTCATATTTTTTTTTTCTTTGACCCTATCCTCTCATTTGCTGTTTCATCAAATTCCTGTCTTCTGTCTCTGTAACTTATATATAGTAGGGAGTAAATTATTTGATCCCCTGCTGTTTTTGTACGTTTGCCCACTTACAAATAAATTATCAGTCTATAATAGTAGGTTTAAAGCAAAACAAGACTTTGTATGCCAAAACCCTTGCTGGAAATCACAGAGGTCAGGTGTTTGTTGTTGTTGGCCACCAGGTTTGCACACATCTCAGGAGGCATTTGGCCCATTCCAACCCGATGTCACTGCAATTCATACATATTTTACAAGGTGGCTAATTCTCACTCGTATGAATTCATATGATTTTTGCTAAATCGTACACATTTAAGAGTTGCCAATTCGTATCAATTTGTATGAATGACCTAAAACTAACCCCGCCTCTAAACCTACCCGTCACAGGGTTCACATGAAGTCATGTGAATTAGCACAAATTTGGCACCTTGTACGAATACGTACAGATTGGTCGTGAGACTGTGATGGCCTATTCCTCTTTGTAAATCCTCTCCAAGTCATTAAGGTTTCAGTGTTGACTTTGGCAACTCAAACCTATAACTCCCACCACAGATTTTTATGGGATTAAGGTCTGGAGACTGGCTAGGCCACTCCAGGACCTCAATGTGCTTCCTCCTGAGACTCTCCTTTGTTGCCTTGGCCTTGTGTTTTAGGTTATTGTCATGCTGTAATACCATCCACGACTGAGAGAAGGAGGTTCTCACCCGAGATTTGAAGGTACATGCCCCCCCCTAAATCTTGATGTTTCTACCTTCAAGTTTGCCCGTGCGGATGGGCAGAACCTGATTTTGCTGAGTGTGACGTGTTTGAAACAACATTGTGATTAACTAATCAGATTTGAAAAAACAGTTTTGGGGAATTTAGGCTGACAATCAGTGTTTGGTTCTCTGATATCAGTATCATTTATCTATAATTTCCTATGATTTTAGTGATTACTCATGGGTAAAGTTAGGTTAAGGTGTAGAGAAATGGTTAAGACTACATTTTTGGATAAACACATCTAACTCTGCAAAATCAGGACGTGCGTGGGGATGGTATTGTTGGGGTCATAGGCAGGATTCTTCCTCCTTCAAACATGTAAAGAGCTTGATTTTGGTCTCATTTGACCAAAGGTTTACCCAGTTCTCCTCTGATTTATTCAGTTACCCCTTCAGTCGAATCACTTCGACGTTACATATGGGAACTCGCCAGAGAGACCAATTTGCCTTTGAGCTTTTACTAAAGGC
>JAUCMU010000033.1:17486018-17507688 GCA_032275025.1 Enteromius treurensis
AACCTGTGCTTGGCTTGTTATTCCATTCAACTTACTTGAAAACCTTACTTGAAGTAAGTCCTTCAAATAAAAAAGTCGCCCCCCAAAAAAAGTTCAGGCTCAAGATTTTTTTTTACTTTAACCCTTGCATAACATTAACTAATGTACTGAAACAAACAAAGATTAATAAATACTGTAACAAACATATTGCTCGTTGTTTATTAATTTACATTATTTAATAGTTAAACATTAACTATTGGGACCTTAATGTAAAGCGAAAAGTATATAAAATGCATTTAAATTTATATGAAAAAAAGAATAAATAAACAGTGAAATACGTAATACTTGTTGTTAAATTTGAAGTTGTTTTAATTATAGATAAAAACGATCAAATAACAATAATTAATAATCAACAATTGCAAGATCTGCTTCCAATTAGCTTTCTTTTTTTTCATATTTTTAACTTAAACACAAATATAATTTAATTATTAAATATAAAAAAGTTTTCAATTGTTTCACAACATTCTAAAATGCATTTAGTGTTATTTTTGGAAATTAATTTGTTTACATATTCCCTGTTGATTTAGCTTGCAGCTGTTCCTTTTTTATAGATATTATAGCAGACTGACTAAATTATGTTTTTATATCATTTCTCCTTAGTTTCAAAGTGTGACAGTTTACCCCAATCTCTTGTAGATATGCACTCTTGCTCACACATAAAATGACTGGGATCTCTCTGATTGTGTCTTTCCAGCATGACTGAACTGGAGAAGGAGATCAATAATCTTCGCAGTGGCTTGAAGAGCGTAGAGAGCGTAAGTACTGCACGATTCCTCTTCTTTTCTTTTTTCAGGCTTAAAAGGAAATGATGTACACAGTTTCTGTCTCTCATGCAGGAGCTAGAATTCCAGAAGAAGCGTCCTCAGGAGTATGGAGATAAGTTTGTGTCAGTAGTCAGCCAGTTCATCACAGTGGCCAGTTTCAGCTTCTCTGACGTCGAGGACTCCCTCAGCGAGGCCAGGGAGCTGGTGAGTGTGTGTTGGACTGCATTTGTTTGTTTGGGTGTGTGTCTTCAAGATGCACGTCCTGGTGCTCAGCCTGTCCTTCAAAAGCCAGCTGGAGAAACAGGCCGCGGTCACTCTGGACGTCCTGCTGCGTGCAGGGGCTGACCTTCAACCTCTCGCTGTGAACGCTTCCTATGTTGCGACCCTGGCACTTTCACTGGGCTCTGGGGGCCCCACAGGACTCAGAGAGGGAACTGAACATGAAACTATTATTGCTTTCGAGAGGTCCATCTGTGCCGACGGAGTTAACACGTACGCTACACAATATCTTCCAGTCCTGTGAGGGGAAATGGGTATATAAAATGTCAAGGTTTTCTTTCACATGGTTTTTGTAAGGTACAGTGCAGCGATTGGGATTTTATGACAGGATTGTGATTGTTTCGAATGATAAAATTTCTCATAAATGGGACGACCCTCATTTAAGTTTTTAGAAATGTAGACTATTTTTTGTGTTCGTGTTGGCTTCATAGTTATATGATAGTATTTAATACATAAAGATTTTGTTTAATAATTATGATGAATTATTAATAAATATTAATCACACCACACAACACTTTACAACCTAAATTAACTTTGTAGTCATAAAACAGATATTTGTTATATAATACTATTTATTGAGATATAAGCTTTTAATTGTCTTTTATTTTATAATAGTTTTAATTTTAGTTTATGTAGTAAAGTTAACATGTTTAGTATAAAGTATTGTTAATGAATAAAAATCCGTCACACCAAATGACATTTTACTATGATGTTAACATAAAATGGTTTTGTTTTATATATTAAATATTAAAAATATTAATAAGCAGTGAAACAGTTTTGTTAAAATATATTTTGCTTATAAATATTTTTAATAGGTTATTCCAAAATATTAACTTTTATTTTTATTTAATTTAATTGTATTTATTTTTATAATGTATGTCTCCCTTTGTATAAATAGCATTAATGCATGCGTCTTAACAGAGAGGCCCTACACATAAATGCACAATAGCACGCCACATGCACTCTGTAGCAGAAAAGATGCATCTCCAACCCAACCTAGGCCTCCTGTCTGAAGTCTGAGACTGATAAGAAGAGATATAAAAGCAGGGCAAAGGAGAAATAAAAATATGCCCCTTGGCTCAGACACGTACAGGCCCATGGAGGAGCTGTTCCATATGGCAGTGATAAAGACACATCAAAGGCATTGTGGGAAGACTAGGCCTCCTCCCCTGCGGTGAGAAGGCACGAGGCAGCAGCAGTGCCATGGCAAGACTCCAGTCCCCTGTGTTTAGGCTGTAATCAGTCACTGGAGAAATCTGGGTTAACAAGACAACTTTATGCTTGGCTACCGGTGACCGGATAACTAGCAGTGCGTCACACACTTCATTTACCAGAAGTTCATTAGACCCCCAGAGTTCGTTATGCCACCGTCTGCCTGCAAGTTGTTGCTCCTCTTGATCTGCACTTTCTTTGCACTGTAAAACATTCTTTGTATTTTATAGTCATTATTCTGAATGTTTATATGTTTTATGTCATCGTCACTACATCTCACATTCATTCTACATGTTATGTCAGACTCTTTGACAAATTGAAAATTGTAATTGTTGTATCAAATTATGCTGTAAATGTCACCATGAAACGGTAGCATTATTTTTCAACATTGTGCAGTGTCTAGTAGATTAATGAATACATTTGTGTGTCATCTTATCATCTTTATGGTAAATTTTACTATAATTTTTTAAACCGAGAATTTTCTTTGAGCTGCATTATGGAGCAAATAATTAACACAACGACAACAAACCAGTCATTTATAGCTATTAATAAAAAAAAATAAATAAATAAAAAAATAGAATGCGTTACAAAAAAGACATGTTTTTGGCTCTAATATATTTTAAGAATATTGCTTGTTTTATGAGAAGTATTCATGTACAAGTAAAGAGAGCAGGAAATGGCTTTCATATGACCAGTGCTTCTGTTCTCCAGTTCTTGAAGGCGGTCAAGCACTTTGGTGAAGATGCTGAGAAGATGCAGCCCGATGAGTTCTTTGGGATATTCGACCAGTTCTTGCAGTCCTTTGCAGAGGCCCGTCAAGAAAACGAGAACATGCGCCGGCGCAAAGAAGAGGAGGAGCGCAGGGCACGGATGGAGGCTCAGGTCTGTGAAGTTTTAGAAAATAATGATCTCTATATTTATTTATCAATACCTACTTAAGCCTCTTATGTTAACCAAAGCTTTGTGTGTTATGCGTAGGACTAGAGTAACAGCTGCTTTACCACTATAGAAATTAATTACATTAAAAATATATTTAAATAGAAGACAGTTGAGTATTTTTATCAGAGATGGGGGACTCGAGTCACATGACTTGACTCGAGTCTGACTCGAGTCACAATTTTCAGGACGTGCGACTTGCTTGATGGAAGTAAGAAAATGACTTGACTTGACTTTGACTTGAGAGCAAGTGACTTGAGACTTAACTTGACTTAAAGTGGAAGACTCGACAATGACTTGAACTTCTAAATGTAATTCTTTTAATAAAATAATTGTGACTCAGCAGCAGAAGCTAAATTGTATGTGTCCAGTGTGAGCACTGGACGCATACGTCCACAGAGCTGTGGAGAAAGTCAGGGCAGTTGCTCGTATGCATCGGACCTCCAAGAAGAGGTCTCCAGCAACCAAGCAGACTTTAAGCTGTTGGGATGCCATCAACCTGTCATATGGTCCAGCCGAGGCTAGGAGTAAGAGCGTACTCGACACAAGGTGTGGCGGCCTCGAAGGCCCTGCTAACTGGGGTCCCGATGGCCGATATCTGTAACGCTGCAGGGTGGACCACCCCCCACACATTTGTTCAGTTTTACGGACTGGATCTGCAAGCCACTCCGGGCTCTTCTGTTTTACTGGCGTAGCTGTGCACAAACAAACACTAGACAGGGATTTGAAAGTCTGGGGGAGTGGGCATCTCGTTCCCATAGCGTCTCGTCGACGCGGCTCGAGTTCCTGAAGAGGAACATCTCGAAACAACAATTTCGGCATCCCCTGCCGGTGCTCCGCTGCATAACAGGAACTAAATGCCGGCAGCATTCCACATGCTTTTATGCTTCCTGGCCAGTGACGCCACCCTCCTATGATGTCCCAACTATTCATTGGCTGATTTTACACACGATTCAGAGCCGTCACGCTAGAGGCATTCCCATAGCGTCTCGTCGATGCGGCATCTCGTTCCTTCGAGGAACTTGGGTTACATGCGAGACGTTTTGCAGGTTTGCATCATATTCTGAGTTTATTTTAATTCATTTTGATAAATAATAAATCTGTTTTTTGAGAGAGATGAATTAATGCACATTCATATTTAGTCTAGAACTACTCTGTATTCAGACAATCCCTCTGTATTTCTGATTTCTCCCAACATGGGGTCAGGAGACTTGTCAGTCAATAAATAAGAAAACAAAGTAACTGGTAAAGCACACAAAGTCCCCGCAGGACAAGTGGGTTCCCCCGAACCCAGACTTCTCGTCGAGAAGATGGTGCCAATTGCGTTCAGGGACCAGTTGATCAAATCCATAATTCCTTTTTTGTTTTTGAAGAGCAAGCCAAGAGAGTTTCAGAGATAGAACTCACAAGACAAGAGGAGCAGCAGGGAGAGATAAGGGAGGGAGAGGAAAAGATGCCACCGCCTTCGCCAAGACCCAAAGTAGAATGATGGTAATGTATAATGGCCTATTCTTGCAAAAAATGGCATATTCTGTTTCTCAGTCCGTATCCAGAACAGATGGTGTACCAGCAGAAAGAGATGATCTTCATCGGAGACCAGAACACCTAGATGAGCTCCGTGGATAGATCCCCTGAACCAGATGAACTGGAAATTAGGTTCTGGGCGTCCGGCCAGAGGAGAACTGGCGCCAACTAAGCCTGGTTCTCCCAAGGTTTTTTTCTCTGTTCTCTCACGGATGGGGTTTTGGGTCCTTGCCGCTGTCGCCTCTGGTTTGCTTAGTTGGGGATTTATTTTATTGTCATTTTGATTGCAGAGACCGTCTCTGCATTTAATAAATAAATAGTTTAATCTCGTCATTATACATTACCATCACTCTGCTCTCCTATTTGATAATGTTCAGTGCTTTCAGTGCTACAATCTGTATTGTTAAAAGCGCTATATAACGCAATTGATGATTGATTGATAGTAAGAATTTGATCTGAGAGCTCTCTTATTCAGTTCTTACAAGTAAGAATTAAAGATCTCTGTAATTAAATTCTTGTAAAACTCTCCAATACATCTGTTACCAGCAGGAATTGAATTAAAGAGCTTGAAATCATGTTCTGAATGAAACAATGTTTTATTAAGTCATATGAATTAATCATTTAATAACATAAACATTTACACTGAATGAATTCATGAGTTGTATTTCTTATTCTCTTCTTTTTAAATATCTTAAACTATTTGTTCCAATATCTAAGAGAGTTTCCAAATACATTTTTTGTAAGTAACTTGAAATCTGTAAAGTTGCCATAATAATAAAGGGATTGCCAGAGGAGCCTGTAAAGGTAACCATTACCACTAGATGGAAGCAAATACTGTATTAATGTTTTTGCCTCACCTACCAAACACTTTTAGTCATACAGCTCAAAACTAACATGCAATTCCTCACCTTATACAAGTCAATTTAATGTTAATTTTTTTGTACTTCATTGAATACATTTTTAGAGTTACCAACCACTCAAAATTTCTTCTTGCCAAAACAAAAATAGCAGAAATAAACCAGATTGTCAAAGTCACAATACAGATTTATTAAAATTAGTGCCTAAACCGAAACACTGTAACTAATGCTTTGAAGAAATATGGCTTTAGAGAGAGTTTCAGACTTATACTAACCAAAATCATATTATTTAAGTTTGGCAGAGGGTAATTTATGAAACTGTGAATTATAGTCAAATGCAACACTGCTATTGAAGAGTAAAATGTGCAACATATACTTCATAAATGCTATGCTATGTTGCGTGATAACACTGTATGCATGTATTATCTGTAAATCGACCCTGGATTGAAGCTGTATCATTATACATTATCTTTATTATTCATTAATATTATCTTTGAGTGATCCTCTCAGATTGGCCTAAAAGACTTGATTGTTTTCAGGTGTAGATGAATAAGAGGTAAAGGCTATAGCATGACTGAGGATAGGGGAGTTGTTCTTGCCTAGTATGAGTCCTCCGGCTAGTGTTAAACTATAATCAAATGGCATTAATTTTTTTCACGGATGGTTATAGACATCCACCCTCATTGTGTCTAACCTCTTCTAAATACCACTCTGTCCTGTTCTTGTAACAGGTGTCTTTGTGAACATCTGCCACTTTCTGTAAATGCTGTGTATCTCTGTCTAGTTAACTTTTAAGGAAGTTGTGTTCCCCTCCCAGCCGTGACACAATGAAAGCAGCTTTTATTTAAGGATCGGTCACCAAATGGTGTGATCTGTACAATGTCACATGTTAGTAGGAGTGTAACTTTTAACAAAGAATTTCCAGCTTGAGGCCTTTTCTCACAAAACGTGTGTGTTCCTTGTAAATATGTTTTTGAATAGAAACAAGGAGTTCCTAAGAAGATGTTCAAACCTGATGCAAACGTTTCTTCCTTGTCCTGCAATGTGACAGTTAATAAGTCTTGAGCTTTAGATTGTGGATGTGATGCTGATGCAGATTCACATATCAAAGTATGTGATGGTGCTAATGGACTGAAAATGCTGTGAAGACTCATTTAAGCTTATGCACAAAAAAATCATCAAAATTCAACATTTTAGCTGCTGACACACCTGGAACTTTTTGCCAGCACACTTTAAGTGCGCAAACATTTTAAGGACTCTCTAACAAAACTATATATATTATATGCTGACAAATTAAACATATATATATATTTGAATTTTCAGCTAAGATGTAATGCATATGTCATTTTTACCGATCACAAGTCTTCACACAAATCCATCCAGAACTTTGTAATGCTGTGAAATACGAGACTTGTTAGTATGATTTTGCATTTCTTGCATTCATCTGCATATGCATGAAAGTGAACGATGCTCTAAAAACTATCATTTGCATTTTTGAAAAGTTTTTCAAAAACATACAGCGACAATGTTCTTTAAAGAACATGTTAACACTGATCCACAAAATCTACCAAAAGTGCTAATAAATTATGCATGCCAGGTTAGTAGTTGGTGAAGTCAAGCTATGCACCTTTGCACATGCTTATAATACGGTCGCCGTGATTTTGTCAAGTAAGACATGATCCTGGATCAACATCTTTTATTGGTCCTGGATCAACATTACTGTCCAAAAATATAAACTTATCCTAATCCTTACCCTTAAACCTACCCATACCCAAAATGTATGCCTTAAATCAGTGGGAAATGATAGCTGATTAACAAGAGTGTAGAAGCACTAACTATGATTATAAGTCTAAAACTTTTTATATTCTATATTTGTAGAAAAATTATTCCTCAATTCTGATTGGTTAATTAAAATGTTGTTCCAGGAACATCTTGTACTTGGTAAAATCACGCTCACACACATAATACGCATACCTTACGTGTGTCTCAAGTGTTTACACACATTTGCAAGATTTGTAGTTTACACAAAGATGATAACTTGCACCTTGAAGCTTGTTCAAACGTTTGCATTTTCAGGCCCCAAAAGTGCTGCTGTTGTGTAAATGCAGAAAGTGTGCACAGTGCCATTTTACATAATAAGGCACAAGATTACTAATCTAGATACATCTGAAGACCCAAGATGAATGAACTGAGCTTTAGTGTTATCCTCCAAAGAAAAGGACACGCTGAGCCATTATATGATCAAATATTAGCTAAGCAATTAGAAACACTAAGTGTTAAGAGTCTTGGAATGTTGAAACTTTCTTGTTAAGCTCTTCGGCAGCATTATGTCCTGCTGAATATGTCTGTCGTTTTAAAGGAAGCCTATCTAGTTTCAGCCTAACCCCTCTCATTCACACACACACACACCCTAGAGGACTTTAAAGATCAGACTCTCCCCCTTAGAGGCTGCGTGTGTTGTCCTTAATGGATGACAGATGTCTGTGAAATGAAGCTGTTGCGTGAGTGTTTCATGTTATCTCGCAGCATGATGAGCAGGGAAACAGCTGGGGATGAACCAAAATGTTTAGGCCCTCACAATGCTGCCATTTATTATCCTAGGGTACATGTTCTGGCTGTAACGCACCCTTGTTTCTTTGAGTAATATATTGGTATTAATAAAGTCAAACAAAGGAAAGCTTTCAGTAATGGCTTTCAGTAAAGAGCGCTCCTTGTTGTTCTCACAATAAATCTTTGGCCGCCTTATGTTTGGGTTTAGTGGAAACTAGTAATTAACCATCAATGGGCCTGCCTCATTTATAAATAACAACAAATAGATCAATCGCTTTTCACTTTTATAGTGGCATGAACTCTGTTTATCCTGTCCTGCCTTTATATTCTGGGAGCGCAATTATTTGCCTCCCAGTAAGCATAAGATATACTATGTAATTTTAAATTTTTGGTCTATTGTCAATGCATACTTAATTTAGTTTAGTTTAGTTTAGTATTGCTATATTTTATTCTCTTGAAATGTTTCTAGTTCAGTATGTTTTTTCTTAAATAATAAATGGTTGAGGGAAGAAATATATATATATATACAGTATATATAAATATGATGTTTACAATTTAACAAATTACTTATTAGAAATAAGTCTGTGAAGTTAACCTTTAGTCATGAGATATATTTTTAATATAGTATTTCCATGTATTAATGTCAAAGGTCGCCATCTATATCTTTAAAAGGAATGCAGTCGAGCATTTGTTATTGATCCATGGAAGATTAATAGGCTAGCTATCAAGGTTTTCTCTCCAGGTGTTACAAGCTGACATCTAGAAGGTTAACTGATTAACTGAATAACTTGGTTTGAACAGTCATTTAAGTTCATTAGCATGCCCCCTGTTTGCTGTTGAGTAACAGCCTTTAAAGCCACATTTAGAGTAATGAGTCTAAAATCTGCTAGTGATCCAAAAAGTCCTCTGGATTTCCTGCTTTGAGGATGCATGAAGGATTGCTTCTGTGCAAACCACATGTCTCGTTCTACTGCCTTCATTTCTGTCTTTCATATAAAACAGATTAGTTACAACCAGTTTCTGCAGTACACCATTTATAAGTAGCAAATAATTGTGCAGTTTCTCATAAAATTGTGCCTAAACAGGTGAGAATATTGGTCCCTGGTTATAAAAAACATAAACATAATAGCAAAATGAATGACATTATGCATCGGAAGCAGGTTAGGCCTATATATATGCAAAAAAAAAAAAAGATAAACACCACTTTATTCTTCATCTATAGCTATGATCTAAGTTTTAAACAGGTTTTGTTAAAAAAAAAAGCTGATAATGTCCAATTCCAAGGCATCGTGAGTTCACGTTTTACCGCAGAAGCTGACAAGCGTCCTTGTTGTTTTTGAACCGAAGCTGATGAGTCCATTTTAGCGAATCAGCACGCTGTATTCAGGTCGGGTGACAAGGCTACTTTGATAAGACATGCTAGCTGAGAGGAGTTTGTCAAAGTTGACTAAGTGATCGAGCAGTATCTGTATATCTGTAGCACCTCAGCTATATATATAGTGGCTTGGAGATGTTGTTCTTCTGCCTGACCTCGGCTGAATGAGAAACAATCCGGGGGAAAAAATCCTGCATTTAAGAAGGTGGAGTTGCAGAACACACCCACCAATTGCGTAACTAAATGCTTAACAACAAACAAAAAGGCCTGCAAAGATCTGTCATCCCTGCAGCACTCTGTAGTGATGCTTGCCTTTGAAAGCAAATGTTTCTGTAAGCACAGGTTTCTCACTCTGAAACCAATCAACAAAAAGTGGAGGATCCCATCATTTCTGATCATTAATATGATCATCTCTGGTCATCTTCTCAAAGTCTGACAGGTGGAAGTTTAGTCTTGGGGTCAATGCATTAATTATAAAGAATTCCAGATGCTGAAAGACCCTAATAAATTAGTTCCACTCAAAGTATTTTTTTTAACAAAGGGTCCAATATGGTCAGCATCTGCTTTTCATTTTAGCGAATGTTTTTAAGGGCCAAGAGTAAAAATACCATATGCAAAATAAGTCTTGTGGCTCTTAATAACCCAACAGCACCTTTAAATCTGCCTAAACAGAAATGGACCATATAGAACAAGTGTCACTGATACAAATGAGACATTTATTCCACTCCTTCAAAAGACACATGAGGGGGAGCTGTACTAAGTTCTGCTCGTAAGCAAGAAAAATAACAAGTTGAGGGCAGAAAGAGGCCATACGACCTCATTGGCTTGTTGGTGTGCTAGCGTTACTGAGTGTTCTGGGTTGCCGGGGAGCGAAGGCATTCAGGGGTCGTTCGATGTCTCAGCTTGGAATGGGAAGAGAGGCTGAAAAAACGAGCCAGACTGGCAGAGGTGAAGTGGGACAGGAATCCTCTGGGGTGTGATTGAAAGGGTGAGAAGTTAATTTGGCAGCTTTTCCTCCACGCTTTGCTAATGTTTCCTCCGAGGACCCAACGGCACTATCGTCCACCCCCACCTTTGAAATCTCAAAGGCCCACCGGCTTTTCCTTTTTCCGACCAGCTGCCTTCTCCCCCGGCGCACCTCCTCTCCGACTAAAGCACACTGACCTGAAACCAAACTTTCTCCCCGCAGGGAACTTCCTGCTCCGAAACACTCAAGTGTGTGTTTTCTATGATGTTGTGAATGGAGGGTGAAGAAACGAGAACCTTCACGGCCCGCCGGTCAGAGGCGCAGGGAGTCGTCTGGAACGGGACGGAGCCTTGCTCTTGTCTGTCATCAAAGAGAATGATTCAGAATGCAGACGCAACATTTTCCAGAGCCGTAATGTGGGCAGTGCATGCTCATGTTGATGACAACAGTTGAGGCTGATATTTTTTGTTGGGAAGACCTTTGACCTGGTGCATTATGACTCTAAGGAGGTGCTGCCAGAAAGCGAAGATGAGGAATTAATATAGTCAGTGGAATGTAGTTAATGACTGCATAGCATGGTAAGCCGTCTGAAAACAAAAATGCTCTTCATAGGATCAGATCAGACCAGGATGGTGGTTAATAATAATAACCTTGTTGAAAAAAAACAGGATATGCTGTTTGTTTTGAATTTGGGATGCTGGTTTAAGATGGTCCTTTGCTGGTTTATTGTAGTCCTTTTGCTGGTCTTGAGCTGGTTGGACCACTTTAGCATATGACCAGCTAAGGACCAGCTTAAAGGAATAGTTGACCAAAAATGAAAATTCTGTCATCATTTACTCACCCTTGAGTAGTTCCAAACCTGTATGAAGTTTGTAACCAGGCTGTTTTGGTGACCATTGACTTCCAAAAAATAAAATACTATGAAAGTCAATGGTCTCCAAACTGTTTGGTTTCCAACATTCTTCAAACTATCTTGTTTCTAAGTAAATCTTGCAGGTTTGGATCAACATATGGGTAAGTTGATTACTTTTGGGTGAGTGCTATCATTTCAATGCAATAGCTAATGTAAAATTAACATTTTTGCATTAAGCCAGATTAATAGTTGTGACAATGGTTGTGCTTTGTTAGTTTGGGATACATAATGCATTAACAATGTTAACAAATTTCATAAACAATTTAAGACTGCAATTAGCATTGCCCTGATTTCCAAATAAGGTGTAATTAACAAAATTTTATGATCCTTGCACATTCTGTTCATGAATTTTAAAGCCTAATTACAATTTAATTAGCCTCATATAGATACAGCAACTATCTCATTACTGTTGTTGTTGGCAACTAGTTCTAGTGACTTGTTCCTAGTTTGTTCTTGAGAGCTGCTACTTTACTAAAGACATCTAATAGATATCTGGAGCCACACGTCCTGAGTTCCTAGCTCAGCATATTTTGTTGACCCAGGGACAAAATTTGAATCCAAACATTTAGTCTTGACTAACCTAATCCCCAAAATCAGAGGAAATGATGAATTATGTACACTGATGTACAAGCACCAAACACTAAGCCTAAACTGGTTCTTCAAATCTGTTTGGTTAATCACAGTGTTGTTCCAGGGTCAACAAAAATGTTCTTTAACAAAATAAATAATCAACTTTATCCAGCCTAAACGAGTTGTTAGTATTTCAAATTCCACTTCTGTGACGGCTACACATCACTGCGTAACACATTTGAAAAATTCCCAATGTCCTACATTGGCTGGCCACAAACAACTTGACCCCATCCACACACATGTTTTTTACTGACTTCTTCTCTAATCTCGGGGAGTTCATTGCAGGATTCCGAAAACACTTGCCCATAAAAGATGGCTCAGTACCCAGTTTATTTGAACCAGTGCTCAACTGAATCACAGCCTGTAAGTATAATAAATATATATTTTCATCCAGCATTCAAAATACAGAGCTATGGTAATACTGTAGGCCTATCACTTCCACAGTAGACCAGTCACAACACACTGGGCAATCTGACCAATCAGAGCAGGGTAGGCTCAAAGAAAGGAAGGGTTTAGAGAGACTGAATTTTACAACTGCTTTGAACATATTGTTTGAGAATTGCTGGAAATTGCATAATAGGGGCACTTTAAGTATTAATCTTAGCCATCTTCAAGAATAGGCTAAAACACATAATCTGACTCCCTAACTCTAGCACTCTTTATTCAGTTAGTATATTCAGTTAGCCCCTTATAGATGTCCACTCTATTCATTTATTATTAAAGGGTCAGTTCACCCAAAAATGAAATACTTCTGTAAAACAGGACGTGGCTTAACTTCAGTTTTTCAGTTAATATAATTTACTCAAACAATTTTCTCCCTGACTTACATCTTCTGCCATTTTAGAAAGTATCACAACACACACATATGCTTTCTTCTACGTTCATGCTTTTCCCTGGAGGTAAACAAGGCTGATTATGTCAAATACGTTGTATGGAAGAACATCCAATGGTGTTCTCGTAGCATCACTTTATTGGACCTGGATCATTTCAGTTGTGTTGCTGTCTATTGAGGGTTAGATAGCTCTCCAGTTTCTTCAAAAATATCTTATGGGTTTGAAACAACCTGAGGGTGAGTAATGACAGAATTGATTGTTTACTGTACTGTATACTGTACCTTCATATTTTATTTTACAATCATGTTTGCACTAAAACAGAACCTTCATGTCATTTTTTCCAGATGCTTGGATACAATACATATAAGCCAAAGATCATTGGTTCATTGAACTAAAATTATTGGTTTAAAATGACACAACTTAACATCAAAGTATAACTATTTAAAAATGCAACACACATTATATGTCAGTTGAGTGTGTATTCATTACATTACAAACATCAAACTGATACAACTGCTTAAAATGATAAGTAATTGTTGCATTACCCTTGAAGCATAGCTTTTATGGAAACTGATGAATAATAGTCCATGCTTTGATTATAACAGTTTCAGGATAGATCATTACACATCAACTAGCATAGCATATGACACAGATGGACTACATTATCTATGGATGAAATATTTCATTGTTTTTTCAGATATGGTTTCTAAAGTCCCATGTACCACCTTTACAGAAAACATTTTCATATTCAACATCAATGTTGGGGAAAGTTACTTTTAAAAGTAATGCATTACAATATTGAGTTACACCCTAAAAAAGTAACTTATTACGTTACTTAGTTACTTTTAATGGAAAGTGATGTGTTCAATAATCTAAAAACAAAAAACAAAAAACAATGAAGCACAGTCATTTTTGTTTCTTAGTATGGTTGAACTGGATCATCAAAGGTCATCAAAAGCAGCAAAGACATTGGTTAATAAAATGAGATTAGATACATTTGTGTAATTTAATTATTGCAGGTTTGCGTCATATTCTGAGGTTATTTTTATTAATTTTGATGAATACTAAATCTGTTTTTTCAGAGTGAGATGAATTAATGCACGTTCACATTTAGTCTAGAACATTTAGCCATACAATCTTCCGAATTCGCAGTGCGTACGTCCACCTTTAAGTGCTGTATTTAGAGTTGTGCTTCAACCCCTAAACCAGCATTATGAGGAATTGTAATAGATATGTGGCTTAGCAAGTATCTCTAATGACAGCTAAAAACCACACAAGTTACAAGGACAAAATTACAAGGGCACACACAAACACACACATCCAAACTCAAAATAAAATATTAATACTCAATATTCTGGAAATAATTAGGGTCGAAAAAGAAAGTAAATAAAGTCTTCAAAAACCAGCTCGTGCAACTTTTAAATTATTAAAAGGCATACGTTTCTTAGTTTGACACAGCATGAACAGTGCAGCAGCCTTTTACCTTGTCATCTGTTGCTGTTTTGTCTTTCTTGTCTCCATCTTGCTTTCCTAAAGGATAAAGTGTGCCCATTCAGTATGCTAACATCTATGTTGCGTGTGTTGAAGTTTGTTGTGCCAGGGCTGTGTTGAAGGGATCTGATAGCCTGCACTGCAAACGTTTGTGAAATGCTAACCTTTGTGCTCAGATGTTAGTGCCACTGGACATCTGGGCTTCAGGTTCTTTAGACTGTGTGTTGCTGTACTGTTAAGTTCGTTCAGAGGTCCCTGTTCCTCAGCCCTGAAGCACATGCTGTGCTTTCCTATAGGCTAGAGGACAAAGGACAGTATGCTATGTCTATTATGGAAGTTTAACCCCACAGTGACTCTTACTAAGCTGCTTGGGATAACCTCCCATGCATTGGAAAATGGCACTGGAACTGGATAGATGAGACCCCAACTAAGGAATAAAAGTCCATTTTAGATTACTTTTTTCTAATAGATCACACTGATTTTACATCTTGTTGGCTGATTGCCTTATCCTTAGATTTGAAGGGGTTTAAGGTGTTGAAATAAGGACAGCCAAAGAAGACCACTGTGTCCTATCTGAACCATTAGTGGGAATTGTGATCATTGCCCATTCTAACATGAACATGAAACTGGAATCCAATACTGTTTGGAGTTGTTCTGGAGGGAATTTGACAGAGCAAAAGTAAATTGGTTTGCTTTGAATGAAACAGCACATTGTCTTTTATGGTTCACAGAGTTCTGATATCCCTGGGTATCAATGTGTTACTGGACCAATGCCCAATGGCTGCTCTCTCTCTCTCTCTCTCTCTCTCTCTCTCTCTCCATATACAGTGTCTATATATATATATATACAAATTATTCTTATATCATTTGGTTCTTTGTCCTTTTTTTTTTTCGTTTAAGAATTTTTTTGTAGTTTTCATCATCCTTCAGTCTTTTGGTTTACGTTGCTGGATATAGTAAATAATGACAAAATTAACGTATTAAGCAAGATAAATGGTTTATGCCTAATTCGACGATATGTGTGTGATAAATTGCATTTAATTTCACCTAAAAGGTTGCAATTAATCTATTGATATATATGAAGGCCATTCAAATTTGGAACAATGTATTATATGGACAATTAAATCCAGCTCATACATTAAATACTGAAATGACACATACATGTCAAGCATGGAATGGTCTATATGGAGAAAGAAAATGAATGACAAATTGTTTTAAAATGACAAGAGCAAAAATCTGATAATAAACGCAAACAAAAATCAAAGTAATAACAGTGGAGGTGGAATCTAAACTAATTAATAGTGGTATATAGACAGAAGACGAGAGGGGAGAGTTTTCATGCAGGTTCCCAATTGTCCAGATGTTGGAAGAATGACAGAGCGGTTTTATTAGCATTAACGTGGCGTATTTGCCTGTTAAACTTGTTTAATGTGTGTGGAGAAATGTGTAGCCTTAAAACCTTTTAAATTAATTCCTTATTTGAGGACTGCATTTCACCGTACAAAGAACAATGTAACTTACCCTCACAAACCTCTTCATCCTCTTTCGGTTGTTGAGCTTCTTCTTCTTCCATCATCATCATCATCATCTTAAAAAAAAAATGATGCATGTTCATTATATATGATAACAGGAAGCCCTCAGGTACATCCTTGATCATTACTGACAGCAGAAAGTGACCCCTTACATTCTTTTTGTCCTCTGAACCTTTCTTCCTCTCTTTATTGGCCATGATTACACCCACTCTCAGTGTTTCAAACACTGGATCAGAACGGTTCTGCTGACCTAAGCAAATACAGTTTTAATTCTACAGTTGTTTTATGTTTTATCTTCAAACATTGTAAAATGTAGACTTTTTTTGATTACAATTAGGCTCACCATACAAAAAAGTCATACACAAGACCTCACAAAGAACATAGGAAGCACAAGAGCTATATATACACCCAGGGTGAAGTATTGGTGTACACAATCAAGAAGTAACAGAGACCAGGACGGAACATTAGATGACATAAACCATTGCATAAACTGAGCATACTCAAACTTGATTGATTATTTGGGAGCACTTTATTAAGGCCTAATTCTCACTATTAACTACAACTTTGCCTCAATAAACCCCTAATTTGCAGCTCATTAATAGTTAGTAAGCTAGTTGTTAAGTTTGGGAATGGGGTTGGATTAAGGGATCTCTCTAAAATACTGTCATGCAGAATAAGGCATTAATATGGGCTTTATAAGTACTATTAAACACCTCATATGCTAATCAAATGCATAGTTAATAGTGAGGATTGGTCCTTTAAACAAAGCGTAACCACATATTTTCATTTTCTTTCTTTTTTTAAACACTCCTTCAAAACGGCTGTAAAAATGATCTCTCTTAAATACATCATACTCACCAGGGTTATTGATCTCTTGATCGTAAAGTGGAGAGCTGTAGGCCCTCCTAAAACCGGGCGGCTGACACAGAAGAAGGATAATAATGAAACTGACAGTGTGATTTTACTGTATCTTGTATGTATAATAAAAAAGTCTCACTATTTTGCCGAAACATCTCTGGAACTGCACATATGACTGGCACGAGTGGTGAATGTTGGTCTTGCAGTTTTTGCAGCGCAAGGCAAATTTATTATTGACTGAAAGTAGAAAATAATATTTTGTAATGAGTATGACTGCTAATTTCTCACAAGAGCAGAATATGCAGCTCTATTTTACACACTTTGACACATTCACAGACCAGTGCCTACTTCATCACCTTGATTTACCCTCTCTCCTAACCAGACTGAACTACTAAAACAAAATCACTGGACAAAAAAAACAAAAAAAAAACTAATCACTTTACACAACGTAAAGACATTGGCCATTCATGTTCAACTTTTGTTTAAGCTGCTGCAATTCAACACAGGTTTTGCAAACAGACATGTATAGAAAGATATGAACAGTAAAGCCTCGACATTTAATGTATGGGACTTTATCCTGTCAGATAAAGCTTTATTGAGGCTTTGCTGACTCTTGCAGAAGCAGAATATTCTATGTGCTGTTTTCACTATAGTTGAAGACACACACCCACACAGTGTTTCGATTTTACGTCATTGGGGGTATGAGATGTGAACTTACGAACAATCATTCGTGCACAGACGTCACAAAACTTGGGTTTCTTGCAGTAGTGGTCCTTAAATTTGTGTGGCCTGTCATTGACCTGAACTACAGGCTCAGGGGTCGGAGGGGGAGGGGCCTCTTCCTCCTCCACCTCTTCATCATACACAAAATAAACCTGAGGAGGACAGAAAGTGAGCCGTGTGCACAAAATACAGACACGAAGAGACAGACTGGCATACGTACAGTGTTTTCATCCTCCTTTACGACATTGTCCGGAGCTGGAGGGTTATCATGGATATCCAGCGAATCTTTATCCTCGAGTCTGAAACACAGTCAGCATTTGGAGAGTTGTGCACTTACATAATGTTGCTGAAAGACAATACAATCTGTGGAAGACTCACTGGTCATATTGAGCCATAAATACAGCGTCTAGACCTGCAGTCAGTCAGGGGAATTCAGCACCTGCACAACCATGACACATACAGTACATGATGTTTATTCATATCATTTGACAATAAAACTCCAACCCTGCTCCTGGAGAGCTACTGTCCTGCCGATCTCAGTGCCAAAGACAGTCTAACTAATTAACCCTTGTGTGGTGTTCATATTTTTGTTACTCAGCCAGTGCTCGTGGGTCTGGTGGACCCGCTGCATTTTTGTGTCTTTAATTCAACACAATAAAACAAAATATGTTAAAATACTCAGCAGATGTTTACTTCATCCCAATTACAAGCAATAATAGCAGCACGTATAGTTGATATTTACCCTTTTATTTTGTTAGATCACATTAATGAATTAAAGTGCTATAACCTTGCGGGAATGGCAGGGGCAGAAGCACACAACTCACACTTACACTCACACTCTCTCAGACTCTTTCTCACACATACACACACTAATAGCAGGCCCAGACAATAGGGGGACAGAGTAAAGTTACACAGGACCTTATTTTTTTTTTTATTTATTAGACATTCTGTGTGTAATATAAATGTGTAGGGGGGTGTACTGTGTGTGTTCATTGAAAATGTGCTATGATATATGTTCTTCACAGAAAATGAGCCAAAGCCAATGAGTATGAGTTTGAAAAAAACTATTAATTGTATCATTTTTCTTTTGACAAAAAGTGAAAATCATACAAGGGTTAAATAAAAGTTTATTGAAGTATAAGTATAAGTATAAGTTTCCCCGCCATAGACAAGATATCTTGTCAATTAAGAGACAACACTACCCCATTTTTACAGTAATCCCTGTTTTAAATGTATTACGGTAAGGGAAGCTCTATTGCATGTCTTGAATGAGTTATAGGACTTCCTGGGTCTACTAAGCTATAGAAAAAAAACAACGATCATCACAAACGGAAGGATCAAAGACAATAATGTATCATGTACATAGTTCATATCTGTAGATCATGCTTTGATCATTTTTATTCGGATCAGGATGAAGGAGGCTAGTCAGTGACGGAGATGCCTTTACACACGGATAGCTCTATAACCCATCGAATATGTATGTGTGTGTGCGCGCATATGCGTGATCTATATATAAACAGAGTATGTGTGTGTGCATATGTACATATGTATGCATGTACCCTACATGTGTCTGTGTGTGTATTGTTTAGTGGATGCAATTTCAGTTATTCATAGAATTATTTAGAAGTGAAAGAGTATGATACCCAAATGTATTTTACTTGAAAATGCAGTACTTTGATAAAAATGCATTTGTTGTAAATGCTAAATGTTGTATTTCTGATGAAACCTACCTGCACTCAGGTGATGACAAAACAAGAACACATAAAGATGGAATATTTTTTTGGGGGGTTTGTTTTAAAGCAGAGTCTTGGTCATTTATTTTTATAAATAATATGCTCATATGTGCATAGCACAGAAAATATTCTGAAGGCCATCAAAAAAAGCAGTGTAAATACATATACATACTTCTGTTGATACTAATTTAGTTTTATTCTGTTAATTAGTGTAATTAAACAATGTTCAACAGCATAGAACTTCCGACCCTTGTCGGAACTATGAACTTTATTGTATATTAAGTAAAACTGTAAAATACCTGAACAGGATGCGTTGATAATATCTGCAATACTGTAATAAGCAGAAGCACTTTTACAAGTCTATTGTTTATGGAGGATCCTAAGCTTCAGTGTGTACAATAGTGTAAAGTAGGAATTGTATTATAGATTATTGTACATAAAATGTACAATTATTTAGTCTGTGAGTGCCAGTTGTTGATGATCTAAATCTGCTGTGAAAGGGGGGAGCTGGTTTGAGGTACAGGATCATTTAAGTTTATATCATTGCCTTCTGTTGAACTTTGTTTTTATTGTACAATGATAGTTGTGTTTCTACTTATAACTTCTGAACAAAACATTACAGCAGATTGCATACGTTTGTGTAAAGCATAATTAAATGTTTGTCCATTCAAAACAACAACAACAACAACAAAACATCAGCCATTTAACATCACACACACACACACACACTTAAAAGGGGACATTACATAGACTACTATTGGTTTAATATACACACATATATATATATATATATATATATATATACATACAATATTACATTTAAAATTACATTTAGTCATATAACAGACACTTTTATCCAAAGAGAATTTACAGGCTAATCCTAACCATAACAGAAATATTCCTGTGTGTGTACACTGACAAAATTCTATATACCTTTATAGACAAAATGTTTACACTTTAATGTATACCTGTTTTATAAATTAAGGGACGTTTTTCAGCTTTTGTCAAGTTTAACTCACTTTTGAGTACAAATTTGACCCTAAAACATGGCAATAGTTAAGCACGCACACACACACACTTCTATTTCTAGGCCTGGAAACTAAATCTGAAGCCAACATAATTAGGATCTCTCGCTAGGCAGACTTTCAAAGGAAATGCAATGTACATTTTTCTGTTACAAATAAATGCAAATGTTATAACATGTAAAAGCATACATTCTCAGCAGGAGGACTGACTCATGTAACCTAAACTATAGTAAATATACATACCTGTTAATGATGATTTGCTATACTATAATCCAATGTCTTCAATGAGTTATCAGTCAGAGATGTTGTCCTACAGTGTGTTGTGTTTATTTTATCTACTCAAAGTTAATGTTAACTCATTAATAAGCAGACTGGTCTGAGCTGTGGAACTAACACTTTTATGTGTGTCTCTGTGTCAGCCTGAGTATTTTAAACAGGTGGCAGATGGTGAAGAGTAATAAGACCCTCTCTCTCTCTCTCTGTCTCTGACAGACATGCACATGTGCGGTCACTTCTAGTCATTCACAGAATCACTGCAGACCAGTGTTTAACTGGAGATTTTAACACATTGTAAGAAGAACAGAAAAAAAGTGTTTTGTTATTTTTAAAGGTGCACATGAAAACTGTTCCAACTAAATTCTCACAAACATTAAAAAAAAGGTAGTTTCATCATTACCAAGATGGTATTTTAAAAACCTTTGGTATTTATTCAAACGTCACAGCTTTACAATGATATATGCTTATTGGAATTTGTTCTTTTGATAGGAAAAATATTAAGTTTAGCCCTTATATTCCAGGTGCTTTGTAATCAGGTGGCGCTTTGACTTGATTTGCTTAATGGTTTCGTTTGCTAGCAACTGAAGACACAAAATTGATCTTCTATTTGTAATTTTAAATATTTTCACTTAGCTTTCTCCCACAATTCTTATAAGATAGACAACTTAAAACACTTAAAATAACACAAGGACTCTCTTCAGGGACAGATAAGGCCAAAACAATAAACAAAATGGACTTTGTATTGAGAACTAAATAGCCTGAAACGAAAGTAAAGAAAATACAAATCAGCTTACCTATCTCCCTCATCAATAAACAGATTGAAAAATATACATTAAAAGAAATGGCATCTAACCCCCTACTTCCCTTTGTGTGACAATTAATTTGTGTAAGAATTGACAATAAACATCTACAAGATTATTTAGAAAGTATGGATCAAATTCATATCGTAGTCAATGCATGCAATGTTCAGATAAACTAGTCAGTCCATACTGGATCTTAAAAAGAAAACACAACAGATTACTACACTATTACTAAACTCACTCTCTCTCTCTCTCTCTCTCTCTCTCTCTCTCTCTCTCTCTCTCTTTCTCTCTCTCTCTGAATCAGAGTGCATGCGGGGAGTGAGTGGACGGAGTTGGTGAAAAAAGTATCT
>JAUCMU010000033.1:17529092-17548817 GCA_032275025.1 Enteromius treurensis
GTTCAGTGCTTTGCTACAATCTGTATTGTTAAAAGCGCTATAGAAATAAAAGTGACTTGACTTGACTTGACTTAAATGTTTTATAGTTTGTCATTGCTATAATTTTCCATGGTGAAGGACCTAGAGCTAACAAATATTTTCTAAGAACGTTTTGCTAATGTTCACATAAATTTGTTAAAAATGTGATGTATTTATTGTTTTTACTTTATTTTACAGAAACATTCCTTTTTTAATTTTACAGACATAATGGGAATGTTTTGAATGTTCTCTAAATGTTCTAAGCCAACTAGTAAAAATATTTTGAAAACCTTTTACTAAAATTTCCCAAAATTATAAAATGTTATTTCTGAATGTTCAAAAAAGATTTTTGTCCATATTTATGAACATGAAGGGATTTTTTTTTTTTGCAAAGTTATTGTAATGTTACGGAATAAAAATATTGTTCCCACTTTATATTAAGTGGTCTTAACTACTATGTACTTTCTATAATATTAGGCTATTTGTAGAAAATTTTTTATTTTGAAAAAACCATGCGATAATGTTGGCCAAAGATGTGAGTAAAAGAGGGCATGGATGTAGCGCACCTGCAGCTTTTTGCCTCGGAGCTCTTCACTGACAGCAAGGACAGGGCAGCTGTCAGTGAAAACCGTGGGCTGGCAGCCTTTTTAAAGTCTGTGAGCAGCCAGCCTTTTGCATTCCAGCGAGCGACCTTACTGAGTGCACGGAGTGCCGCGAGAGGTCCTCCCTGGGCTATCCGGGAGAGAAAAAAGAGCAATTTTCTCACGGTTGGTAAGGCGTTCTCCGGATTGTCTATCTGGCTATGCATTCCGGATGCGTTCGTGGATGATTCATGCGTTCATTGCAACAGTCTTCCGCAGTCTTCCCGTGGTGTTTGGGGATCCTCCTCACCCCTCGCCACCCTCGATGGCGGGGCAGCCAAGGGAGCCGTTTGCATCCAGGGTCAAGCAGTTGGCATGTTCCTTTCACAACTATCCTGATGACTGGCTCATCGTAGCTCACTCACGGGTCTGTTGACAGGGACCTGGTGCTTCGGCACCTCAGCCACCTGGACTTTCAGGGCATCTGGGAAGAGCAGTGCAGAGAATCTCTTTTCTTTGCAAGGACACAGACTTGGTCAACATGCTGACAGTGATGTAATCAGTGCAGTGCTGGAGTGCCTGAAGTGCTGGAGTGCCTGGAGTGCCTGGACTTCTTCAGGCACATTACAGCGGTCCCTCTCAAAACTTTTCAGAGGCTCCTGGGGCATTTGGCAGCCATGGTAATGGTGCTAGGCTTGCTTCATATGAGACCGCTTCAGCATTGGTCACAACTCGCCTGCCATCTGCTCCTGTGGAGTCTTACACGGACGAAGTTGCTGTGCGCTGTTCACTTTCCAGGGACCTCAACCATGCAGCCACGGCAGTCCACACCCACCCTGGAGAATGGCGACTTCACCGCCAGGTGGTCCAGCTGATCTGGAGCAACTTCGGCGAGGCAGAGATAGACCTCTCGCCTCCCTGAGTCCTCCCACTGCCAGCTGTATTACTCCCTCGATGAGGCGCCCCTCGGCAGGGATGCACTGGCTCACAGCTGGTCTCTGGGGCCCAAGTACGCCTTCCCCCAGTGAGCCTCCTTGCGCAAGACCCTGTGCAGGTTCAGGGAGGATGGGGAGCAGGTTCTGTTGGTAGCACCATACTGGCCCTCCCGGACCTGGTTTGCGACTTATTGCTCCTTACGGCACATGTAACTGAAGGAGGGAACGGAGATGTTACAAACCCTTTCCACGACCCTGGGTCGCGCCGACGCCGGCTCGGCTCGGCTCCTCAGCGAAAACCAGCAGGTGCACTACATCCATGCCCTCTTATAATAACGTAGTGACGAGGTCCACCTGGATGTAATCAGGTGCACACCAATATTCATTGGCCTTTTCTTAGACCTCGAAGGCAATTGGTCTCTCATGCGAGTTCCCATATGTAACTTCTCTGTTCCCTCCTTCCGGGAACGTGGGCTACCTTCGTAACCTTAGACGTTTTCCCCGGTAATGCACAAAGCAACACTGAGCTCAATAGGCATGAGATAAAAATGAGACCAATCAACACAGATTGGAAAAATTAATCGTTAAGCAAATCATTTTGGAGTCGTTAGCATACCATGTAAAAATTTAAGTCAATGAAAGTGTTTTTTGGGGACTAGCTCCAAAAACCAAAATATTAACCTTTCATTACTTATAATAGAAGAACTTTAAATGTAATATTCAATTGAAGTATTTTCATATAACTAAATGTCTTTACAGTAACATAGTTCTGAGTTACAGCCCCAGCCGTGATGATTTCTTGCAAGTGTCAATACGTCCTCTTAGATTAAAGGAGTACTCTCAAGTGCTGGCCCATCTTCTGATAAAAAAAGCTTTTAAATCTTTCAGGAAATTTCCCCTTTGTGACCTCCGGTGGTCCAACAGGTACTGCAGCACTCAGGAGAAGGTCTGGACAATGTTGCAGCAAGAGTGTCTTCCAACACTTACCAAGCAAACTAAAAAAAGGTCTGGGGTCCAACACACTTCAGCAAGCAACTCTGATAGGTCCATCCACACATCTTCTGCCCAGCTGTCACAGAGGAAGAGAGATAGCCGTGTTTGTGTTTAAGAAAGACGCACATCTGGCTTTATGGCTGTTTGACAGTCACAAAAGATGCAAGGCATTAGGTGAAGATACAATTCAGACGTGCTTAGATTTCTGCTTAAAATGCCTGAACACAGAGCCTTTAACAAATATATACTTACAATATGTATACATATAAATATAGACAACACTAAAATGAGTAGCTTACTGAGGAACCAATTTCCAACACCGATTCAAATCTTATGACAGTTTAACAGATAAACCTAATCTTATTTACTCATTTCACTCATTATTTACAACTAGTAACAGAGGAACGCTGAGTTTCCTTAAGTTAAAAGCTTATTAGATTGTGTAGAGTATTATGAGAGAGATGAACTAAGTGAGTGTCAGTATCCGCATCTGATAAACCACATTCATATTCAGAATCAAACGTTAGTTTGTATGTCCGCTGAGGAAAGCGATATGTTTGTCATACTATCCTTTCATCTGTTATGGGTGATTTCCGATGACAATGCCACAAGGTGTTGCTAAAATACAAAAAAATAAAAATGATGTGTACAACCTTGCTTAAGTCTGTTTCAATATAAAAGGATTTGCTACTGATTCGCTAAAGACAGTCTCTTGGTGCCATCTAATGGGGAAACAATGGAATACCAAATATTATTAACAGTAAAGTACTACTGTTTTATAAAATATTATTTTTTGAACAATAATATTTAAATTCAATAGAAATTAAAATATAAGTCTCTAATAAATTCAGTCAAAAGTACAAAGGCAGCTGTCACGCTTGGGGTTCTGTTTTATGTTCTGTTTTCATGTCTATTATTTTAAAGTTTTTCAGTGCCTCTTTTCAGTGCCTTGTCAAAATGGAACATTCAAATAGTTTGTCTAGATCCTAAACCCTCTTGGACTCAACTTGTAGACTCTAAAGGAGTTGGCTGCACTAGCGGGGTGTAGGATGAGCATCTACTACAGTACAATTACAGATGCAGGGAAGATTTTCAGGAATCCTGCAGTAAGAGAGGCTGAACTAGTGAAAGTGTTATTTGATCATGAATGTCTGTACTAGCAAGTGTCTTATAGCTGCTGACCAGGAGAGAAGATGAGAGAGAAAAGGTGTGCTAGGACACTGAGCAGGGGTCTGAAGTTTGAAGTTTGTGATTATGGGCTATTGTTCAAATGTGAGTTTCATTAACCAGTCCTGTTCATAACAATACAACACCTTCACATGCACAGAAGGAAGCCTCACTGATTTAGTGAGGAGAAATCAGGAAAACATCTTTTTGTGCACAACTGTTTACTGTACTGTATTTTGGGTAACACTTGTTATTATTTCAATGGTCCACTTTAGACTTTTTACTAACAGTAAATAACTTTGCAACTACATGCCAACTAGCAGTCATTAGAGTATTAGTAGACTGTCTGCTTAACATCTTCTAACACTTTATTTTGATGAGTCCACAACATACATACTGACATACTGAAACTTTAAAGTATGTGTCAACTTGTTCTACTAACCCTAAACCTACCCTAACAGTCTACTCTGAGAGTTAGTAGACATGTAGTTGTGAATTAATGACAATTAGTTGACACATAGTTACAAAGTTACATATAGTTAGTGGAATGTCAATCTCGTTAGTGGAATGTAAGTGGAAGCATGTGACAATGTTTAATAACAAAACAAATAATTTTGATTCCTCTGTCTGCACTTATTACAACAAAGCATAAATCAAAGGTACAATGATGCACTTACAATGCAAGTCAGTAGGAGTCAATTTGTGGAGCATTTGAAGCAGTAAAAGAAAATGGTTTAAAGAACCTTTAACATCTAACAGAACCTTTCTGTTTCACAAAAGCTTATTTATGGCGGTTCTTCAGATTATAAAATAATAATGGTTCTTTAAAGAATATTTGACTAAACGGTGGTTTGTGGAACAAACAAGGTCCATTCGGAATTTTGATTTCATGCTACTTATTCCATTCAAAATATTTCTCCAAAGGTGTGATGACATTTCCTTTAATAAGCGAGCAGAAGGTGGGTTTGGGGGAGGGTGGCACTTTATCGCCTTGTAACTCAAAGCACTTGAGCCAGACAATATGGTAATGAGGGTGTCTGCGAGTGCTTCTTCACACACTGGGGGTTAATTGTTATTATAGGGGCAGGAGGTCAAACGGAGAAGGCTTCCGGGCTTGGTGAAATACGTTAATAGGAAACATTCACTGATCTCCATCACAACATGACAGTGCTCACTACACAGTGATTTCAACTAGTTATTAGGCTTGAAAACTTTAAATATTATGACTTTATTTCAGTCAGCATCCCTTTAATATACACTTATGAGAGTAATATGAAGAGACTCGTGCTTTCCAGCTCAGAAAGATATATATTCTAAAAAAAAAAAATGGCGTTTTACTAGTATTCTAAAAATATTACTTACAAATGTTACAATTAAAAAATGTTTTTGTTTGTTTGTTTGTTTGTTTTAAGGGAACTGTTCATTTTAAAATTCATTGGAACATTACTTCAGAATGTTCTCTGTAACAAATTGAATGTACAAAAAAATCATATATATATATATATATATATATATATATATATATATTCTGCTAATCTTTGGAGAACATTAGTAAAGTCAAAATAACTATCTTATTAACATTATTTAAGATGAAGAACTAATATTACACAAAGTAACAAAGTTCTGAGAACATTCTTTGTTTGCAGGGTTTCCACAAAGACAGCTTTGTTTGTTGGTTTGTTTAGCACACTATATATATATAAATCTATTAAACCAATTCACTTATCTAAAGTACACTTGAACGATTTGTCCAATAAACCCCATTATACAATCCAAATTATGTTCTTTTCTGAACCTGTAGTGCTGCAGAGAACCATTTTGAAGAACTTTTACTTTTGAGAGTAGCTCAATTTTATTTGAACCTTATTACTTTTAGTTTATTCTTCTGTGACTCAAATAAACATATTTTCCTGTTCTAGTGTGGTCAACCCATGTGATGACATCCCTGGAAGAAGGGGGGGAAACATTTAATAGATTGCATGTGCTTGCCAGCGCGCTGATTACACACTCCAGAAGATCCCGCAGTATCCATCCACAGCGTGGTGTTGCAGTGCGCGCATGTAACTTAAAGAAGGGAGCAGATCTTGTGTGTTTGCGTTCTCTGGGGTTTATCTGAGGTGTTGGTTGAAGAGCGGAGGGTTGAGAGAGAGTAGGGGAGGAGGCAGAGGAACTTCATAGGGCGGTCACATAAAAACTGCCTGGAGAACTGGATGCGGCATCAGTCGGTGATGTTCTCCGTGCTCGACTATTCTTGGTTGGATCTACAGAGATCCGCGTTTCGCACTGGACTCGATTGCCTTCTCCGACGTTATGCGGAACTAATGATTTAAACACAGGCTTCAGGCTTGGACTTTTGTTACGTGAGGTGAACTCCTTCGAAAACTCCGTTTTACCGTCTTCTCGCCCAGGAATACCGAGCGCATCTATTTCAATGGTAAGTTGGCGGCGTCTCACCACAAACGGTACTTCGGTATGGTCGTAGCAAGTAGTGATTTACGGCCGCATCTGAGGCACGCGCTATTACTTAGATCCAGTGACACAAGTTTTGGCCATTTTGCGCGTGAAGTGAAGTCTTTTACGCCCTGTATTCTCTGAAGGCGACGCGCCTGAGAAGAACGCTGCCATTATATTCCACAAACCTGTCCTCACGTCTCCAGAAGCAAATATTATGATCAACAAAGCTGTGCACTCAGAATAGCGTTCTGCTTTGTCGAATTGTATCAGGGAGGCTTTGGGAATTTTACACCGAAATAAAAATTTATTCAGTGCTTACCTGATAGCTTAAGTGTTTTTTTTTTTTTACAAGTTTAGAACCACCAACACATTGCTCAGGCACCTGACCGCGCACTTGAGTGGAGGAGAGCTTCCACATCTGCTCTTAATGTACCAGGACGGCGTTTCATTCAGACAGAATTGACATTATGTTTTCTTTGTAGCGGCTCGTTTTATTTGCTGTTTTTTCTTTTTTTGCAATCTACAACGAAATTCTACATTCTGCGTGTTTACTAAAACGCAAACTGGTTTTAAATCCTAACCTCACGCAATCCTAATTCAACAATACGAAGCGCTTACGTTGTCGTTGTAAGTTAGCATTAAACACAATATCTGTGTCCTTGATTTGATTTAATAAGTTAAGTGAAACCGGTCTCCTGTGTGCAACTCAGCTAACGTTAAAGCATTTGACCTCCACGAATGTTCTGAAGACTCGTACTTTGTCTTAAATGAGTTGTAGTGAAGAGTGATGGCACTCAGTCAAGCATAAGAACACGTCTGAAATGTTTTATGAGGTACATTAAGACATAAAGAGACACAACCCATGAGTCACTTGGCAGGGGTGTTTATCTTTAGTTCGAGGAGGTGGAAAGCAAAAAAAGAAAAGAAAAAGAAACAAGATACTGTCTAAATGTCTTTTCGTACCACGTACTTATTAAGATGTAAACACTGTTGCAAGAGCTGTGGTCAAATAGTCCACCGATGATTACAGATCAACAGATGTTGTCTAGACTAGAGCAGAGGTCTTAAGCCTTTTCAGGCCAAGAAAATAGTTATTGGTGGATGTGATAATCCACCAATCCAAACCATTGCTTTTGATAAACATTGTCAATTTGAAAAGGAGGGACAATTAGATTAAAGCTTTACTTGCATTCTTTTCTTTTACTTAATATTTTCATTCATTTAAATGCATATTTCTGTTGTTGTTTTTCATGCAAAATTAGTTTGAGCCTGCTCTGGAGATTGTGTCAATGCAATACAGATTCTGTACTGTACATATCCATGAACTTTAGCAATTGCACTGCAGGCTACTTTCCTAAAGCTGCCTCATTTCCCGAATGGAGTTAAACATGACAGAAGTTAGATCCTAAAACTGGCTGCTCATATCGTCTGTTACTGTGGTAAATTACTCCCCCATACACATCTGAAGAACCATGTGCATAACCTAATCTCATTAAGCAGGGTTAGGGTAGAGCAAAGTCGAGGGCTGTGAGCCTTAAATTAAAGGAAGCAAACTGCACTATAAAAGCCACTCCGCACAAAAGCACATGCATTGCACTCCATCTTCAAACGGGGATTCTGTAAATATTTAGGGCAGTATCTGTAAGCTTTTAAGCAAGTGTAGGTGGTCTGAAGAAACCAATTGTTTGTGCTTTGTTACATGTTTTCTGGCATGGCTGATCAAAGTCTTTTAGTTACGCTCATTTTGATGGTTTGCTCTCCACATAATGAACTGTTTGAATAGCTGCGCTAGCTGCATTGTTGTTCAAACAGCAGATTTTATGAATCTAAAAGCCACTGGCCTCCTGTGTTTCAGTAGATCGGTCAAGAATCACAGCGCAAGTATCCCAACTGTGAAGAGAGAGAGAGAAATAACTCTCATGACCACACACACACACGGTGTTCTTGTTAAAATGCATCATTCCTGTTGTAATGGTTGGACTAGCTCCAGCGGAACTAAGTCCAAGTAATGACAAAATGCATGCATTGCTACGCTCAACTATTGAGTTCAGCTGTGGATTCAGTGATGACGTTGTTTTCTGAGACCTTTCACAAAGCACTTGCGATTGTTATTACTCTGTTCTCAAACGAATCGTTGAAAATCTCATTTGTGGAGTTGCAATTCAAAGACATCTCTGATATCCATTCTGCTTTGGGTGCAAATTAGATAGCAGCGTATTTAAATGTTATGGGTTCTAACAAATCACGAAGGTGTAGGACGGGGACGGTGCCGCTTGTATGGCCAGTCTGGGTTGGGGGATTTTTAAAGACTCTTTAGGAAGGGTTTTTAAAAGACCGTCAATAAAAGAGGCAGTCTGAGATTCCTTTGCTGACAAACGAACCTCTATTTGTATGTAAATTGAATGGCCATCTTTTCAGGTGTTCACACCTGGCAGTCTTGTGCAACAGGTTATCTTTGCTCATTTACAAGCAGCGTTTTAGGGGTCTGTCTGGCCCGAACTTGCATTTTGGTTTTAGTGAAATCATGCCATGCTTATTCTGAAATGTTTGCTGTAATCGGATTACATGAGATATTAAACAGCGAATATACCCTTGTGTTTCAGGAAAGGAATCTGACCGCAGTTCTTAAACAGCCTTCCAGGACCACGTAACATTCACTTGAGGAACTCGTCCTGTATCAGCTCTCGACAAACATGGACTGTTTTCCCATGCTTTATTTTCTGTCGGTAAGTGGACCACGCCTATCCAGTCCTAATCGTGTGATGGGGTTGTTTCATATTTGGAGCAAATTAAAAGGCTTAGTCATTCTTTACAAAAACGGTGGTCAATAAGGAGTTTTGCTATAAGCTTTTTTACGTTGCGGTGCAAGCACTAGAAAATTGTAGGTTGCTGTCCTTGTTTGACATCGGTTTTGACTACCAAACTGTAGTTTGTTTCGGCCCTTAAAGGGATAGGTATCCCCAAAAATGAAAATGATGTCATCATTTACTCACCCTAATGTCATTCCAAACCATTACTAATTGGCTTTTGTGGAGCACTGCAGAAGATATTTTGGGAAATGTGTTTTTGTGTGTCCATACACTCTTAAAACTAAAGGGAAGCTTTCCTTTGCACAAAAGGCTCTTTATAGTGGAAAAATAAATTCAAATGTTAATACCAAGAAATAAATGTTCTGTTAAGGACTCATCACTGAAAGGTACTTTGTAAAACCAAAAGTCTAAGTCATTGGAGTCTAAAGAAGGGGTTAGGGTTACCCTCATACAGGGTTGAAATGACATGATGGTGAGTAAATGATATATTTTATTAATTTATTCTTTTGGCAAATGACTTAGAATTGTTCATTATGTTATTATATGCAGATTTTGGAAATATTTTATCGTATGGCAATTATCTGTTCTTAATAAGGTCCAAAACATACTCTACACAAACACTGTTTTGCATATATATATATTATTGAAGAAGATACTGTTTCAGTCTTTCTACATCAAAGTGTAACACCATGCCAATTCTTTGTAATTAGATGTGAAACTAATCCCGTTTACTAGAGTGGAAACTGTTTTGTTTTCAGTTTTCAAACCACTCTTTTCTCAGGTTTTTGTAATTGTTTGTGAATTTTGTTTGCAATTTCAAAGTGATTTTTGTTTTACGTAAATCCTACAACATTTTTTCCCGCAGTATAGCTACGTTAGGGTCATTTTGTATTTTGTTGCATTCTGAAACATCGGATGCATTTCTTGTACTTTTAGTTCAACCACTGTCTTGGTGAAGAGGGAATGTTTCTGAGAATGTCAGTAGAAGTAAAAATAACGCAGATAGTCTAATGAGGCAGACATTTGAAGGAAACCTTGTCGCCCCCTTGAGTACGGAGGTCTGTTACAGGACCACATATTTGCAAATCATTGACCAAGCCTTCTGCCTTCGAGAACTTGCGCAAAGTATGTTTCTGAACTGAATGTCAATGACATTTTAACGGTATCCAGTTTAATTATTGAAAGCAAGGTGACAATGGGGAGTCAAACATCTTTCACTGAAGTCTTGCTTTTCTCTTCTGCTTCCTGAAATGTCCCGTCTTCCCACCAGAGACATCATGATTCCTGGTAATCGAATGCTGATGGTCATTTTATTATGCCAAGTCCTACTGGGAGAGAGCAGCTATGCTAGTCTAATACCCGAGGAAGGGAAGAAGAAAGCGGCGGCTCAGCACCTGGGTCAGAGTCATGAACTGCTGCGGGACTTTAAAGCCACGCTGCTGCACATGTTTGGGCTGCAGAGGCGACCGAGACCCAGCTACTCGGCTGTGGTGCCCCAGTATCTGCTGGACCTGTATCGCCTGCAGTCAGGGGAGGCCGAAGAGGCGCACCACGTGAGCTTCGACTATCCCGAGAGGTCCACGAGTCGAGCAAACACTGTGAGAGGATTCCATCACGAAGGTAAGACGGAGGCGCTTAGACTCGACTCCACGTTTAAAAAGTCTCTGCACCAGCACACTTTGTCATGTGGGTCCCATCAAGGGACTTTCCTCAACATGCAATTATTTTTAATGCTACTCTACAGATTTCTAAATAAACTCCTGTTGCCAGCAATGCGGTCTCTTAGGCGGACAGAATTCCCAGAAGGCTTCAGAAAAACACACGTTCAGTATCGAGATGACAGGAGGCCATCAGCATAGTTAAACAGTTTATTCTTGTTATTTTACTTGTCTTTTTACCTGCATACTTAAATGAGTCAGAGTTGAGAGTTTCAGCTACAATGAAACATAAACATTGTTGGTCAGTTTGACCTGCGTAATTAAAAAATTTTTCGTCTTGATTTAACAAAATTAGCTCTAATATAAGAGTTTAACTTGCACTTACAATAAAACTAAAACGTTTCGTTTTGATAATTTTCTGTTTAATTTACTTATTATAAATGAAAAAGGCCACACGAGTCATGGCACAGCCTATCCAGTATGTGTTCTGCACATCAACATCATACTATTTAAAGAAAATTGCCTTTTTTGAGGAGTGCTATTTATGCAAACGCTATTTTGCGAATTGAACATAGCAGTTTTAAAGTATAATTTTCAATTAGACCAATGCACTAAAATGACTGGAAACATGCAGGAGTATAAATGACACTGTTGTTTTAGTTTATTTCAGTGTTTCTGAAACCCTCACTTCTTGCTCAATACATAACTATTAGAAATAATGCAGAATCGACACTCTTTACCTTTACTGAATATGCTGTTAACGCTTCTGAAAGAACAGGTTATATTTGGCATTTATTATGTGAAATTCAGATTACAACAAACATTAGAGCATAAACATGGTATGAATGCAAAGCATAAAATGGTTATATTAATGAACTCAGTTCATTAAGAATTATAGTTCATTTAGTCAACAATAGTCTGTTTTTAATCATAACACTAAATGTATCTATTATAAAACGACTTGAAACTACTGCCTACTTGAATGTATAATTGACAAGATAGCGTAATGGACAGTCACTATCACAAACGCTATGGTGATTGCAACTGTGCGTCTTTACCAGTTTCTGAATGATGTTTTCAGTGGAGTTACCGTAACGCAGATTTACTCCAGACAGGAATTCTGATTTGACTGCCAAACTCACCAATCAAAACCATGCATTAGTTTGCATCACTACATTGTATCGATAGGTATCATTTTGTAGATAATTGTTCATAGTAGGTGTCCTTGTTGCAGTGTAATTATACATTAAAGTACTGAGAAATATTAATTAACTGCACGTAATTACTGTATAGATAGGGTTTGGCTTAGAGTTACTTGCATGTAATTATGCATAATTAAGTGTTATTATAATAGTAAGTACATGCAACATGTGTATCAAGTACATTCTTAAATGTATAGCATTAGCTTCATGTTTGTACACTTTAAAAAAAACTAAACTGACCATGTCATTTATTCAAAAGTTTGATCGAAACCCATGGATTCTGGTTTAAACTATTTTTGTTCAGTTCAGCTTTTTATGAACATTCCTCAGAAAAATCAAAGAAACCATTTTGTTTAAATATTATTCTAGTGTTGATGTGCAGATCACATAATGACTAGATTTACTGACTGCAAGAAAATGCTGGGTTTTTGTGTGTATGTTTTAAAAAAAGACATCACAATAAACATTAAGGTCTTTTGAGGCATTTGTTTTTGTTGTAAGTACTTAAATAAACGTTGACTAAGAAAATGATAGCATATTACAGCTAATTTAGTTCCCGTTTACATTAAATCTGTAAGGTTTGAACCAAACCATTTGTTGAATTTGAGAAAACAGATTAGGGCGTCTAATCGGATTTGTTTAAAAACTGGCTCATGGTAGCGTATCTTCTAGCGGTTTCTAATACGGTTTCCTGACTGTCCTCCTCTAGAGCACATGGAAGAGCTGCAGTCAGATGGCTCACCGGAGACTCCTCTGCACTTCGTCTTCAATCTCAGCAGCATCCCAGAGGAGGAACTCATTTCTACCGCAGAGCTGCGTATCTACAGGCAACAGATAGATGATGCAATCTCAGATCCCCGAACCATGGGAGACGACACTCTCCACCGGATAAACATATACGAGGTGCTGAAGCCTCCGCGGGCCGGGCAGCTCATCACGCAGCTGCTGGACACTCGACTAGTGCGCCACAACACCACCCGATGGGAGAGCTTCGACGTGAGTCCTGCCGTGCTGCGCTGGACCCGAGATAAGAGCTCCAATCACGGGCTGGCCGTGGAGGTGGTGCCCCTGGACCCAGCCTCGCGTCACCGGGGGGCCCACGTCCGCGTCAGCCGCTCCTTACACCCGCTCCCGGATGCAGACTGGAGCCAGCTTCGCCCGCTGCTGGTCACGTTTGGACACGACGGCAAAAGCCACCCGCTGACACGCCGAGCGAAGCGCAGCCCGAAGCAAAGAGGTCGCAAGCGCAACCGAAACTGCCGGCGGCACGCGCTTTACGTGGACTTCAGCGACGTGGGCTGGAACGACTGGATCGTGGCGCCGCCCGGATATCAGGCGTACTACTGTCACGGGGAGTGTCCGTTCCCTTTAGCCGACCACCTGAACTCCACCAATCACGCTATTGTGCAGACGCTGGTGAACTCAGTGAACACCAACATTCCCAAGGCCTGCTGCGTTCCCACCGAGCTCAGTGCAATCTCCATGCTCTACCTGGATGAGACGGACAGGGTGGTGCTGAAAAACTATCAGGAGATGGTGGTGGAGGGATGTGGCTGCCGCTGACACTTATTTATAACGTCCCTGTTGAGATGTGTGTTTCGTGTCTCCTCGATCGTATATTTTGAAAAAAAAGTATATATAAATATATATTTATATCAACATAATTAAAACAAAAAAGAAAATAAAAGCGTCCTTATTTTAATTATAATTCAGCTGTACAGCTTTTCATAATGTATATCAGACTGTATAAGGGTTTTTTTATGAGCTAGAAGAATTAGCCACAATTAGCAAAGTTTATTTACTGGTAGTATTTATTTCTTTAATGCAATATACATTCACCAAATGCGTAGCCCAGCGACCCCCTCAGAAAGCATCGTTTGTGTACTTAAAATAGAGCACTGTGTGAAATGCTAGGAAAACTGATTTTCTTGCTATATCGGACGAAGAAATCAGATGTGTATTGATGTGCAGCGGCATGTGATTTACATGTTCCCCAAATAACTTTGTTGTTAAATAAATTGTGAAACATTCCAACAACAACGTGAGATTAATAAAAGGCTCTGTTTAAAGAATTAAATCTTGATACACAGTACTGTAGTGCAGATGTGTGTGTGGGGGGTGTGGTACAGTTCTAAAACCTCATGTATTCGTTTTATTTTTCTCATTTTCAAACATATTTTGTGAATTATTACCTGCCTAATGCTGATTTTGCATATTAGCTGCAAGCGACTTTTCCACCTTATCTCAGCCATGTTCAAGTCTCTACTGTATGTTTGTCCTAAAATAGCAAGCTTTAAATATAACATTACTTTGCATGGTTTATGTTGACAATCACAAAAGTGCAGGAAGGAATCATGTAATATATGCTATTTGGTATTGATAACATAAAAAGAAAAACATCTTCTTGTACAGACCAATGTCCAAATATGTACACAAAAACCTATTTCATCACATTTCATACCTATAACTGTCTGTTTTCTAAAAAGTTGAATTTTGGAAATTAATACAGCATTTAGAATCAAATAACAATAAAAGAAAAGAAATACATGCAAAAAGTCAGGAAAATGTCAAAAAAAATACCCCCTATTAAAATGAAGCATAATTTACATCCCACTTCTCATTATTTTAATGCGAAAAATATAAAACTTAATTTTGCATTACTGTAATTAACTAATTAGAATTATAGCTGAGTATAACAAAATACAAAGCAGTAGGCCTACAAATTTGGTGGGGGAATGGGGTTAAAATAGTTTCTTCACAGGTTTACACATTTGATTTTGGGGTGAAGAATACTCATTTGAAAAGCAATGCAGAAAAACAAGCTGTCTGACTCGATCAGTGAAGTGGGAAGTGAAAGTCTGTGCTGTGAATGAACACACCTCTGCTCACCTGACAAACACTAAAGCTATGAAAAGCCTACTGAAAGCATTTAGACTAGATTCAGTGAAGATAAAGTATGCATACCACAGAAATCATAATGATCAGTATTATTGTTGTTGATATTATCATCTTCATTATAAATGCATATGTTGCCTTTATGTGATTTAAAAGTAGAGGTTTGCACTGCAAAAAGAAAATGCTTAGAAATATACGTAACATGATCATACCTAAAAGAAACTGGTTTTATAACGTTTTACAGCAGTCCTCCTCATCCAGGTGCGTCTGTGATCCTAACAATAGCGGCTAGACAGCGTGGCTCTGAATGGGACAGACACGTGCGTGGATCTGGCGACACGGCGCTGCGCGCGACGCGACAACAAATCAAAGGTGAGACGATGTGTCTCCATCAGCAGACTGAATATAGACGCCTGTCAGGCTCTAAATCACTCATTTACTGCCCTTTTCCACGATAACACCAACGGAAGCCCTTTGAACTGTCAATAAGCGTCGTTTGTCTGATCATCTTTCACTCTTTTGTTAAATGCATTTCGGGTTTAAGGCTGAAATTGATCATATCCTCTGGTGCTACCTATAGAGTCCAAAATACTGTGAAGGGGTTCCTGTCATAACTTGGATTCAGTCGTAATTACTAAGTCAAATACCTTTTAATTCTAGTTTGATTAGTTCCGGAGGATATTGTGTAATCGCTATACTGGACATTTCCATTAGGATTATTAAGCGCTGTTTCCAGTTTATAAAGGAATAGGTCTATCCAACAGGAATCCTTTCAGTAGCTCAACGGAGAGAGAGAGAGAGAGAGAGAGAGAGCATCATATCCAGACTAATATGGCGACTAACAGGAATTAATACGTTACTAAACATAAAAATAATAAATGTTGGCTATATTCTTTTTGCCATTTGTTTTCCCGCTTTCCTCAACATAAGAGTTCATAATTATATTTATCTGCATTTAAAAAATGTTTTGGCACAATGAATATTAAATAATTTGGTTAGGTGCATTAATGGAGTGGGCGATCCAGCCATTATAATCTTCTGTTAAAATGTATATGAAGTATATGTATATAAAAGTATATGAAGTTTTGAATTAATGTACTTTGCAGGGTTATGTTTTCATATTTAGCACTGGTTTATGTTTGTTATATAACATTTCCATGCACTGTGTTCCCTGGGACGACCCATTTACAGCGATTAACTTGTAAGAGAAGCAGCATCACATCTAATCTTTGGAGAGAAAAAAAAAGCCCACAACATTTGTCTTCTCTCTTTGCAAAGCTTTAGTCAAATTACCTCAGCCTGGAGGTACAGGCTTGCCACTTTTCCTTTGAAGGCTATATCAGACACAGGTTTGTCAGATGAGGGAAGGTAGGAATTTCATTTTGAAGTGGCTTAGGGCAGAGGCTGAGCTTTTCCAAGTTTTCTTGGAGCAGATGCGCATCGACTGGCCTCCCTCCATGAAGATAACATCACTCATATCACACCAGACCCTTGTAGAAAGATGCGCAGAATCACCTGCTGCGGTTACAACAAAACAACCAACTACTTGGGTGCAATCTTTTTCAAACGTAAGATTGTACACGTTGATTTGTACTCAATTAATCCACAGACAGAGTCTCATCTAACGTGTGCATTAAGGCCGTTTAGTTTCAGATGAAGTAGGTTTGTTTCTCTCTGTGCGGTCCGCAGCTCTGACTTGTTTCATCATGCACCTTCGCAGCAGCTCTTACTAAGCGGTGGATGTGTGGCTTGTTTTGATGGCAGGGGATCAGTTGGCTAATAACGGCTGATGTCAGTGCAGGTGGAGGTCAGATCCTCTTGTTTCAGTCCCCCGCTCACTGCGCTGTATTCATGCACAGCCCCAAGTGTACGGAGCGGGAGCCAAGTGGGTGACACACTAGAAGCGGCTGCTTTGCATCTCTGCAACTGCAGGGTTATTCATGTCACTCAGTCTCGGCCTGGTCCTTTGCTCTGGGGTCTGAGATCTGGATCAGTCAGATATGGTAGCTAATAAGGGAACTGCATTAACACTGCTAACAAAGCTCAGTCTTTCACTTTGTAGAGTCAAAGGTCTTGAACCCGGAAGAGTAAAATCGAAGAAACCTAGCAACTTTAGCTCTTGAAATATTCAACAAAATTCTGCTGGAAGGGCTTAACTTGTTTTGGACCCATCTTTAAAGGAATAGTTTATCCTCACCCTCAGGTCATTCAAGATGCAACATCAGATTTGGAGAAATGTGTCTCTGCATCAGTTTCTCATCAATGGATGCTCTGCAGTGAATGGGTGTCCGAACAGATGATCAATACATCACAATAATCCACAAGTCCATCAAGTAATGTCTTGCAAAGTCAAAAGTTGTGTGTTATAAATCTATCATTAAGATGTTTTTAACTTTAAATTGTTGCACATATTAGGCATTGTTTACGAGCCAAAACAGCATTTTGATCCGACAGTAGATGGGTTTTTCACAAGACAAAGCTTTATAATGGATTATGGACTCGTATGTCTTAATGATGGATTAGTTTCTTACATTGCTTGGCTACACATGATGTTAACTGATGGACTGCAGTGTTGTTTTTATCAGCTGTTTGGACTCTAATTCTGATGGCACCCATTCTTTGCAGAGCATCCACTGATGAGCATGGGATGGAATGTCACATTTCTCCAAACCTGTTGTAGAAACAAACTTATCTGCATCTCGAATGGCCTGAGAATGAGTACGTTTTAAGCAAATTTGACATTTAAGGTGAGCTCAGTTTTTTCCTCAAGGAAAATATTTATCAGATTTGTTGGTTAGACTAGTTCTTTACACAGTTCATTTAAAGTAATCCCATTTGTTTTTAAAAGATTTTGAAAAACCACAAATATGATGTTCCTTTTGCAAAAATGTATTTCCATGCAGACTTATTTATACAATGCAAGAAAAATTAACCATGAATTTGTGGCGCAGATCTTCAGAGAGCTGGTGGTTTAAAAAAATATATTCTGTGTGCTTCATACATCTATTGACAATACTGAGAATTGAACTGATTAGACTATTGCACTGAGAAAATATCCTAAAACTTTTAATGTACTGTAAAACCAGAAATGTATCTTAAGCAGTAAATCAGTGTATTAGATGATTTCTGAAGATCATGTGACACTGAAGACTGGAATAATGATGCTGAAAATTAAGTGTTGACCATAGCAATAAATTAAATTTTAACATATATTCACATAGAAAATGGTGCTAGTTTAAATTGTAATCATTTTACAATATTACTGTATTTAGGATCAAATAATTGCAGACAATAATTATTTAAAAAAAACATATATTAGAAAAATGTACCTATCTTTTTTTAACATTAGTGTTGATCATTAGATGAGAAGAGCAGGTTACACTTTATTCTGATAGTCCTCTTTAGACATTCTACTAACTATAAGTAACTTTGTAACTACATGTCAACTTATTCTCATTAATTCACAATTCCATGTGCACTTACTCTCAGAGTAGACTGTTTAGGGTTAGTAGAATACGTCTCTGATAGTAAGTATTTAGTATGTTGTGGATAGCCTACTAATACTCTAATGACTGCTAGTTAACATGTAGTTGCAAAGTTACTTATTGTTAGTAGATTGTCTAAAGAACACCATCAGAATAAAGTGTTTCCGAAAAGCAAATTCTCAAAAGACGTATTTGGGTTGGTTTCTTAGGACAGATTTCCAAAAAGACGTCTCAGTTTGATTTATTTTATCTCATTGCTTTCTAGGAAAAATAACTGAGCTGTTAAAGAGAGTTCATGCATGAGTTTATGTTTAAAAAGCCATCTTTCACTCTTGCATGGGTACATATCTCAGAAGCTGCTCTATTGTCTGGTTTATGCACCTGCCCGTGATGGATTTGGCTGGAGTACTCAGACGTACTAATTAGAAGGGCTCTTCACATACTTCTGACATGTAGTGTGTATATAAAACATTAACGATCTGAAAAGATTGATCTTGTGGCAGCGATCACGTTATGGTACCTAGCACTTGTTTCTGATTGCTCTAAACGACCAGTCATTTCTCTTTCAGTGGAAACACTTTGATGTGACGATGTAAAGGCCCTTTTGTTTTCTGTGTAATTTCGGAGCGGTGGGGTTCTCTTCCCTGTTGTTGTGCAGTTTCATTAGGTTCAACTAATGAAAAGACGGCCCTCGGATATCCCCGCTGGTGACTGTCCGCTGGCCTCTACTTATTTCCCATCATCCCTCTTAACCCTTCAAACAGGTGTGCTTCTCTCATGTTTGAAGTCCCTGCCCGTGGCGCTGAACCCAGTCAGCAGTCAAAATGTCCAAAAAGAGTGCTTGTTTTTAAGGCAGTTGGCATTTAGAGCACCTTCTTAAAAAGACTAATGGATATTTCTGGCTATTTACTCGTTCCCTTCAGCATATTTCTGTGCAACATGAAAGGTGTTTCTTTTTTTCATCACACACCTCCTTCCATGCAGGGATAGTTCATAGTCCTAAAACTAGCTATTAATGTTTCTAAAAAATAATTACCATTACTTTGCTACATTTCAACTCTTCTTAAACTTTAATTTGCTTTGTGTGAGGATCAAATCCAGCTCAGAGTCTCACTGAATATATCCACCAAACTCAAAGCTCTGAAACTGAATTTGAAGTTGGCTTTAGATTCAGCTTGGGTTGGGTGGAGAAGCACTGAACGCCAAAATTCAACAAACGAGTTGTAAACGTGGAATGGAGAATGAGTTTTAAGGATTTTCAGTAAATAATAGCTTAAATTGATTTTACTGTGTTTTTTTTTTTTTTTACAAAGTCTCTGTGACACTTTATTCTGATCATCCACTTTAGACATGCTACTAAATATAGGTAACTACACGTCAGCTTATTCTCATTAGTTTACAACTACATGTCTACTTAGTCTCAGAGTAAACTGTTAGGGTAGGTTTAGGGTTAGTAGAATAAGTTTCTGGTAGTCAGTATTTAGTATGTAGTGGACTCATCAAAATAAAGTGTTAGAAGATATTAAG
>JAUCMU010000033.1:17573610-17583999 GCA_032275025.1 Enteromius treurensis
TATATACAAGTTATAATTATCTCTTACTTTTCAGCGTGAGAAATACAAGGTGTGGCGTGAGAGCGTGTGAACTGGCTAAATGCGTGTGTCTCACGATGAATGCGTGACACTTGAGAGCCCTGCGCTCTGCGGTGCACAAATAAGTGCGATTAAAATGCGTTAAAAAAATTTAACGCGTTATGTTTGTGTAATTAATTAATCTAAATTAACGCGTTAAAGTCCCAGCCCTAATATATATATATAAACAGGAGAAAGACACAAAATTCCTAATGTGGTTCATGTTGCAATAATAATTCAGATATTAATCATTAAATTGAGTGCAAGAGTATCTTTATCGATACCTTTCATCGAAGTCAGTATAAATTAAAAAGAAAAAAACAGGTCTATAAAACTAAAGAGGTTCTTGTATTATCAGTGTCATTAAAATACATTAGAATACATTTGAAACATTGCATTATTTCAAACAACGATTGTGGTAGATGGTAGATCAATGTGAAGCTTCTTACACAGTGACATACAGTAACTACTTTTAGTTTAGTACTTTTAATTTACTTTCAGTACTAATCTGTGATCATGGGACCTGGAGAATGTCCTTCTATACTATAGACAAACTCATAGTCGGTGTGTTGAATTATAACTTTGACACGCTCTGTGTATCTCATCAGTGGTGGCAGCCTACAGTTCTGATTTAAATTTTTGCATATTCAAGTTTTTTATAAAAATTGATGAGGACCAATGACATTTTTGTAGTTTTCCAAAATTCTATGGAGTAGCTGAAAAGCCACAGATGGTGCAAGCATGGATGAAAAACACTCAGCAAAGAGCTTGGTTATGTCACATTTATGGGAACAAAAATCATTGCCGTCACGGTCATTGCCATTTTAGAATCACATCACTGTGTGTCACTCCAGGATTAATGAAAAATTAGCAAATAGAGAAATGGTTGATGAAACCACACCTGTTACGAAGCAGACGGACTCAAGAGGTAAGTAAAAGTATAACAGTTTATTCTCACAGTTATGGAAACTGAAACAAAGGTAATCAACGTAAATTTATCCAGGCTTGGGAATAATAAACAAACTAAAGTCTCTTGGTCTTTCCACAGGAATATCCGGAAGAGAGGAGCTGGCAGAGAGAAGACGCCACACACCACTTGCCGTAATGGATACGAGGAGCAGATTCGCTGGAACATCCAGGAGATCAAGGAGCCTTCTGTAAGGAAACAGGTTAGTTCAGAGGTAAGTACAGGAAGCAAAGGAGATAGTCCACCTTCGCATGAACAAGCTCGGACCCAGAATGTTGTTTGGAGAGAGTTTATATGTGGTGGCTGATTAGTGTGATGATTAGGTTCAGGTGACTGTGACAGGTGCATGTGATCCAGAAGATAGTGAGAGCAAGGGTGGAGCCCAGCATGGGCATAACAGTACCCTCTCCCCTCCAGCCCAAATCTTCGAGGTGCAGGCACAGGCTGGTGTTGTGGTAGTGCGGGGCTTTGACAGCGCCTTCGGATTGCCAGTCGAGAACCAGGCATTTGTGGTCTAAGTTTGACCAGGGATTCGGTTGACACATAGCTCGGCCACTGCTCGCACGGCCCGGGAAATGGAGGAAGTCCTTGTGCGAGCCGCCGAAGAATCTCCTCAGCCCAGTACATCATGCTGGAGTGACAACACTTCCCTTGCTTGACGGCGGTGACAGTAGCGGCAATCCACCTAGTTCCAAAAGTTGCCATGCCCTTACTTTTATACTACTATAATACTATTTAAATGGATGATACTGTATCTAGAAAAATTAATCCCCCTATCAGTTGTCATAAAGAGCCAACCTCTGGTGGCAAGTTGATGAATTGCAGTTTTAGTCACTTCCGTGTTGGTTTTTACGAGAAGGGCTGAGAGGTTGTCGCTTGGAATAAGCACACTTACCCAGCAGGGCTGTGCTACAAATAATGATTATTCATCATGTGACAGACTCATCAATAGCTTAAAGGTGAACTGTTTCCTCTTTTCCACCAGAATTGTTAGTGTTCTGGCGCTAGAGCCTGTTCTCCTCCTGTCCTTGATCAGGAGAGCTGGGTTTTTTTTACATTTTTTTGAAGAACCAGGAGTTATTATAGCAGTCCTTTTGCACAACAGGTCATTCTCTTGTGCAACGTGTTATACAGTATATTTACATATACAAAGCTTCTCCTGGCTCCATTCGAGACCCCTTTCATGTGGAGGAAATGCACAAAGCAGTTCTAAATTACACTGATCCATGTTGGTGGAAAAGCACTATGTGTAATCCCTTTGCTACCAGCAGCATCAAATGCAACTATATAAACAAAGATGGTTTCCTAAATGGGCTGAAGCAATTACACTCTTCAGGAAGTCAGTCAACCAAGGACTTATAATTGATTCGGCATATTAAGAATTAAAGGGTAAGTTCATTAGTAAAAAATCCACGTGACATCTGTGGCTCAACTTCAGTTTTGTGACGCCTGAGAGTACTTTTTTTTTGCACAACGAAAACAAAAATAACACAATTTACTCAATCATTCTTCTCCCCTGAGTTAAATCTTCTGCCATTTTAGAGAGTATCACAACCACAGATTCTGTTGATGCGCATGCTTTCACCTGTATGTAAACAAGGCTGATTATGTTAAATACGTTAAAGCATGCGTATGCGTTGCATTGTGATAATCTCCAAAATGGCAAAATACGTAACTCAGGGGAGAAGAATACTTGAGGAAATTATGTTATTTTTGTTTTCTTTCCACCAAAAAAAAGTGTTCTTGTAGCGTCACAAAACTGAAGTTTGAGCCACTGATGTCACATGTGTTTGGAACGATGTAGGCTGGGTAATTAATGACAGAGTTTTCATTTTGGGTTGAACTAACCCTTTAAGCTACAACAAAACGACAAACTTTATCTTCAATGTTTTTGGAGGTGAAACCGAGCACTAATTCACAATCAAGTGCATACTACAGCAGGTTTAAGTGTGCACATCATTAGCCCCATCTCCGGCTCTTCATGTGTTTAGTGAGGCAGACTGTTGGCCTTTTAATATTTCCAGGATGCGGAGTGAACTGGGGCGCTCGGAGCAGCCATGCCGCAGGCTGTTGTAAAAGCCGGTCAGCACGCATTCAAGTCTAATGGGATTTTAAGCATGACTCCCAATGTGATGAATAGCGCACACCTGCACTGCTCACAAGAGTGACCTCGGCTCATAATCTGCAACATGAGAGCTCACCTGTCCCAGTCCAGATCACTAAAACATTCCCAACGCATCCATGCAACCTCCTCCCCCACTCAGCCATGAAGTGTTTGTCTTGCTAATGTGGGACACCTCAGGGAGTGACGGTTTTAGCACGAGGAGGCCAGCCAATGGGACGCTGCTGGAGTTGCAGCAATGCTTCTAGCCAGGTCCTCCTGAAGGGGGGGCTGCGTTGGATTGTTTTACAAACAGAATTCCTTTAATTAATCACTGTGTTTGAACAGCTGGGCCACTCAAGTCAAGCGGTAACGGGATCTCTACATGGAAGTGTGGATTAGACACAAATTTTGCAAAATGTATTTGTCAGGCGCTGTGGGTGGAAGCCATCGAGGAGTATGCTCGGGGCCCAGTCTGATCTCTGGGGCCTGGTCAGAGGCCAGAGAAGCGCGTGGGGGCTCCACATATTATCCAGCTGCGCCTGGCGCTCTAAATACTCAAGATCTGTGGACAAGTGGGAATATTATAAATTATTCTATGACAGGACTTTGTTCTCTCTGTCTCCTGCAAAGAGTCTCAAAGTAATATCAGACAGTCAAAATAATAGTTTAGACAAAAACATATTCACCAAACAGATTCCTGAACACTTTCTAATGGTCAATCAACTTTGGCACCTTAGTCAAATCAAATGGTTTTCAAACAACACTGCGGAAGACATTCAGACTGATGACGGGTGTATTACAGGTATGCACATTTTATTTCACACTGTTGACAATAAACACCCACTTATTGAAAGGCTTGGAGCAACCTGGGCTATTTATATGTATAACTCTGATTGGATTCATCTGAAAAAAGAAAGTCACATACACCTAGGATGCTTGGGGTGAACCACAGGTTCATTTTCATTTTTGGGTAGACTATCCCTTTAAGCCACAGTCATACATGAGTAGAGCAAGCAGGATATGACATCATGCTTTAGGGTTCAGAGGTCACCAAGTGTTTTATTTTATGTGCAGTGTAAAACTCTGAAGCAAAAAAATGTGACATCCAGAAATCACATGCATATGAAAGTCTAATGTGGCCACCCTATACAGATTTTAGTGAGATCAACAAGTGGCTGTAGTTAGTGTTGCATGAGGTCAGTATAGGATAAGGTATATTAAAGTGCCCCTGTTATGGATAAAAATAAATAATAATAAAAAACCTCCATGCAGTGCAAGACTAAGTGAATGAAAACATCCTGTAAAGTTTCAAATCTGGAACTTCACTGTGTATAAATCTATTGTCTCTTATCAGAAAAACTCGGAATTATTGAAATAAGTTGTTTTTAAAATGAGTCCCAAGCCGTTTCGTGTTGACATCAAAATTAAATATTAGCATTTTGCCTGTCCACTTGTTGGTCTTTTTGAGTTGGTCTGAATAAAAATGCAAATTTATTTTTTGCCACTAGGTGTCTCTTCTGAAGAGTTAAAAACTCTTTGCTCTAAATGAAATCGACCAATCACAGAAGGGGTTTGGAAAAAAGAATTGTTAAAATCGAGAATCGATCAAATTATTTGGGGGTCATTAGACATGTGGTTACAAAGTTACTTATAGTTAGTAGAATGTCTAAAGAGGACTATCAGAATATAGAGTAACCCCCTTCTTCTAAGGTTGACTTCCTATTCTACCTGTCGTTGCGCAGCAAAAGTTTGGAGAGAGTCTTGCTGAACAAAGATAAACTGTCAACATGCTAACTGCTGAGTTGGGATTCTGATGTTCTGATGTTGTTAATTGCTTCAAGACACTAAAAGGTCTTCTGCCACCAGGTAACTACCATATACGTTCTGCACCTGTGTGTGAGGAAATAACTTTCCATACCAGTAGGTGGCAGTAGTCTGTATTTGTCATGCAAGTAGGGACAATGCAGCAGTTGCTTGCCATTTTGAATATGTATCATGTTGGTCTTTACTTTTCCTTATTCCAGATGTCCATGAAAATCCAAGGATATCGCTTAGGTAAGATAAAGATGTAAAATCCTTCTATGTTGTCTTCTTGTCTTTGATTTTTCATATGATTAATTTTTCTCTTTGTGCACAGCCAATCAAAGGGATCTCTCTCATCCACTGTTCAATGACAGCTCAATCCACCAACAGTGGTCTTACTAGTACAGTGTGGAAAAAAATGGTCCAACAGATGTCCATCGATGGCCAATAGTCAACTGTCAACTTGGTGTGTCACAGCTTTAAGAATAGCTGTCAACTATACCAAGATTGCTTGCAATGCATGAGTCAAACATTTGTTTGTGACCGTGTAAGTCTTGGGTTAGTTTTTCTAAAAGCGTACAGTATTGTCCTGAAACCATTAAATATAGTCATATTTTACCATTTATTCTCATTCTTTGAATGGTAAGTCTTCAAGAATCATCCAAGTCCTTAGACAAACTTCAGACCAGTGTAACTGTGATATTTTTGGCTATAATTCCAAATCATGTCTTATTAGATTACATATGAGTTGGTGTGACTGTACGCTCATGGGTTGGAGGGGTATTGTGGTTGAATGTGTTGTGTTTACATTGTCTTCCGTTGTACAGGGCATGGGGTTATGTGTTTATATCTTTGTTTCCTCTCTGCGTCTGCTCACACAAAGCAGCTGTCAGTGCTAATGTGTTTTGGACAGCAGAGAGGAGTCAGAGTCTGTCCTGGGAACACAATGCACTCCACATTCACTTCTACTTCCAGTTATGCACTCGCAATCTAAACATGCATTAAAACATTTGTGTGCTTTTACAAATCATACAATCAAAGCTCACTGCATCCTTTTTATTTTGTATTATGTTCATTACAAGAAGTACAATAGTAATTGTACCTCTTTCCACAGCAGTAGTAACGATAAAGTCTGGCTGTTGACATATTTCAGTGTGTATTTTAGTGGAGTGCAGTATGTAGCTAATGGATGAGCCACTACAGTATAGAAGTGGTTTGGTCAGGGCTGTACAGTGTGACAAAAAAATTTTTTTTCAAGTCTAAACCTTGAATAAATGTACTACAACACACGTGCAATACAGTTCTGCATGTACTGTACTGTAGTCTGTTTACACACCTGTTGTCCAACAAAGAGATCATTTATTGACAAATCTCTATTAACTTAATAGCATAAGTCAAGCGTTTTAAGTGACTTTTTGTGATCAGACGTGGTTCCATATCGCACAATGAGGCAGAAATCATATATACACTGCAAAAAAAATGCTTTTAAGACTAGATTTTTTGTCTTATTTCCAGCCAAAACATCAAAATTTCTCAAATCAAGAAGGATTGTCTAGACAAGAAACAATTACTGTCTTGTTTTCAGAAAAAAAACAAGCTAAAATTAAGTCAGTTTTTACTAGAAACAAGCTAAATAATCTTGTTTTCTGTTTGAAATAAGACTTTTTTGCTTACCCCATTGGGAGATTATTTTGCTTGTTCTAAGCAAAAAAGTTTCTTACTTTTAGCTTGTTTTTTTTTTTTTTTTTTCTAAAAAACAAGACAGTAATTTTTTCTTGTTTAGAAAATTCTTCTTGATTCAAAAATTTGTAAATATTTTGGTTGGAAATAAGATAAAAAATCTAATCTTAGAAAGCATACTTAGAGTATAAACAGTGATAATGTTGATTAGCATTGCATTATAAATATAATTTATCCTTATAAAAATTACCCAAGATAGCTTGAAGAACACAGATGAACATATATTGTTGCAATCATATGTTTATTGTCTTTACGTTTCCTGAAAATGTCGCTATCTGCAGTTTATTTAGCCACAGAGATAACTGAAGACCTTTGTGGCTTTGTCCATATTAAGGATTTCATAAAGTATTTTCAGTGCTATTACTCCTGCGATGCATATGTGGAGCGCTCTCTGGCTTCCTGTATGAATTAAACAGTCTTTACATTACATGCATTTGAAATGCTTTTATTTAATGTTAAGTATACTACAAATACATTTAAATATGTATATATAATAATATAATTATGCTGACGTAGTGCTAAAGTCCAAATGAAGATGTGCTTAAATGTATTTGATTGTGCTAAAGTGGAACTATTCCAAGAATACATCAGGTACAATGTAAATATGTATATGTTGCACTTAAAGGCCGATGTCAATCAAAGATCATAGATTTTAGGTTTAATATTAAGAAATGTGTATTGTACTAGGGGTGTGAACCTACACTGGTCTCACGGTTCCGTTCGATTACGATTATTATGTCATCGATTTGGTTCAATACGATATCTCGATGCATCACGATGCATTGCTGATGCACTGCATACTCAGTTTTCAAATTTAATTCACATGTATAACATAACATATAACATAATTTTTTTTTAATAAACACAAACAGTCATATATATGAACTAAAACTTTGATTTTACCTTCTCAATGAAAACACACTTCTTGAACAAATGTATAAACATGAAATTATAATTTATAAACCAAAACAGCATTTAGAGGAGCAATGGGAGACACTGTCAGATTGCTCTCTTCAAACATCAGTTAGCAGCTTGTGATTTCTCAAGCCAAGACATTGCTGTTTGACTTTTAGACAGTGGCTCGCTGTGGTGCTGCGATGGAGCCTGAGGAATGTTGATATTCAGCAGATTTTGTCCAAAAGCCGGAAGAGCGTGGCAACTTTAAGCGCGCGCTGCAATGCCAGATTCACTGTGTGCGCAAAGCATTTTACGTGTTCCCAATTGAGCTGCAGCGATCATCTTTGACGCATTATCTGTCACAAGCACTACATCTTTTAGATCATCAGTTTAGACTCAAGAACAACGCACTGTCACTTTAATTTAGCGTATAAGCGGCCCAGAAAAAATAGAAACTATCGCGGCACAGCCGCTTCTGCTCTGCTCCTGCTACACGCTTCCGCGCCGCCCCTGCGTGCCGTGTGAAAGCTGTCATCTGTTAACATGGGCGCCGAAAAAATTTGCGCTGCTTGCGCCCTGCCTACCGTGCAGTATGGAACCGGCGTGAGCCATTGTATTCTACTTCAACAAAGCGTGTGTGTTTGTGTGTGGCAAATGACATCAGAAGCTTACGTTATAACCGGTTATGGCGTATTACTGAACCGATACCGAATCGTCCTCGTCTGCATCGTGATGCATCGTAGAAACGATTAATTTTGACACCCCTATATTGTACACAAGTAGTAGGCCTACTTCGAATAAAGTTCAGTTATAATTTTTATATGAGTAAGTCTTGAGTGATAAATTAGTAAATATGTAAATAGATTTTAACTATGCTTAGTGTAATGTAAATGTATTACTTTTTTAGTAATTTTTTTTTACTACTATCAATAAGCAGCCAATTTTGAGTTTATTGATAGCCTGGGCATGCCCATACTTCCTGTGACGCTATAATCTATTTCACGAGCAAAGTTAGTCTGGCAAAGCTGCTGTTTTAAAGCATTTCCTTTCCCAAAAAAGTGGGAATCAATGAGAAATGAGCTGAGGCGGGTGTCACGCGATGAAGCAGCAGTTCTGCGACCGGAAACCATACCTGCTTTCAAACATGGCGTGTACTGAGCAGCAATCGTTCGACTCTGCTGTTGCAGCTGTTTTGGTTAATTACTTGCTAATCTCTTCAAAAATAATGACTGAATGACTGTAAATACCAGCTACTCTCATATTAATCTGGCAAAACCGGCAGAAATCGCTTGACAACATTTTCCTACTGTTTTAATGAAGCTAGCTACAATTGGTTACGGTGGCTTCAGGTTCCGTCGCTACGCATACGTCATCAGAATGAGTGGTCTGATTGGTTGTAGGTTCGTCCAGTAGTTTACAGAGGCATCTGATGGACGCAGGTTAAGCCCGCCTCCCAGAAGGCTGGTAGTAAGGTAGCTTGGCCAGACTAAGCTCCTATGAGTTTTAAAGCCGTGGAAAGCCAGGCTAGTTTATTGAGGCATTGTTAACAATTTGTTTATTGAGAGAACTGGGAATTAATATACAGTGTGACTGATTTTTGCAAGTCAATTACTCTACCCTCAGGCCTCTGTGATATTTTGGTGCTTAAATATGCCCTCTTTTTTGTACACCTTAGTGACTGTAGTATTTTGGTTGTAACTGTGGTTGCCAGGGTCAGTATTTGTTGCAGCTGAGAAGTGTGTGGTGCTGAATTAAAGGCTTCTCCAGAAGTGTTTGGTGATGTCTAAAGTATCCACAGGCCAGTTCCATCCCTCTCCTGGCGATTGTGCTTTTCCCACTCTCCGCTCCGTCTGCAGCGAGGGACAGGAAGCGGACGAAGGATTTACTGTTAGGTCCTGACTTGCACAAATTCCTGGTGCTTTTTTTCTCCCCTCGGCCCCTTGGCCATACCACAGGCCCCTAAAACAACAGCCTGTCAGGTTGTGACAGCTGGCTTCAAACAGCTCCTACTGCAGTCATATCACAAGGTTCCCAGGCGCAGCGATTGGTGCTGCGTGCGTATCTCCGAGGTGCTTTTGATTGATCGACTCAGTTGTTAAGTGAAAAAAGGCTTCAATTTGTCTTGTTTCTAGTAAAACTATATCTAAGACTTGTTAAATCAAGATGCATTTACAGATAAGTAAAATAAATTAATATATTTATTATTAGAAGTATTATTAGAATTATCTGCCATTGGGAATTTTAGTAAAACAAGATTATTTTACTCGCCCCACTGGCACCTAATTGTACTTACTTTAACCAAATGCACTAAATTGAATTTTAAACCAGACTAAATATCTTACGTCATTTTGCTTTTCTAGTAAATGCTTTTTGATTAAAAAAATTCTAAGATATAAATTTAACTAAAAACAAGAAAAAAATACTAAGATAAGTCTTTTTGTAGCGAAAAATTGAAAATTCCACACAGAAGGAACACAAAGACACAAGTTATGTCCAAGCACATAACACCGTGTGTAGATGTTAAGGTGAATTACTGTAAGATGTACTATTACAAGCACAGATACTATTTGAACTGAACTGAGTGATGGATTTAATAACACAGTTTGTTTTGTTAAAAGGGCAATATTAATTAAGATGACTTGACTTGTTTGTTGTGATTAAATGGTTACACTTTATTCTGATCGTCCACTTTAGACAATCTACTAACTAGGGATGCAACGGTTTTTGGTTCTTTATCGAACTGCTCGGTTCGCCCTGTTCGGTTCGGTACACCCACGTGAACCGCAATATTTTGGTACTTAGCCTACTTTAGGCATTAAAC
>JAUCMU010000033.1:17591882-17606119 GCA_032275025.1 Enteromius treurensis
TTAAGAACAGACTATTTACATATGATTTGCGCAATAGGTGAAATTGAATGGAAACAGCTTAAGGGCAGGTTTTTTTTGAGATACAACAAAACTTATGCGACAGTTCGTTTTTTTTAAGGATGACGTCATAACGCACACCATTTCATCGGTAAAAGGCCAGTTGGATGGAAACAGGCTGGAGAACACAAATTTCACACTTTTTTTTCCCGGCAAATTCTCTTTGTCGATAACAAAACGGCGTAAAAACTGGATGGAAACTTGGCTATTGACAGTAAAGGCATTTATATTGTTTTTGTTTTCTATTCATCAATTTTCAGGGCGAAAAATATAAGGCAGCACAACTGTTTTTAACGCTAATGATAATAAACATGTTTCTTTATCATTAGCGCTTAGATCTATAGTTTACATTGTGTCTTTAGATTATTCCATCACAGTAAAGCACAGGAATAGATTTAATCTAAATTATTTATTGTCATTATATTTCATATGAATTATATGGCTGGATATACAGTATCTGAAAGTGCATTAAATATTCCCTATAGGTTGCTGTTTTTGGTTTAGCCGATCCACCTGAGAGTAGGCTGTTTAAGATGTTTTTGTCTGCAGAATCAATTATCATTTTATTCTTTTCCATGTTTTCATGGTATCTGAATGGTATCTGAATGTTTTTCTATACTAAAGCCATTGCAGTGACTTTCCCAGCCTCTGTTTTCTTCATCAAGAAGACAGATTTACACTGGCAGCAGTCATAGGAATAACAGCATAAAACTCAATGCTGTTTTGCTCTGCTGAAAAACAGTCCTATCTGCAATTGTAAAGTATTTGTGTATATTCCTGACATTATCCAGCACTGCTGATAATTACTAAAGCTTATTTAAAATAATATTTTGGGCTAAAAGAATAATAGAAAATGACTCATCATTGTCTTTGTTTACACTGAATCCAAGGGAGGTTTGTTTTATCATGCTGAGAAATAATTATTTAACAATTTTGTGGTTACCAGTGTATATATAATATAGACACAAATAGTGGCGCTGATCCTTTTACTCATTAAACAACACAGTTCATTCTCTCTGTCACAGACACAGGTTGGAGGGAAGAAAAACACAGTTATTCTGCAGAAACTGACTCCAGACACTCCCTACTACATCACAGTTGCTGCAGTCTATGCGAATGGAGATGCCAAAGACATTTCTGGCCAGGGAAAGACATGTACGTCACGTGTCTTTACTGCATTCATTAGACCTGTTGGCTACCCAGCTACATTAATGCATGTTTCAGATAGTACTTAAATTATATAAATGAAGTCACTGTTGACATCTTGAATAGAGTTTTATGTGTGTACCCATAGTACCGCTGGGCAGTGTGAGAAACCTTCAGGTCAGGGACCCCACAGTAACCACTCTGAATGTACGTTGGGAGCCGGCTGAAGGCAGCGTACGGCAATACAGGATTTACTACCAGACCGTCACTGGGGAAGCAGAAGACATGGTATGTCCAATGAAACCTCCTAACACTTACATTACGTTTTTTCTGAGCGGTCTGAAATACTGGTCACCTTTAATGTTTATTTTAATGTTGGCTGATCAATTAGAATTTCTGACTTGGTTAAAGGCAGGTGTATTTACCCAAAATAAAACAAAACATAATTTGTTACGACAACTACCATCTAAGAGTGCTTGTATTTATTATATATATTATATATATTTTGTAGATATTGAAGGCGTAAATGTTTATTAGTTCATTATGGAATCCAATGTGTGCCACTGAAAAATAAATAAAAATTAAATTGTAAAAAATTAATTGCAACTTTTTTCTTCCACTGAATTTTTAGTTTACATCTTGCAATCCTGACTTTTTTCTTTCTTTCTCAGAATAGATATGAACTCAAGTTCTGGAGTTAAAGAGTCAGAACTGCAGGATATAAACTCACCATGCAGAGACAAAAAAAATAAAAATAAAAATACAAATTGTGAGATACAAAGTTCCAATTACCCTTTTCATATCTCCATTCAGTGGCAGAAATGAACGTGTTTCTTGTATCTCATTATCATTTAAAGAGACATGCACCGAAAAAGCTTGCTATTACCAGAAAGCAAGCACTTAGACAAGTGCATCAAAATGTACTAAATAGCAGCAGTCCCTCAACCATCCTAAGCACTAGACTAGAAAATATAGTTTGTTCATTGTTTTAATGTTCTCAGGTCCAGGTTCCTGGAAGCACTACCAGTACTGTTCTGAAGAACCTGCAGTCTGATACTGAGTATACAGTAACAGTGGTGCCAGTATACGCTCCTGGAGAGGGCAAACGCATGTCGGAGAACGGAAAAACCTGTGAGTGGATGCAGCCTTTACTTATTTTAGCATTACTGGAAAGCAAGCAATGAATTATCATCCATCATATACTCCCCAGTAATTTGAACCCTTTTGCCAAAGTTTTCAATCCAGAAAGTGCAAAGTGCAGTTTTCTGGCTTTAACATTATAGTCTTTCATTTATAAATAGAATCTCAGAGCCTTGCTCAAAGATTGAATCAGCTTTATTGGATTGATCACCAAGGGAGGAATGCTGATGTGCTGGCAACCCCATAAATGTGACTCCAGTCTGGGCTTAATGAGCCTTCTTTATGGGGTGCAATGACTGGAGATGCCAGTGTGAAGCTTACGAACAATCTATTTCACCAAATGGAAAACCCAGGGAGGTGCAAGGACATAAAAGCACTCTTATTTATTGCTGTCAGCGCAATGCTCCTCATTCAGAGTTAAGCTAACAGATTTTTGTTGGCTTCATTGTTTTTCCATCAGGTGTTTTGCTTACCATCATCCAGCTTTCTTTGTGGGCCTGTGCCACGTTCATGCAAGTGTTTGTTTTGGTTAAAATCTGAGATCAGGGTTTTTACTTGTGGAAATTTACAGCTTGTTCTGTTCTGATTGTTGTTTTAATGCAGCATTCACAGTGTATGTTATCAAAATACTCACTCCAAGGTGAATTGGATAAAATAGTCAAATCATAGATATTATCTTCCCCTCTTAATTAATTTGATCATTAATTGCAAAAAATATTGTATGCATTATTTGAAATAAATCTGCAGTAATTTTCATACATTTACAGAATGGAGATTTGAAAACTGGAACAATGGATTAGAGTTTTAGAATTTTGATGTAAGATCAGGTGAATGGTAAATGAACAACCCCCCAGTAAAAAAACAAACAAAACAAAACTGCAGACACAAACAGATAAAGAAGTGCAGTAAAATAAACCCTTTATTAGAATATTTTGGATATTTTCTCCCTCTAAGTCTGAAACAACATTTGCAAAAGAAAAGTCTAGTTAAAACAAGCTGGTTAACACACTATTTTAGGGTCTCTTAACAAGTTACTTATTAGCATGCATGTTACTAGAATGTTACCACAAGCTGAACAAAAGCTAAACATATAATGTCTGTCTTTCGATTTTTGGGGTGAAATATACCCTGGACATGCTTCAAAGCTGCCATATATCTGTAGATTAATCCAAAAGCTGGTGATCAAGTTTTTTGATTATTCTCTTACCCTTGGTTTTGATTTAAAAGCTATAAAAAAAAAATAAAAAAAATAAAAAAAAGAGGTGTCTGCCCTCACTCTTTTGAAATGCTGTTGTTATTTATTTCTGTCTTCAACTTTGACATTGTTACTGGTATTGTTTAAAACGGCATGCATCAATGCTCTTTAAATAGTTGCAAATTCATGTACCTCTTTAACCACTCTAACGCTCAATCCTTTTACTGTCTTTGTTTCCTGTCTGAAACAGTGACTCGGACCCCTGCCAAGAACATCCGGGTTTACAACCCCACCACAAACACCCTGAACGTGCGCTGGGAGCCAGCCTCCGGTGATGTGCTGCAGTACCGTGTCGCCTACGCCCCCCTCTCTGGAGTCCGTCCCCCTCAATCTGTAAGTTCTCATTGTTAGCCTCGCGTGAAAGAGGAAATACAGTCACGACAAATGTCAGTCTCTCAGCATTTGAGCGTAATGGTCTGTTTGCAGTCTGCCCCTCTGCAAAGATGTTTGTGTTTTTAATGTCACGCAGCCTCGTTCTCACATGAACTTCATTGCTTGAGAAGGATTTTCACAAAGCCCCAAAATCCATAAATGACTTTTATTGTCGTCAAATGCTTGCGTAAAGAAAGCAGCTGTGGGAACTCTTGAGCCTAAACCTGTTTTATTTCAGAGTTTAAACATCCAGTCTTATGTCTTAAAAGCTTCTTATCTGCTTTGTGGAATATTATTGTTATGGACGCACATCTTTTCCAATATTGTGGCCAGTTTTCCAAATTCTCTGTGCTTTCATTTTAACCTTCGATCTGCAATGATTTTTTTACATTTTCCACTGGAACTTAGAAAAACTTCAGAAGTGCTATCAAACGCCCACTGGCCTCAACCTTTAAAATAAAGGATAGTGTTGTCAGCAGAAAGCATTAGTTGGGATGTCAGTGACCCCCATGACCTGGCGTTGTGAAGAGCAGTGAAAGGAGGTCATTTGCACGACACTGTCAGCACATAATTCACTCAAATTGATACAACTACTGACTTTTAACACATCAAAGGAATGTTTCTTCTGCATTGGCTAAGCAAGTGATCGCTAATGGTTGGGTTCGAATTCAGTGGTGACACAACAATCAGGGAGTGCAAGAGTTCATCTGTAGAAAAACAGACAAACTTCTTTCTCAGGGTGTAATGTATCAGAGATTTTAAAGCCAGCAGTTTTAATGTGTTGTGATCTTAAGGGATAAGATGTTGAGGGACTTATCATTTTGCATAAATATATTTTTTTCATTGTTTGCTTTGTGACATCCTTAATATTAAACACCACTCATTCACATTACTGCTATGAATGTGTATATATATATATATATATATATATATATAGATATAGATATATATCTATATATAGATATATCTCGGAAAACATGTGAGTCTAACTGCAGGACGCCTCCATCAGAGGTTCCTTGTTATGTGTTCAGTGAGACTGTGCAGCGAAATGTCAGCATTTATATTTCTTTTTCATAATAGATTCCTGTGAACAATATGCTTTTTTTGTAAAATGCACTTATTTATTTATATTTATTGCCACAACTTTGGATTGAATCCTTGTGTAAATTAATTAACATGGATTAAATGGTAACACTTTATTTTAAGGACCAGTTTTCACTATAAGCTAGTTGTTTATGAGCATGTATGTTGTTAGCATTGAGTTGGCTATTGATTACTACTTACAGAGCACAAATTAATGACTTATACTGCATGGCCATTTTTATTCCTTTAATTTTACTGTCAACTATCAATAATTAATAATTAAACAATTAAGAGTATACAGAGGTATAAGTCATAGCTAGTAGTTAAAATTGGTCCTTAAAGTAAAGTGTGACCAATAAATGTAGGTGTTCTCGTGGATCATCCTGAAATATTTTTCTTTTGCTTTGTTTTTTGTTATATAATATAATATAATAATTTACAATTTGTATTGTATTGATTTGTGCTGAAATATGACCTGCATAAGTTCTTTGTGAGCTTCATTTATTAATCACTGTAAAAGTATTTGAAGTATCATAAATATCACAGGTTAACAAAGACAGTCTGTGTGTCCCTTGTGGTAAATTTTTTTTTTATCGGTTAGGTGCTTGTTCCAGGGAACACCCACACTGCTTTGCTGCAGCAGCTGGATTCAGACACAGACTATGCTGTGAGTGTGGTGGCTCTATATGCTGACGGCGAGGGCTCCTCTGTGTCTGATAATGGAAAAACATGTAAGTCTAACTGCAGGAGGCCTCCATTAGAGGTTCCTTGTCATGTGTTCAGTGAGACTGTGCAGCAAAATTTTTATACATGGAAGTTTCAATTTCAGGAAATCTAATTTTCCAACTCAACCCAAAGTACGAGGGTTGTAATTTACAATTATGTTTATTATTTTCGAAGAAAAAAAAAATGTTTTGTCCAATTTTTGATTTACTCTCCCAGTACAAAATATGCCGTACAAATAGCTATTTATTGTTACAAACTCTAACCCTGCTACATCATTTCAACTTCATCAAATAGCTTTACCAGCCAATGGCATTGCATCTTCCAACAGTTGTGCCAAAAACAATTTTCTAGGACAACAATGTTGTTGTTGCAGGGCTGAGTTTAACTTTCTGCAAATTTAAGTGCGAACTGGCAGTACTGACAAATTTTTTTAAAAGGAACATGCTGCCCAAAGAATTAAATGATTTCTCTTCTTCAAATGAGAGAAAATCATAATTTTTAGATTATGAATTTCATTTCATTTAACATTTTGGTCCCACTTTATATTAAGTGTCTCTAGTACCTGTGTACTTCAATAGTAACTAGATGTGTATCTAGTATGTAACAACAGAGAAAGTACACACTATGTATATGACTTGGATAAAGTATCTACAGCTGTAATTCTGTAACTATACACATGTAACAACCCTCAGAATGGTGTGTGTAAGTACAAATGTGTAACAGGACATTGGTAACAACACTTATTGGTAATGAAAGTACAAATGTGTAACAGGACTAACAGCACTTTTTGGTAAATTAAGTGTTACACTTTATATTCAATAGACAATTGCTATGGATTTAGCATGTAATTACTCTGATGTTACACAGCAGCCGGCAGTAAATTAGGCTTTACATATAAATTGTGGCATTAATTTTGGTATCCAGAATGTTACACTTAATATTAAGTGGGCAGTTCCTGAGGAGTTACCATGTATATACCCTGGTATTACAGAGGTGCACCAACTCCACCCACTTTACATATCCCTAAAGCTACCCAACTACACCCCCTGATCACCCTCTGCTCCAGTTACTCAGCTACATTTTGTAACAGCAGTATGTATAAATGTAATTCCTGTTACATGACTACTTTGTGTAGTGAAAAAAGTGTTGTTACTAATGTCCTGTTACACATCTGTACTTACACACACCATTCTGAGGGTTGTTACATGTGTGTAGTTACAAAAAAATATTACAGCTGTAGATACTAGGTAGCAATGTGTACTTACACTGTGGTTACACAGATATACATCTAGTTACTAAGTAAGTACACAGGTATAGGGACACTTAACATAAAGTGGGACCTTGCTGTTTAACAATGCAGCCAACAGGCAGATCTACAGATGCCACATAGTACAAGGATTACAACATAGTAAGGATTGTTAAATCACTTTCTAAACACTGGGGAATACATTTATTTTTCGGCTGAAAGACAAACTGTATCGATATCCTACCAAACAGTGCATCTGTGTTGTTCATAAGTGCATCTATGTTTCATGTTTCAAAGCTTTCAGCATTCTCTGCCTGTTTAGTATGTTGGTACACAGAAGAAATCAGTTAATGTCATGAGCAGTGTTTGCATCTGATATTGCTCTAACAACAGCACAGAAGATCTCAGAACAGCACAGCATAAACAAACAACTCTCAGTGTCCTGCCAGCTTTAGAGCAGTGACTTTCCCCCCCTTTAATATGTTTAATGTCAGAGTTGTTTTGTACTCAGCATGTGGGCGGCTTTTTGAGGAAACCTGTGTACTTTTGAGACCGCATAAAGAACTATTTCCTGTTGTTGTAACTATATGCCATTCATTCCATCACCAATTAGCTGCAGCTGGAAACATGTATATCAGCCTAATGCAAAACATGGAAATGACTATATAAATACAAGCTTTAGCGTACGGGGAATATCATTTACAGTTAGCAGCAGCACAGTATACAATATGATTGCGATGACTTTGCTTTTAAAATGTCATGGAGGTGCATGATGTCTTTATTGTACATCTCAATGCAAACATTTCAAGGGATTCTTTCAATTCCAAGACAAATGTCAGGATTGGTTCAAACAAGTCTGGTCACTTCGGATGGGCTTGAACAAAGAGAGTCTCAGAGCACTTTACAGCAATGTGGTGCTAAAGGTTAAGAGCAGAGAGAACGGGAGCTGTCTTCCCTCTGCCAGCCAGTTTAATCTACTTCCCTGAACTTACCACAGTGTTCAACAGCAGAATCAATTTCAGCATATCATAGCCAAGGCGTCTGGGTCCTTAAAGTATAAAGGAATGGACATGCAGACGAATGGAAAGCGAAAGAGAGAAAGAGAGAGAGGGAGGATCAAAGTCAGCGCAAGAGTACATTTCATTAGATGTGATTAAATCATGAGAGCGTCAAGCTGGAGCATCCATATAAAATCAAATATGCATGTCTGGTTGACCTCGCAGAACCCGAAAGCATATCTGAATGAAGGCAGGGTCACATGATGGCAATAATACTCCACAATTTTCCACTGTAGGTGGGAGTAAAAATAACAGTGTGCAAATGCTGTGGCTAGACTGTAGTGGTTTTGGACGCTGGTGGGTGATCGTCCAAACGCATTCCTTTTCTGAAGGATCCTTAAGGTGAGTGTGCAGGTGAGTGAGTGAGCTTACAGCTCCTTACAGGTCTCCTTAGCTTGAGTTCGTCGATTCCTTTTTCTACAGACGCTTGGTACAGGTAAGAGCAGAGACTTGAACAAAGTTCATTAGGCGTGAGATCCATAGCAGACATAACTTTGAGAACACATCATGAAAGAGGCATAAGGGTGAGTAGAAAGTAAGTTACCTCGAGCTCAGCCGTCACATAACTGGGGAAAGCAGCTTTTATACAGCATGCTTGATTAGGATCGGGTGAGTGCAATCAATACTCTCCCAGGTGACTGAGAATGAGTTGTGACGGCTGATCTGGGACCAGTGGAACTGGCTGGCGTGATACCTATACTGTGTACCTGCACTTCTATGAGTTATTCTACAGAGTAAGTGTAAATATAGCTAGAAGCCATTCTTATGTGTAAATAGGACTTTAAAGTTCAAATAGCAATGGTGTAAATAGCATCTATTGTGTATTATTCACACTAAGTGCAAATAGCAATAGATTCTGTTTACACTAAGTGAAAACAGATATTTATTTAATGTTAAAATAGCAGAATTTATACTACTTATTGCAAATACTCTAAATTATTTGCACCTCAGTATTGTAGTACATTACAACAGTATGCAATAATACAAACTTATTTAGTGTAAGTTTTAATTTTTATTGAAATTATTAAAAGGATGCAACCTTATTGGAACAATGAAGCCCTCCCCACACCTACCCTGTATATACTGTTGGATTATTTCCTTCTTTGTAATTGAAAATAAATGCTTTTTGATAATAATTTCACTCATATGATTTGAAAAGTGAGAAAATAATTCTGCCAAAAGGTGGATTTGAACCTGGGTTGGTCATATCAAAAAGAACATAACCCAAATTTAATAATCTTCTCCACTGGAGCTGTCAAAAGGCCATCGTCTTTTGTAATGTTGACTAGCCCGGTCACTAATTTTAACTAATTTTTAAACTAATTCTGTGCTTAATTGCACTTCAGTTGTGCTTAAACCCAACTAAAGTTAGGTATATTTGATTGTGCTAAAGTGGAACTATTGCCACTATACTTTATATATATTTGCATTAAAAAGATATTATTCAAAGATCATACAATCCTAAGCTGAAGGATTTTAGGTTTAATGTTTTGTGAACAGGTAGTGCTCTACCTTAATTTTTGCATCATTTTCTCGCGCGATATGTCAGTAAATATATTACTTTTAATTATTACTTTTTTAGGGTTATTATAACTATTTTATAATTACTATTATTTCCAAATTATGTTGAAGCACAGGATTTATGTATTGCAGTGTGCATTTCCTGTGATTGACTACATGACGGCAGGTAATAAAACAAACAAACAATCAATGCTTTAAACCAGGGGCAGTTCTAGGATTTCATCTTGAGGTGGGCTTAGCTCTCAGAGAAACCAAGAAATACAATAGACAGTATTTTACTGTGCTTATGAAAACTGTATTACTGTATGATGTAATTATACACAATTACCTAAGTTACAGAAGTTACTGGTCAGTAAGTGATTCTCCTGTTTTTCTTTTGTTGTTTGATTAATGTTATTAGCCTAATATATGAAATGCATGGATCAGTATACTGAGACACATCCAGTATTTTCTTGTTTATGTTTAAGACATATTTGATTGTCAAGATAAATAGGGAACCATACAAAAACACAACCTTTTCTCTGGTTGTTTAAAGAATATCGGCTAAAGTTGTACATTTTCAACATTGTCTTTCGAACATAAACTAGCCCGTTTTCCCCAAACACCCCATGCAGAGGCCCATTTCCTTAGCCTCTCCAGTCTACACACACTCTTTTACTCAGGAGATTGACCTTTGACCTCCAGGGGTTTTATTTAACTCCTAACATGTCCATAAGCAAGCAAAACGTGCAGAATGAGAGCGCATGAATAATGTTGATGTGGCCTGATGCGTTTCTGCTAGACATCAACACACAGCCTGACTGACATGACTTAACTGTAATTAAGTTTAATAAGGATTTAATCTACCGGTCTTTAGTTTGGAACGATTAAAGAAGTGCTCTCAAAGTGCTTTATTTGCTAAAAATGCAGTAAAACTGTAATAATGTGAAATAATATTACAATTTCAAACAACTGTTTAACACTATAACTGTGTAAAATGTGATTTATTGTTGTGATCAAAGCTGAATTTTCAGCATCACTACTCCAGTCTGCCTCACGCTTTTGTGATCTTCGATATGTTTTATTTTTCAGGATTCTTTGATAAATAGAAAGCTGAAATGAACAGCATTTATCTGAGATAGAAATCATTTGTAACATTATAAATGCATTTGCTTTTTCACTTTCGCCCAGTTTATTGTGTCTTTTGTGCCTAATGGTAGCGTATCATGATTTCCACAAAGATATTAAGCAGCAAAAAACAACAATTACGATTTTATAAACAATTATGCAATTGCTTCTCTGTATATACTTGACAAGCTATTGAATGCCAGGACTGCTTATTTTTTCCCATGATGAAACCTGTTGGTAAAGAGGAAACCGATCATTGTCAGATGAGTGTGTGGTGATGAGTGATGGTAATGTCAGACGCATTGTAGTATACAGGGGTCAAAAGGGTCTCCAGACAGACCCCTGTCCTCACCTACCTCTCTCACAATGTTTTCAGAAGGTTTCTTTTCAGACCTTGTATAGAAGTTTAGTGGGAAACCCAACCCTGCAATAACCATACACAAAGCCATCAGGGGACATGTGGTCACCAGACCTGCGGACCCCACATCCCTCCCCTCACCTCCCCTGAAAAAAAGAGGAAATATACATGGCTTCCTCTTAACTTGGACCCATATGTTTATGTGTGTGTGTGTGTGTGTGTGTGGATGTTTGAAGAGGCCCAGGACGGCCAGTGATGATCATTCAAACTGTCTAAAAAACAGCATACATTTATTTAATAGCAACATAACTTGTGCCGTTGTGTCCATAAGAGAAAGTGTCCCAGATGGAGATTATTAAGCAGAAAGCCAGTGTCCTGTGTTGTGCATCATGACCTAAACTCTCTTGTGCTGTGCTGCCCTCATGTGGTCAATAACAGTGCTGCGGCCCTCAAACCAAAATAAATCACCATGAAAGTGTCATAAAAGTGGGCGCTATCTTTCTAGAATTTTGAAAGCCGTACAATAGGTTTGTGTGATGAGCAGGGTTTAAAGCAGACTGTGTCATCATTTATTAATGTTAAAAAATTTTAAATGTATTATTTGAAAAACGATCAAATGGAATGTTCCCTTTACATTCAAATAACCATGAAAAAGGTTTGGAACCATTAAAAAAAAATAAATAAAAAAAATTGTGAGCTTTAGGGATGTTCTGAGATTAGCCTATATATTTTTGTTAGCTAGGTACAGTAAAGTTACTAGAATGTTTGGTTGAAGTTAAGGTTTAAATAACCAGCTTTTTAAAAATAAAACACATATATCATTAAAATATAACCTTTGTATACCTTAATGGGAACCTTAGGGCAGCATATAATTGAAAACATTAATGTTAGCTTGGGGTTTTCAATGAGGTTTTCAATGTATGAAATAGGGACTTTGATGTGCTTCATGGGCTTGCTGCACACTAAGAAGGGCACGTTCAGTGACCCACAGGTGCTGGAAGCAGAGAGGCAGTGGGGGAGGAACAGAGGCCAGATACAAGCAGACACATCAAAGAAACTCTGACCGCTCCAGCATTCACTGTAAGGACATAGATAAGGAATTATAATGTGCAGAAATGGGAAATGGAAAGTGGGATTAGCAAACACCTGAGAGAATGATTCAGGAACATACTACTGGAATATTTATTCTTTTAAACTCAAGCCATATCTAAGACCAGGGTATCAGACTGACTTGATGGTTCTTAACAAAGAATAGTGGCCTGAAGACTTTTATTTTAAAATGCACATTTCAAGTCTCAACTATGTTTGACTATCATTTCCTGTTTATATTGTCTTTTGTGAGTGGTGAAGACATTGATTTGGGAATGTTTAGAGCTGCACACGCTGCCTGGAACTTTTCAAATTATGGCTGACAAGCCCAAAACCCACCCAAAACACGCTCCCCTTACAGTTTCAATACAAATGTTATGCACATCACCAAATAATTTGCTTCAAGTTACTTCAGTTAAGTAGAAAAACTGGTTTATTAAATTAGGTAAAAATAAAATCATGCATACAAAATAATAATTATAGTATATCTATAAATGTATCTATCTAAGTTTTAAATTATTAATGAGTTTTAAAATTTGCAACAGCTGGAAAATGTTCCTGTGTGACAACAGGTTCTTTTCACACATGACCTCTAAAGAGAAAAGGGGTTGTTAAACTGTTAAAGGCATAGTTCATCCAAAAATTAAAATTCAGTCAACATTTAATCACCCTCAAGTTGTCCCTTTCTTTCCCTTTATTTCGTCTTCTAAAAAACAAAATATGATATTTTGAATGCTGATTGACTTCCATAGTATTTTTTTTCCATACTAAGGAAGTCAGTTTGGTTACTCATATTCTTCAAAATACCTTGTTTTGAGTTTAACAGAAAAAAGAAACTCATATACAATAGGCTTGGAACAACTTAAGGGTGAGCAAACTGACATGATTCATAAAAAGTAAGTCAATGACTTTGAGAGTCAAAGAGCAAGGAAACACACACAGAAACATATTTGTAGTTTCTGATGATATATCAAGGTCTTATGAAGCAAAAATGATCAGTTTGTGCAATATTTTTATTAATAACATTATTAGCGACCTGTAATCAGCCTCAGGCAAAAGGTTCTGGCTCACGAATGAATCATCTGTTTGAACTGGTTCTTTTTAGTGAACTATTTGAACCTTTTGACCGAATCATACTGATGCTCCTAAAAGAGTTCATGGTTTGAGCAGCACAGATCTCCAAGTTACTCAATCAGAACTCACGTTCAGACACCGGACAGTCAGAAAAGCACATTCGAGAACCAAGCATTTGAATGAGGGGGCAAAATTAACTTTTTTACGGTTTCGCATTGTTTATGTAAAAAGTTACGTTGATTCAGCGTAGTTAATTAACTATATATGTTTTAGACAAGAGGTCTATGTTTTTCATCGTTATTTAATTTAATCATGCAATACTATACGTTACATCATTGCATGATTATGTAAAGAAACTGGTGAATCAGTAATTTATGAATTCATTAAATCAAACTGTCCAAAAGATTTCCCATGTTGCCTGTCTCTAAACTTCTAGAGGCACTTCACAATAACACACCTGTGCCTGTCATGTTCTTGTTACATCAACTATACAGATCATGTTTTCAGAATTTTCCAGAGCATGTACTGTATTATGTAACAGCTTCGATCTGTCAATGATGTGAACATCTGTAGCTCTTCATCCTGTTTACATTATCTTTCATGGTGTAATGCTTTAAAGCATGAGTAAAGTTGTGCGTTTTTAATACAAACCTATGTGAATGTGAACTTAATTTAGTGCTCACATGCCTTTGAAAGCTACGTTTTGTCCATGTCCATCATGTGTACACTCAGAAAACAGTTACATATCAAAAGTTTAAACTAATATGGTTTAAAATCCATAATTTCAGCGCGATAAATACAATCAGAATCAAAACAGATGTTGGTAGCAGGTAGAAGCTGTAATGGCACAGATCTATTCTAAATCTGTTTAAATTCTGAAAAAACAAACCTAAAAAAGCCCACAGGTAATGATCTAGAAGACTGTCTGACACTTGATGGCTGCTCTGTCAGTTCTTCTTCATCAGTTAGGAACCTAGGTGTGTTGTTTGATAGCAATCTTTCATT
>JAUCMU010000033.1:17642778-17671682 GCA_032275025.1 Enteromius treurensis
CAGAGCAAACTGAGACAGACTCAATCCAGAAGAACTGTGGAGAACAACGTCTCCAAGATGAAGAAAAACACCTACCTGGAAAGCTATGGGAAGTGTACCTCGGAACAGAATTATTTGATTTAGTTAAAAGACGTTAATTGATCAATGAAATCTATTTATGACATTATTTTTGAAATCATCCTCATTTAAAGCATTTTTACACAAGCCTCTAAAACTCTGAACAGTACTAGAGCTTTCCGGGTAGGTGTTTTTCTTCATCTTGGAGACGTTGGCACAGTTCTCCTGGATTGAGTCTGTCTCAGTTTGTTCTGTTACTTCATGTGACTCCAGACAGACTGATGATGATCAGATCAGATCTGATTGCATCTGTTTTTAATTGTTGGTCTGTATGCATGAGATAAAGGATGTGTTTTAGCATCTCAAACTATGTGCTTCTCTTCATAAGATGCTCAAGTTGTCTGTTTCGTTCTGTTGTGATCTGTAAATGGACCTAACGCAGAATTTGGCTCAAGTAATTTGCTGCTGTGCATCTTTGTGCTACCTGTGGTACTGCAGTTGTTTTGAGGCTTGAGTACTGGGATGACGCCACAGCACCGGTATCTAATAACTCAACTGGTTAAATGTGTGTTTGACCACATGTCTTGGTTTCTGGTCTTCTGACTGGTCTGTATTATTTGTTAAACACGCTGATCTGTATTTCGTAGCATAGATAAGACCCAGCATGCCCTTGAACTGCTCCAAATCCTGTTTCGTAAACAGTTCTTATCAGTGTAACTGGCTGATGGTAACTTTTCTTGTGTCCATATTTAGAAAACAAGGCCTTATGAGCACTTACAGGTTGAATCTTTTCTCTGTCAATATTTAAAAAAAAAAAAAGAAAAAAAAAAGTATTTTGAACAGGAAAGAAGTCAGACGACCTCCTCTCTCAAATTGATTTGAATTGATCCCGACTCTAACTCCCACACACATAAATAGCATGAAATGTTGGTATTTACATTTATTATTTATGTAAACGCTTCAATAGATCAATAGGATTTATTTTAGTAAAAGACCAAAATAATCATTGATCATAATTACTGTATCACTAGAGAAAAACATCGAACACCCCTGCATGACCTGGTTTTAGATATTTTTGTTTATATGAAAACCCTATGTTTTTTGAAAAGTAATGAGATACACAGTAAGATCTAATGCAAAGGCGATCAGGTATTTTTTAGTGTCCAGATGCTTTTGGATCTCCAATAGCTGTGGATTACAGCAGTCCAGCTGCAGACAGCGAGACGACGATCATCCAGCTCACATATGCTGTCTCTCTCTGTGTCTCAGCTGCCAGAGGCAGTTTCTTCATTAGTTGGAATCACTTAGTCATGCAACCAGATAGGGCTGTGCGATATGATAATATATGTCGGATAAACAAAATAATGTCTGTCAATTCATATAATGCTCTATCGTGTGCTTACGGTTATACTTTTCCATCATTTGGATGACTGTGATCTCCATACTGCACCACGTGACATGAAGAGACAGAGGCAGGTAGAGAACGACCAGCCAGGACAAACGAGGAGCTTGTTCCTCAACGAGGGACCACATCATGGACAAGCCCTGCGGTGTTGAAATAATCAGTGTTCAGCTGTGCGACACAGAACTTTTTTGCCACTTCACTGGCTTTGAACGATTACATAAACATATTAATCAAAGATACAGTAGATCTAATTAACAAAGTGAAGACTAATGATGAATGATGAGAGAAATCAACGGAAGGAAACATCTGCATCTTTGAATGAATCACAGATAAGCAGAGATGAGTAATGCTTGAAGCCCATGTGATATTTAAATTCCTCTATCAAGAGCAGGGGTCTTCAGACCTGGTCCTGGAGGGCCGGTGTCCTGCAGAGTTCAGAGCTAACTCGCCTCAACACACCTGCCTGGAAGTTTCAAGTACACCTAGTAAGACCTTGTTTAGCTGCTCCCGGTGTGTTTGATTAGATTGGAGCTAAACTCTGCAGGACACCGGCCCCATTAATTGAACTTGATGACCCCTGATCAAGAGGAAAGTTCACCCAAAAAGTCATTGACTCTTTTTGTTGTTGTTGTTGTTGTTCTTCAGTAGAACAGTAAAGCTGATTTTTAGATCTGTATTTCAAGCAACATTGACTGTGCAAGAAACTAAACATTTACAGCAGATCGTTTCGCTTCATAAGACCTCAAAATATTGTCAGTATTCATTTTGTATTGTGTGATGTGCTTTTACTTGCATTTTAGGAATCATATATATGAAATATGTTTTCAACTAGAAATCTTTTTGACTGTTTCCTGAAGAAAAAGATAATCTACGTCTTGAGAGTGAGTAAATTAACAGCAAATGCAAATATTTCTGCGAAACCTTGCTTAAAGTATCCTTGGATGCAAACGTAAAGTCTTCTGACCTGGCTGAATATTTGGAGAATAGGAAAGGCAGCGCTGAAAAGGGTTTTGTTTGCTTTGTGAAAGTGTCTCCCTGCACAGTGGTCCTCTCCAGCCACCAGCTGGTCTTATCCCAATTTAGGCCTGATATGGGCGTACTTTCACTTTAGGCCTCAAACTGAAAATGATTGTGAAGTGGAGCTCTTGAATTGTTCTGTGTGTTCATTCAGAGGCTGGCTTCCTGGTGCTTCACTCTCTCTCTGGTGCTGTCAGTTGTTCTGGCGGGCGTTTGCTCCTCACGTCACTGGTGCATTCTCATGGATGAAGTGATCTGAAGGGCCTCCTCGGGCGAGTGGACTGCATTTCTACACAGGAACCGCTCGTCAGAGACGACATAGAAAGAGAAATGTGTTGTTTTAACAGTCCGAGCGTTCTCTGCGAGTTTCTTGTGAGTTACGGCTGTTTGATTTGGGAGCGTTCGCTGAAGGATCTTCTGTTTGTTGATTGGAATTTCAGAGGAGGCGCTCGCTCACTCCCAGCACTCCAGTGACCTGCTACAGTGCGCTCACATATGGCTGTAAAAGGGCAGACTCGGAGAGAGAGAGGGCTGCCATCTGGTTGTTCTTAAAACCTCTGGAATGCTTTTGCTTTAGTAACACAACTAAACAAGCCATTCCTGCCAAGCCGTGAAGCCCCTCCCGTACACACTCGCTCTCCGTCACACTCATTTCCTCCAGGACTGTGGAAAATCCAGGGAGTGCGAGTCGTCCCGCCATACTACTGAAACTAGTGGAGAATTAAACTGCATGCGTTTAATGCTGGCAGTGGTTTCTTGAAGATGTTTCTCTGTTAGAATTTCATCATGTACTTATTGGAGATGTCTTCTCAAGGGCTCTTTAGATCGCTTGTCTGCTTTAGACATCCTTAGACACTGTTTAAGGGTCCTCTGGATCTCATCAGCATTTTCCACAGAGGGGAATCAGTCACAACAATGGAATTTACAGTATAACATGCAATGTCATGGGGTTCAGCTAATTTTGCATAAAAGTAGGGCTGTCTGCTTAACGTTTCCATGATATGGACTGGTGCCTATGAATATTAAACTGAAAAATGACTGTTATTTAAAAATGTATATATTCTTTTTTTTTTTTTTTCCTACGGAAAACCAGTTGTACAGAGCTTTGTCTAAAACTTTAAAAGAAAGTTACAGTTTGATTGGTTTAATTTAATTCAAATGTAATGGTATCCTGGAAAATTTAAACCACTGTTTGGGTAAAAAAAGAGAAAAATGGAATGAATTAGAAAATAAAAGAATTAAATTAAATTGCAAAATTGTCATTTAATCATGCTTTTTTCCCCATTTACTTACATTTAATTTAACCATAAAAGGTAAAATAAAAATAAAACATGATTTGTTGGATAGACCTGTGCAGAGTTAAAGGTCATCTTGGGAAGTGTAGTTTTTATCTATAATTTATCTATAAATAAACATTTCAGTAGTGCTTGCACATCCAGGAGATTTGAAAAAAGTTTGTCATATGTATTATGTGGGTAATGAATACATTTCTATGTGGAACATGTCCTTTATCAGCAAAGCATGAGATCTATAAAATCCACAGGCTCTCTGATACGATGGGAGTCTAAAGAATGAGCCCTTGCTCAGTCCTGTGAGCATGACATCATGGCCACTATAGGAGCAGTTATTGCTGATTCAAGCGTTCGAGATAAATCACAGCTATAAATGTACATTACACATGTATGACTGTTTTCATATGTCTGTTTCTGAGTCTCCAGTGCATGCCTTTTTGCTGTTCTGAGATATCTCGTGTCTTGAGGGTAATGATCTGACCTTATAATTAGAGCAAGTCCTTCTTCCACAGACATCCGGCATCCTGAGGAGCTCTCCTTACTGCGCAAGCCCCGCGACCCCAAGAAGAAGAAGAAAAAGCTGGAGGAGGCGGAAGAGGAGGCGCTGGAGCTGGAAGGACCACTGCTCACTCCTGGATCAGGTACGTCTCCGATCACCCTCACTGTTCCTCTGAGAACGGCAATCTCCCTGTCATTAACTTCCCAAATATCTATAAGATCCATTTTAGGAAATGGTAGTAGTTGTATTCGTGTTTTTAAAATTAATGTATTGTTCATTGTTTGTTAGTTAAAACATTAACTAAAGTTAATAAATGACATCTAATCATCTGAATTCATCAAATATAATTATTACAATAAAAATGCTCTCTTTTTTTAGGTTTTCTGCCTTAATTTGATCATACCCATTATGAATTACATCAGAAATCCATAAAAAATATTATTAGAGTGGAATTAGATAGCTTTTGTGATAAATTCAGTCTTTTTTTTTCTACATCTCTGCATCATAGGGCACTAAAGCTTTGCTAATGTCTCACCAGTTATAAACGCCCAAACAATTCAACCCAGTTGATTTTAATAGAGTTTGACATAGCGTAATAGCACCTCTCACTGCAACAAACTTGTGGCATGGTTCATATCCGTCACAAATCATGCAGGTGGGGTTAGACGCCGAGGTGCTTGGGATTTGAGGTTAGGTTGAGTCTCAATCCCATGTATGAGCAATAGATAGTGACGGTTGACTTAAGCAACTCTGTGTACGGCGCAAACCAGCAATGCGATGTGGCACGACAACCAGTGTTTGAGGGTTTGGAACCCATGAAGCTCTATAATGAAGCGCGTGTGGTTGAAGAGCAGGAAAACAAAAGCCTTGTTATGTTGAAACAACGCTGAAATGAGAAATGTGTGGGTTGAGAGCAGCGTATCATTTGCAGGCCTGCTGTTCTCGCTCTAACTCCGGAGCGTGAATGGTTCAGATTCCGCACATATTTGGTCACGCTGCCATTTTGAAACAGAGCAGCTACATCGCCGAGTGCCCCACGAACGATATGCTACAATCCATTAACGATGCACGGAGGACAGGCTCTGCCTCCTCCGGTCCTCATGAATAGGGCCTGTTGTCCCAGGGCCCCTGCGCGACGCGGCCCTCATACGCAGGCCAAAACGCTCATGTCTGGGATCTGTACTCCACTTGTTCCTTTATTACTACCATTTAACCTCATGATGACCCTCATTAAAATAGTGCAGGACTCCCGATGTTTAGGGTCCATAAAGACCCTGGTTTTTACCGCACAAAGGCTCCTTTAGGAAGGAGAAAATGGAACGGGAGCTGCCTTGAGCAGCTTTGGCCCACGACGGGAAATCAACCAAAGACCCGCCGCTTGATCTCATCTCGGAGGGATTTCAGTACGAGTCGCAGTGATAGGGATCGCTCTGATTAGGACGTGAGCAGGACATGAGCTCCACCCATATGTATTGTTGTTCCTTCCTCTACAGATCTTCAAACAACACAATCTTCTCTGGAAGCAGAGCTCTGTCCTCTGCGTCTGGACTCTCATATGCACATCTGTGCACTCTTTTATTCAAAGCAGCCTACAAGCTTTAAAGCAATTTGTCAAAGAGACTTCAATATTTGGACAATTAGATTAGAACAAGTTACTATTTATTTTGGTAGTTCACTTTGTAGTAACTACATGTGTACTGACTCTCAGAGTAAAATGTTAGGGTAGGTTTAGGGTTAGTAGATAAGTTGACACATACTTGAGCATCAACCGAGTGACCAGAAACCGCTTCAGTGTAGTATGAGAGCCGGACTGACAGCAGACGTGTGCAGTTTAAACTGTCTAAGCATTAATGACAGGGAAAACCCCTTCTACTCGAGAATATTATACATTGAAGAATGATCATATGATTTTTTACGTATGCCATGTGACCTTTAAATACAAAAAAAAAAAACTTTAGCAATGCTGTTTTGCAAAATATATTTTTTTTCGAAATGCCTTAAAAAACCCACCTCATGCAATTTGTGTAAAAACTTGTTTTTTGTGATTTATATGGGAGTTTTCAAAAAGTGTACGCGTTTCCAAAGAAAAGTGTGAACAAATTTAATAAAAAGGCAAAATGTGAAAGATATTTTTTTTAAGATGTGTATAAACAAAGTGTGTCTATCTGCCCTCTCAAGACACCTTTTTTTTTTTATTCATTCATTTATTTGATGTATTCTTTTCTTTGTGAAACTTTGGTTACTTCTGATGTCTTATTTTGCATGTTAACGCTTTCTTTTTCTCCAAGCTGTTAATCTCTTGAATCTATCCTTTCATTTCCCCCTCTTTCTCTCTTTGTTTGTTCTTTTCTCATTTCCTTCTGTTCCTCAAGCCTCTGAGATACTATACATTGGACCAGTCAAAGGTAAGCCTCACTGTTTTTTGGCTTCCTGCATTGCTTCCTTCACCTCCTCTCACCACAGCTGGAGCAGTCACCTGACCACTGCTGACCCTGAGAAATCCCTGGCTCTGGTCACCTGACTCTCTGCTTCAGTGACACCTCAGCTGATGAGGGTCATGAGATGAGCTTTGCCCAAACACTGCATTCCCTTACATTCCCTTATCGGTTCTCAGTCTCGCTTCGTCCTATAATCTATTCAAATTTGGGATAAAATACTGAAAGGTCAGGCCAGGGAGCTAGCCAGCAAATACTGCTTGGTGGTGTTATTAGTTTTAACCCAGCCAATGCTGGCATTGATGATTCAAGCTTTTATCTGAAGCTAATCATAACTGGTTATAAAAACGAGCGGGCGTATTCGTTTGCATGTGCGCATGATGGACAGCATGTGTGTCCACTGAAGAGTTGAGTGTTTCCTAAAGTTCAGGGTGCTGTATGGAATATCTACATGAAGCTTGAACTTTTAATGCAGTTTGATCAAGAGCATCCCAGCTACACGCTGCAAAAGTCTTATTTTATTGCTGCAGTTGGAAGGAAGGAAATACCAGTTCTTGCAAGGCAGCAAAACAATAGTGGTCAAAATGAAGTCAAATGATAGGGAAGTTGTGAAACCAAATACACAAAGATTAGAAGTGAAATAAAAACAAATTCATCATGCAAAAAAATGCAATAAAGAATGCTCAGTATATGCTTGGATATTGATGCACACCTGAGACTAAGATTCATACAAGTCCCTGTAACTGGTTTCATTGGAGCGACTTTACTACTGCTGAATCTCCAGCGTCAAAGAAATGCTGTTTTATCTGGGAATCTGAATTGAATTGCCATCAAATAAAGGCAAAATGTGTGTTTCGTCCTGCAGGCTGAATAACACGCATGCAAGCCAACCGGTATAGTCCGGTCCACAAGAAAATAATCCAGTACATTGTATGGATCAAAATCATCCCTTGTTCATTTAAGCCAAAAAGTCATTAGGATATTAAGTAAAAATCATATGCCATGAAGATATTTAGTTTAATATCTAAATTGCTAATATGAATTGCTAAGAACTTCATTTGGACAGCTTTAAAGGTGATATTCTCAATGCTTAGAGTTTGTGCACCCTGTTTTCCAGATTTTTTAATAATTGTATCTTGACCAAATAATCATAACAAACCATACATCAATGGAAAACTCAGCTTTCAGATATATGAATCTCATTTGCACAAAATTAAGCCTCACGCCTGGTTTCAAGCTCCAGGGTCACATATGTGCTTTTATTATTATTAGTTTTGTTTCAGTGATTCTTCGAATGAATTGCTCAAAAAATCTGGCACATTTTAAGGAACCTCCGGTTTAACCCGTCTTTTACCAGCTGGACCGGGTGAATCTGAGAGGTATTCGTGATTCGGTCTGTGTTTCTGTGATTCTTTGTGCATTCAACTACAGCCAGCTGATGTAGAGAGAATGTCTAGATTCATTTAGACGTTTCCCGCCCAATTCAAGCTCCCTGACCTTTCCAGTCAGCAAGGTTGTAGGGTTGGATTGTACCTAGCGTTTTCAGCCCAGGGCTGCTGTTTCTATGAGAGTGAGCATCAGCCCAGGAACCACCAGAGGAACTATGTTGGTGGAAAAAAGGGGCATTGATGCTTTGCTGAATCTTGCAGAGCATTTACAGAATCAACGTCTGACTCACTTTCGAAATGAAGCCATGTTTAAGAAGGTAAATCAGTTTCAGTATAACTGGCTTTAAATGGCTAGTTTCTGTTCCAAGTTTCATCCAAGTCTTCTGAGGATGTAACGGTTGCTTCTCTTGAAGAACAGATTTAACGAGCGCACACATTTGCTTGGCACAACTTGAGAACAACCCTCAGTGGTTCTTGCGGACGTTCATGACACATGAGAACGAACCTCATTAGTTTTCTCCCATTCACTAGCACTGAGCTTCTGTTTGCCACATAGACCTTAGTCGGTGTAGCATCGTATTTAAATACTGACAGCGATAGATGTACAGTGTCCATTAGATTGCACAGTTGTTTTTAACAACGTACCAAATGTTCAGCTGAAAAAAAAACCATAATTTCAGTAGACCTAGAAACTGTTAACCTATATATGAGACTGTCTATCCCTCTCACGCTCGTTTTCGGTCAAATTAATTATGATGTCTACCCTGATTAGTCTGATTTAAAGTTCTTGTGCAGTGATCAATGTTTCTATATGAATGAAAGCCTGAATTAGATCTGTTTATCAAATTAAGCCATTGTCTCTCTTAAGAAGACTTGGATCAAACCACTCTCTTCATATGGATTTACTTTACCTCAGAGTCTCTCAGGTTTCAATAACATCTTCATTAGACTTCATCTATCTATCTATCTATCTATCAGTTTTGAGTAAACAGTCCTTTAAATAGCAAACAAAATCTTGTATATTTTATTAAAGCTGAAATTATCTACATCAAATCTGAATAGAGTCTGTTAGTATAATTGGAGAACATTATGAATGAAAATAAGAGGCCTTGCAGCACTGTCATTGTGTAATGGATCAGTAAATCGGTTTAAAACTCGCTGTGTTTTATACGTGTCTTCAAGCATGAGTCTGAGCTGAAGCATCAGTGTGATGTGTGTTTGTGGTTCAGGATTCATTTGAACGTTCCCAAACAGTGCGTAGAGTCGAGTAAACATCCGAAGGCAAGTCTCCTTAGTCTCCCGATGGGAGTGGAAACCCCTCCTGTGACCTTCCTCTGAGTTTCTGAGAAGCCTACTCAAGCCCGTTGCCTTTTCTCATGACCTCTGCCACCCCACAAGCACTTCCTGTCCCTCCGCAGGCCTGTGGCCTCTCACTGCCACATAAGTAGTTTTGCTTCTGTGTTTTACTCACTCTGTGATTGAGTGGTTAGGGAAGAATGTGTAGTGTAACTGTGTGATTTGTCTGATTTATGACGGTAGATAATCAAGTTTAATCAGTTAACGGATGGTGGTGTCTTCACATAAAATTGTATCCTAAAAAATATTATTTTTGCATTGCATTGTTGCTCTCACAGCTTGAGGTTGGAGGTAATGTCTAAGACAGTTTGTGTGTGCTGGCAGTGCTTTAAAAGTGTTGAATATATCTTACATATTGAATTTACCTAATTTTTCCTTAAAAAAAAATGCTGATTTATTTTCTTAATTGAATGCTGTAGTTTTTTTTTTTTTTCAAAGGAATTGCTTAGTTTCACAATTGCACAAAAACAAGACATTGTGTGATGTAAACCGGAAACAGTGCAAAACATGTATCGTCTTGTAAATCATACTTAAACAGCCTCTCAAATTTATCAATGTTTGCTACACAATAAGAAGATTTTAAGGAAGTTTTCTTTTATTGATCTAGTTTCATCCTTTCACTAGCTGTAGTCTTCTAAATGAAGGTTATAGTTAGTCTCTGTGAGGGTTGTACATACCATGACATACGTCATAGTAGGCGAACAGCTGATACTGTGTAATATTAATCAACATCAAGGAGTCTCCATTTAATAATATCCAGCAGGACCTGTGCAATTTGAGGTCCTTATGAGGATTGGGAGAATTGCTCCAGTTGTCGTGCAGTGTTTAAAGAATGATGCTGCACTAATGGATTGAGTGTGTTAATGTTGTGTGGTGATGAGAGCTGTAACGAGACCCAGCTGATGCTCGGCTCCTGATTCAGCGGGTTCATAGAGATGCCAGTCACCTCCCGGACCCCTCGTGCTGCTGGATGCGCTCGCTGCTGTGTGTGCACTCGCAAAGTTGAACTGTGTGTTTTCTGCATGCTGCCTTCATCAGAGCTGTGCAGTCGTGTGAATGAGTGATTGTGAGAGCAGCAGTCACTTGTGCTGTTTATAAGGATTTGCACTCACTGAATCTGGTACAGGTATCTGGCTAGGAGTGGGCGGTATGACAAAATCCTGCCACCATGTTAACTTATTATTTTTGCAAAAAATGTAACCAAATTAATTTTCAAAAAATTTGGAAAATCCATATTGAATCTTGTTTAATATCTTGATGGTTTTTTTCATAACAAATCATGCCAGAGTGCAAACCTAATGGACTTGTTAAATTAGCTGCACAATTGGTTGTTATAATAATAATAATTATTATTATTATTATTATTATTATTATTATTTCTTGTTTTAATAAATGAACTTTTAAAATAAACTGCAGATAGATATCTATAAATATATATATATCTGCAGTTTATTTTAAGTTAATTTATTAAAACAAGAAATAATAATAATAATAAAAAATTGTGCAAACAATAAATATAATAATAATAATAATAATAATAATAATAATAATATATATGTATATATGTATATATGTTTATTATTATTATTATTATATATTTTTAATAATTTACATTTATAACAACTATATTTTTTCTTGCAAAAATTAGCATAAAACTTGAATGATGCTGCATGCAAATTTGAGCCATTTCACTCTTCTGACCAACAAAATCTATATGTTTTCCCTCTTAAGGCTCAAAGCTGTTTTTGCACAACATTCAGCCCAAAATATTTAGTTTTCTGTTTTAGTGTAACAATTTAATTTTGTAAATTATTATACATTTTTTTTTATCGTTTCATTCTTTTTATAGTTTAATGGGAAAAAAACAACAAAAAATTATGAACCCAAGTTGAAAAAATAAACCGACAAGCAGCTGTAAATATGTAAGACAGTATAAACACTCCTCTGACTGATGATTTCTTTGTAAATATGCCAAAATGCTCTTTTGCTCTTTTGATACACCATGTTTACAAGACCTAAACCACACTCTAGTGGATGAAACATTAACGTACATGTCATTCCGCCCAGCCCTCCATCTGGTCTGTCTTGTGAATTGGGTGATGCCCATTTTGGGTGGTTACTGACAGATGTCTGTCATTTCAGGAAGCATCTATTCTAGTCCTGGACTTTACAGCAAGACCATGACGCCTACCTATGACTCTCGGGACGGCAGCCCTCTGTCCCCCACCTCAGCGTGGTTTGGAGATAGTCCGCTGTCAGAAGGCAATCCCAGCATCCTCGCTGTCAGCCAGCCCATCACCTCACCCGACATCGTGGTCAAGATGTACAAACCACAGTCTCTCCTGGACAAGGCCAAGATCAACCAGGGGTAAGCTGGGACAGATCTGATGTGTGAAGAGACTGTGATTCAGAAGGCTTTCGCTCATGTTCCTCTGATTGTCTTTGTGAAGTTGGCTGGACTCCTCCAGATCACTGATGGAGCAGGATGTGAAGGAGAACGAGGTTCTTCTGCTCCGGTTCAAGTACCACAGCTTCTTTGACCTCAACCCCAAGGTCAGTGTGTTTTGCATCTTTAGGACTAAAGGACTGTTTTCGTCCTCCCTCACTAGACACTCCATTGTAATATGATTGTAGGTGAAAAATATCACAAGTTCAATGGTGATTTCTGCTTTTTCCCCAAAAGTCCTGTTATGATTAGTGGCTCTGTTTACACCGCTCAACAAGTCCCTTATTTACATGGTTCTGCACTATGTAAGTTATGGTGAAAGTCCCGGTGAGATTGCAGAAATCACGTCGCAGTAAGAAGACGATTGATGCACTACGACTGTGTCTGTAGTGCAGTGTAGTGTAGATGCTCTAAATGCAATGCTGTAATCTGCACTTTTCCCTGTTCATTTGGGCGTAGTAAAAGTTTTCAAGAGAGTTCCACATGTAATGCTCATTTCATATGCAAAGATGTCAGCCAATCATAGCAGTGGGAGTTTCCATTGAAGTCTCACAGTGGACAACAGAGGGTTCACTTTTAGGTAGAAAACGGCTGTGTGTTTCTACAGTTTTTGATATAAATGTCATGCTCAGATTACAGGAACATATCATATTGCATTGCATGAGCATTTGCATAGACAAGTTCAGTTTTAATTAATTTGGGAAAGTCATCTTGTAACAGTGTAGCTTAATGTGGAACATTACCACAAATTTGTCCATTTCAGGAGGTCGTTTACATGGATTTATTCAATTTTATTTGATTACAAAATGGTAAATATGGGAGAAATATCATGTTTTCTACATTATGACGAAAATTCCACATTATGATGTGAAGTGCAAAATAAGATATTACAGTTCATGAACAAAGTAAATATTTATCTATTTCCTTTTTTTGTAAGAGTTTAATGCTGTTTGCTGCCCATTTTACATTTGGGAAATGGTAGATGTGGGAGATGGTTTAATATTACAATAAATAAAAAAATTCAGATTTATTTCCACTTTATGACCCTTTTTGATTAAAAGAAAAAAAAAACTTCCTAAGAAGATAAGTGAACCTTAGGAAACATGATATTACATTTCATGACCTCTTTAAGGTTGTAAGGATATACGTAGTTATATATGTGACTTGGGACTACAAAACCAGGTATATTTATAGCAGTAGCCAAAAATTCAATTTATGGGTCAAAAATATCAATTTTTCTTTTACGCCAAAAATCCTTGGGATTTTAAGTAAAGAGTATGTTCCATGAAGATATTTTGTAATTTCCTACTGTAAATATATCAAAACGTAATGTTTAATGTTAATATGCATTGCTAAGAACTTCATTTGAACAACTTTAAAGGTGATTTTCTCAAGATTTCTGATTTTCAAATAGTTGTATGTCAGCCATATTGTCCTATATTTGGGAGTTTATTTATTCAGCTTTCAGATGATCTCAGTTTCCAGAAACTGACTGATTTCGTTCTCCAGGGTCACATCTAGTGTGCATTAAGCTCACCCGTAGGCCTCTCAGAGTTGTAAGGATGGTGTGGTGGAAGTGGTGTTGCGGTGTCCTGTTTTTAACCCTCTCCTGACCCCTGCAGTATGATGCCATCAGGGTGAACCAGCTGTATGAGCAGGCCAAGTGGGCCATCCTGCTGGAGGAGATCGAATGCACCGAGGAGGAGATGATGATGTTCGCTGCCCTGCAGGTACGTGCGCCTTCGAACCTCGGCAGAAATTACGCCAGGACTGCTGCGTAAGCTTGGCAGTCTGCAGTCTTCACTCAGGTCCTCTGGCCCTGTTAATGAATTGGATGGGCTCTGTGCCTGACTGCGTAGCTTCTGCAGTGTGCAAACGTTTGACTGCGGCGTTTGTTTTCACTGGCCCTTTGGCCAACGATGACCTTGCTATTTCAAACCCTCATAAATATTGAGTGACAACACCTCAGGACGCCTCACTGTCTTCACATCGTGTAAATATAGAGCAGGCTCGAGGGGGGCAGGAAACGGGAGACCACCCGGAGTCTCCAGCCCGAGGAGGCGTGGGCTGCTCCGGCAGGGATTTGTGGAGATGTATCAGCGGTGTCGACTTTCTCTGTTTACGTACAGCGAGGTTAAATTAGTCAGGTCTGTCTCTCCCCATCAGTCCGCACCACGGTCCAGTCAGAGGATACCAGTCTGGCTCTGGACGTGTCTCTGGGTAGAAGAGCTCAGTGCAGTCAAACATCAGCAGCTCTAAGTTTAGCCTGCGTTACAGCGAGGCTGTTAACTGTTGAGAGAAATCCGTGTGTCATTCACCTACTAACTACTCTTATCGGAGCAGTGATGGTGACATGAAAATGCCTTGAGCCTCTATTTAGAAAGCAGAGCTGTCATCAGCGTACAGTGAAATAAACATCTGTAGTCCAACTGTCCACTGTAGCACCACGGAGCTCGTTTGACAGCTAATTGTAATTTGGAGAATGAGGTCACAGGCTTTATTCAAGTCACACGTGAATAGTATTATAGTTAATTTAAAAAACTATGAAAAATTGTGTTAGTTTCATTGAAATAAATGATCAATTATTGACTTGAAAATTAAAAAAAAATGTAAAATAAATAAATACAATAAATGTAAATTATTTGTTTTAACATGAATATATATATATATATTTGATTAAAAACTGATTGGAAAAAGAACATAATAGTTTATAAATGATGCTAAAATATCACTGATACAGAAAATGGTAAATAAATGTTAAAACATGATCTAAAACTTAAATAAAAGAAAATCTAAAACAAAATTCTAGTTTTATTAACACATTTTATTTTTAATTTTAAAACCCACTGAGGGGAAAAAACGAATAGTGTATCAATAATACTGAAGTAACACTGTTACAGAAAATGGTCAGTGTTAAAATATTAACTTTAAACTTTAATTGAAAATAAAATAAAAAAAGAAGATTCAAAAAATGCTATATTTTTACAAATGTTATTTTGCATTGACAGTGTTCACATTTTTTTGCAGCATGTATGAATACGGTTTAAAACCAATTCACAAAAAACAATTCAAAATAAAAATGTAAAACATAAATAACACATTTAACACAATGACAAATTCTGTTTTCTTTAATTAGGAAAATCATCCTGTATTAGTGTAGCTTTACAAATCCTGTCAGGAGGTCAAAGTAAACATTTTATTAATTTTACTAAATGTAATACATTTTTGTTGACGTTGTTCAGCGCTCTGGAAATGGGGAAATGTGTGAGAACAATCTACGTTGTGTCAACAACTGTCAGCGTTTTAAAAATACTTTTTTACAATTGTTATTTTTTAATTGGGTAAATGTTACATGTGGAAGAGGTTTAAATACCACTACAAAGAATGTAAGATATTAATATGCTGAATTAATAAATGACGACGACGTGTGTTTTTTAATTTTTTTTATTTTGGGTTGTGTTTGTATTTGCAGTACCACATCAACAAGCTGTCCATCATGTCTTCAGACAATCACATGAACAACAGCGAGAAGGAGATTGACGAGGTCGATGCAGCTCTGTCAGATCTGGAGATCACTCTAGAGGGAGGAAAGACGTCCAACACACTGGTACTGGCACAGACACACACCTGCAGGCCTTTATCACACTTCCTCATTCGAAAGCTTCAAAGAATAGCCTGATAGAACTCCTGTGACCGTGCAGTGCCTATAGCATGGGCTTGTTGAACTCAGATTGAAGTTGTTCAAATAGAGGATTATTATTTCAAAATGGCTGGTTTGATCACTGTAAGCGAGCCGTATCCTCTGGAGTTTGAGTGCAGTAATTGGACAGCATTATACGGCAGACAGAATTTGAGTTTAATCATAATAAGCATGATGGCATTAAAAATGTTATCCAAACGGTTTGTTCTGTAACATAAGCAGCATGCAGCGGTTATGCAGACTGTGACCATAAAGATTTGAACATTAACTTTATTAATGCGCTTTCTGTTCTCAGGGTGACATCACATCCATTCCTGAACTGGCTGACTACGTGAAAGTCTTTAAGTGAGTCAAAGGATTGAAAAATATGTTTATGAGATTAAGTGTTTTTGCTCTAATAAAATGAGTGCAAGGCAAAATAATTGTATTTATATATATATATATATATGAAATATAGCAAGGTTTCTATGTATTAGTGTAAAAGTTGTCATTACCACCACACTAGTGGCAGCTAAATTAATTCATGTGTTTAAGCAAAATGGATCTGCTTATATTTTGCTATAATGAACACGGATAGAGCGGGCATTACATACCTGATCAGACAGTTCATCTCTCAGAGGGATTTCCCTTTGATTTTGTGCATCTTTTGCTCATACCTCAGGCCAAAGAAGCTCACTCTGAAAGGATACAAGCAGTACTGGTGCACATTCAAGGACATCACAATCTCCTGCTACAAGAGCCGCGAGGAGGCCCACGGCACGCCGGCGCACCAGATGAACCTGAGAGGTGAGCGCTCACCCTGGACGCTGTCTGTTTACCGCTTCAGCACTGCATCTCATCTGCTGTTTCTCCACAGGCTGTGAAGTCACACCAGACGTCAACATTTCCGGTCAGAAATTCAACATCAAGTTGCTAATTCCTGTAGCAGATGGTATGATTGAGATCTGGCTGCGGTGTGATACTGTGAGTGAGACACTTCCATTGATTGCCACTCATTACTGTGCTGTAAATCGCCTCATATGTCCACCTGTCTTTCAGAGGAACAGAAGCATTGTTATTATGGTTAACCAAAACGTTTTTAGCTGAATTTATTTCAGCTAGTTGCCAATCTATCTCGTGTTCATTTAATATTGATATCCTAAAGTAAATAAAACTGAAGTCCTGAGTGAAATGTTTCATGGACACAAGTAAAAGCACAAGCCTACATACTTCATAATAAATTGCGTACATAAACAATAAAATGATATTTTTAAAAATGTACTAAAACTTTGAATTGCAAAAACATGGAGTCTCTCTGAAACAAAAGTGAATTTATATCTGTTAGATGAGAATTCAATGCTTCTGAATCTTCTTCCAGAGGGTGATACTTCAAAGTAAACCTTCAAGGGGTGAGAGTTATCTCCCAAGATGCTTAAGAGTTTTTCTTAGCAATTGTTGCTCATAGAATTTGGCTAAACTCACATACACATGAAAAGTTGACTTAAATCTTCATAAAAAAATATATATGCAAACGTCTCTAAAAACGAATAAAACTGACCAAAAAATGTCAAATAAAAGTGCTAGACCTTACAATAAAAATCAAAACAGAAAAAAAAACCTAATTGAAGAACTGTAACAGCATTTCAGAGGGTGATGGTACATGAACATTGGCACTCAAACGCTTTCCCTGTCCTTCAGGAGAAGCAGTACGCTCAGTGGATGGCAGCTTGCCGTTTGGCCTCCAAAGGGAAGACGATGGCAGATAGCTCCTACAACTTAGAGGTCCAGAACATTCTGTCCTTCCTGAAGATGCAGCACATGAACCCTGATCCTCAGATCATAGAGCCCATCAGCACTGACATCAATGCTGAGTGCCTGGTGTCTCCACGATACCTGAAGAAATACAAGAACAAGCAGGTAAATGAGAGCGGCCTGCTGCTGCACTACAGAATACAGACAGACACTGTGTTTACATTGCTTCACTTGCATGCATTAGTAAATGAATCGAAGTCATTGTTGAAAGCCGTTGATATTTTTAATGCTGATTTGACCTACGTGGTCTTTATCTCCTTTGACCAAAAAATAAGTTGCATTAAAATTATGGTAATCATGATATTGTATTAAGAGTTAAACATATTTATGATTTTTATTTTTAAGCCAGGGTCCAAAATGAACGCACACGTGAGGATTATTTAAGTGTTCATTCACTGGGAACTCACTGGTTTGGGTTGCTTATTTGTAGTGAAAGTTGTTTAGAAATGCTAAATATTTAATTTTAAGCAATTCTCAAAAATCATGCTTTTATTTTACAAAAAACTTTAAACAATATATATATATATATATATATATAAATAAATAAATAAAAATCAGTGTTTTCCTAGCACTGAGGCACTCATTGTGTCCAGTGAAAGTTCTCAGAATGATGTGGTTTTTGTTGTACTGGATTGGAAAACAAGGTTAAAGTGAAAGTATGTGTGGAGGGCTCTTGTGGGAGTGGACAGACGGCTCCTGTGTGCTGCTGCTGGTGTCGTCTTACAGTGGCCCTGGACTCAGTCCAGCTCCTGTGATGCTGGGGGGATGGTGGGCTTCCTGTCCTCACATCTCACTCCCCCAGCTTATCGCTGGAAGAAACTTTGAGGAGTTGGGGTGGGGTCTTCAGAAACAGGCGGGAAAAATATACCGGAAACAAGTTGTGCCTGGGAATGTGGAGAAGCAGACTGGGAAGAAGAGTGGCGTTAGGAGTCCGCATGATTCCTGAGCTCTTTTATCCAAACATTAAAAGCTCAATTTCTTTTCCTCAGAGGCTTCCTCTGGGAATTTATTCCTAGAGGACTTTGGTCAGTAAGCAATGAACTTTGGGAAACACGGATAGATGACTTTCTCACTTCCAGACTCGATAGGATCAGGAAAGCGGATGTTGTCATCCAAATGGTGGGGAATTTCAGAGATCTCTGTAGTGTTCTTGGGTTTAAATGTGTGTGGCGCCCCCTTGTGGACTCAAGTTTGTATAGCTTGAAGGATGATGAAAACATTTCAGGTAAATCATAAACTACAGCTCAGCGGTGGACTTTGAACCCAGTTTCTGTGTGTAAAAATGTTTTGATTTGCATTGACACACACACACGTGCATAGTTTTACACATCACTTACTATGGGTGTGTAATAAAAAAAAAATATATCCAGTCAGTCTAATGTGATCCCAGTGCGGCCTGTTACTCTGATCTCTCCTGTCCAGCTGATCCTCGTGATCCTCCCCTGCTGTAAACTCACTTTTCTGTCTCTGTACATTAACGGTTGTTTTGATTCTGTTATCCTGCCTGTTTGCTGCTTTATTCATTTATTTGCTTTTCCCTTGTTTCCTCTCCGTGTTCCCCTTCCTGTTTCCACCCTCCTCAGCCAGGCTTTGTCAGGGACTTGGTAAGTCACTCGTTTGACAGCTGGTAAATGTCCATGACTCACTAACACCGGTGCTGTGTCTCACTCCAGAGATCCTCCCATTAACCACTTGACCATTTATAGCTGTAGCTCACATTTCAAGGTTTAAGATCATGTTTTGAGTCACCGATGTCTCCCGCAGAACAGCTATCTGCCCGAATGCTGTTCAAAGTCAAATTATGTGTAGGCACTCATGTGGTGGATATTTTTAGAAATATTCAAACGGACACAGAATCAGCTTGCAGACTAATAACTACATTAATCTGTAAATGCACTGTGATTTTTATTATATACCCCAAAATATATAATTGTTTGGTTATATTATTTTAGATCCACGATGCAGTTTTCCAACAAGACATGGTGATGGAAGACAAATGGAGATGTGTTTGCGCTCTCTCACAAAAATGTTGCGTTCTCCTGAGAAATTTAGAGTTTGTTTTCAAACCTTTGGCACTCCTCAGATAAACGTAGTGTTTGTTTGTAAAGCGTTTAGGCTGGAGAAAATGAGGTGCGAGGAAAAACTACATGAATGCAGTAGTTCTGCAGAGATCGTAGAGTGTCTTTGCGAATGCAACAGTTTAGCGGGAGAATGCAAAGGTTTTACGTGAGAATGTTAAGTTTCTTGAGCGAATGCAATAGTTTTGTAATAGAGTCTAGTTTATTGAGAACGTAACGTGTGATGTGCAAATGTAATAGTTTTTCAAGGGAATGCAAAGTTTCTTGGTGGACAACTCGCGAAGAACCAGAATCTTTGAAATAAAAACTGATCGTTTTTCCTCCCGTCTCATATTTTTTTCCATCACCATGTCCTCTTTGGGGCTCTGCGGTTTCAACACATTTGTCTCCGTGCATCTTAAACCTCGTGGAATCTGCTCAATGGAATCATTGACTGGCTCTTTGAGGGAGTTTGCAGCTCTGATTGAAGCTTTCGCGAGGCACGTAACTGATCTGCAGGAGACTCCTGTGATGTCACTTATCATCTTCTGGTGTGAAAATGTTCTGGGGAAGCGGGGACTAAATGACGGTAGCTGGGATTGCAATGGCTTCTGTGAATGTGTGTGTGAGGCCGCATGTGTAACAGATCATAAGCGATGCTTGAACAAGAGCAGCGTCCCGTGTGTTCACTGTGATTTGAATGCGGCGATATCATATTGACGTGTCTGATGTTTCATTCCTCTCCGGGGTTGTTTCTGATGACATGTGTTCACTCTGACCTTCTGCTGAAGTTGTGATGGCTTATAGCACGTGTATATTAAATGCCCACACATGCGTCTTTCTCAGATCTCCGCCCGTATTCTGGAAGCCCATCAGAATGTGGCGCAGATGAGCCTCATCGAGGCCAAGATGCGCTTCATACAGGCCTGGCAGTCCTTGCCCGAGTTTGGAATCACCCATTTTCTTGCCAAGTGAGCGTCTTTCAGATATATTGATTACATCATTTTTAAAGTTAATTCCCGTTTACGCATCATTTACTCACCTTCGTGTTATTCCAAACCCATATATATCGTTTTGTGCACTTCGAATAAATTCACACCAGTTTGTAATGACTTGAGGGTGAGTAAATGACAATCTACATGTTAGAGTGAGCTGTCCCTTTAAGAAGTCATTTCCTCATATCTTTCTAATTTCTTCTTATTGTCGTCTCACAAAATCAGCTTGGAGTCTGTAATTGTTACGTTTCTTCACGTTAGGTTCCAGGGTGGCAAGAAAGATGAGCTGATTGGCATCACCTACAACAGACTGATCCGAATGGACGCCAGCACAGGAGATGCCATCAAGACCTGGCGCTTCAGCAACATGAAGCAGTGGAACGTCAACTGGGAGATTAAGATGGTGAGATGTGTGTTTTGGTTGTTATGAAGGAGGCTTCATGTTAAGCGTTTCATTAGGGAACAGCGGAACTGATTACTGAAAGTGCTCATCAAAGCAGTGTATCGATTATTTCGGTTTTGTATATTTTCCAATGTGATAATCACCTCGTCGAATAAATGCCTGTTAACTGAACAATCTAAATCAGACTGTGTTTCCAAATCTTAAACGAAAACAGAATGGTCTGCGTTCGCTTTTGTGAGACTATACTACATAAAACATCTGAACGTAACAGCAGACCAGCTGAATGAGACGCAGATTCACTCTCTGCCAGCAGGCGGCGCTTTTTAACAGCCATTATACAGCAGCTGTGTCTCATTTAGAAGACTGTTTCCTCTGGCGGATCTTTTACCTTTGACTGGAATTCACATGAGGTTTATCCTTCGCTGCTACAGATAACCCACAATTCTTTGCATTGCCGTAACAAAACGAAAGCAGCTTGGCTTCTGAGCTATAGATGTATATACGTAGATGCCTCATTAGCGACTGCTTCTATGGGCGGTTATATGTTAGCCATCCACCCGTATTGTAGCGGCCTTGACTTGATGTCATTCACCATAATAATCACTGAATGTTCTAAAGATGCCACATTCCTCTACCGCCGAACCTACGGTATGGTGAATGACGTCAGGTGGACCATTACAAGATGGCGGACGTGTCTACGTGCTTGGAACGGTCAAATGGGACGTGTATACGTGTATATGGGTGCGTCTCAATCAGCTCCTGAGCTGGTGAATCAGTAGTTCGGTCACGGGTCAGTTCCCTGACTTATAAATGCGTGTTGGGACAGTGATCACTTGAATTCCAGTGACGTGACGGACAACATAGAAGAACGTCATCACTGGAATTAATGAACAGCATGCAGGACCAGTCAAATTTTTATGTTACCTTTTTATTTTCTTTAGTCACATGTTCTGTTACATGTTCTAACTACATTTCAGCCAAGTGTTAATTCTGAACGATAATTATGTGTACATTACCAGTTCAGCATTGTGTGTTTATGTTCGACATATTATAAAACCAGTCCACTTTTCAAATCTTCTATCGTGTGTCATTATATTTATGTGGTTTATGTTTCGCGCTTCAGAAATGGGACGTTATTTCCAGTAAGGGAGCATAGTGAGCGCCGATGCTCCCTACTTTTTGCAGTGCATTGTGGGATTTTTCAGAAAGCGAATGTTCCAGTGCACTGAAAGGATTTTGTGATCGAGACAGCCCTTAAAACGTCCGACTCCCTGATCGGTGCTCTTACTACTGAACAAGGGAGCTGATTGAGACACACCCGATGTTTTGAACAGCAGTGAAACGGTGTTTCCTTGGTTACTGCTATAAACGCAGAGCAGAGTTGCGTTCATAAGAACTACTTTGATGTGCATCGTTGAAAGAAAAGATGAAAAGGCAGAGATACATTCATATAAACTCCTCCTCCACTGGATCACGATTTGTTTAGCATCTCTACCGATTTAACTAATCACATATTTTCAGCCGGCTTGTTGTGGTTCAGCGTTACATCCCTACTGATGATCTGTGCAGGAAATCGTGGAAACTGATGCTGTGCGTCGTTGTTTAAAATGAAAGCAGCCGGGTACACTTCAGTTAGACCAGCGAGAGAAGGAAAAAGGAAAGAGGGGATTCTCTGTTAGTTTTGATTGTGGTGCAACGAGACCGGAAGTGGCTTCATTCACTGGATACAGGAAGTGTGATAAAGGGCTGTTAAGGCCATTTGTAACTATGGCTGGTTCTGATTGGAGAAAATCTGCTCGTCTCTTCTGACACACTGCGATTCTGAGTCAAATAATACGGTTTACATACTGTATACCGATAAGCACCACAGTTATACAGAAAGCCACATGATGATTCAGTTGAGTGGTTTTTCCATAAAACATGATCATGCACGGCGTCATAAACACAAAAACACTCAGGATAACACACATGACACTACAGTAACAGAATAAACTTTCACTAACAGAAAATAGAATACTTCAGGTACGTTATCGGAAATAAGCATGAGAAACTTGAAATAAGATAATCTTATGTAAAATAAAGATATAAAATAATCAAATCATCATGATTTGTTGTGTGATGTGTTAAGTTTTATACCGTAGTTTATACAGTAATTTTTGCCCGTAAAACCCATACATTCAACGGTAATTTATATTAAAATTGTGTTCATTTTAAGAATATATGGTAAGTTCATTTATAATGTATAAAAATGCATAAAAATAAGCAATTAACAGGCTTTTACTGTAGCATTAAATACAAAAATACATTAAAAAAAAAAAGTGGTAGCTTTCAGCGAGCATGTCTGCTTAAAACTGACAAACTGACTGGGATTGGGCAAAAAACACTGCATACCAGAATTCATTTAATATATATAAATGATTATATAGTATAGTTGGATATAATGCAGCATTTAATTTCAGTACATTGACCTCAATCGAGTCTGAATTTAGTTAATGGTTGTGACTAAAAGTCCCTTGGGTTAGTGGCCTGACATAAAATTATAGTCAGAAAATCTTATGTTTTTGAAGTTTGTTGATCCTTTGCATGTGTTTTCTGAATATTAGGATTTAAAACAGCTCAGAGATTTAACTTATTCAGACTCGAACTGACTGAGCAAACAATATGCAACTTGGTGCTGAAATAAAAATGGACAAAAAGTAACATGAAATTCTGATTTATTGTGATGTAAATCAATGAGACCTTTACAACCGATACTAAAATGCTCTAAATACCAGTGGTCATATCTCCTATAATATCTAAGATGAGATTTTTATGATCCAAACATATACTGGAATGAAATGCTGAAGAAATAAAGTCTCCTCAGAAAATGTGAGATGTTTTGGAGGCTTGAGGAACAGTGAAAGTAAAGCTCCTCAGAAGATCCTGATGATCTGATTCTTCTAGAAAATGATTGATGAGCTGCTTCAGTCCAGTAAGAGTTCATCTGGAGAGATGACCAAAGTTATTCTGACGCTTACTTCATCAAAATCAGTCAAGATCTTTCTCCAGAAGCAGCAGCTGAAGCTGGATGTTTCTACGATTACACTAAAAGAGCTTTTACTGGATAAAACACAGTCAACTATCAATCAGATGAGAGAAAGCATGGAGGAGACTGAGTGTGAAACAGGTTTAACAGCACAGTTTTGAACAAGTTGATAATTTAGAGACCTACAAATATGATCCAGTAGGCTTCATAGGGTTAATACTTTATTTTTCCAAGAGGATTTAGAGGATTTATGACCAGGCCCAGGTGGGATCTCTGGATGTTTTTGCATTTTCTCTTGTATTTTTAAAGGGAAAATCTGCTGAATTCTGTGAAAGGGGATGTAAACGAACATAATGTGGAACTGAGCTGAGAGTATGACAGTCTTACTGCTGGCTGAACGCGTTGTGAAGCCAAATACTATTTCATAAACTAAGACAAAGGCTGAGTTCCAGCGCTTTCTGCATATCCCAGTAAGCAAAGCCGTGGCTCCACACAGGAGTCCATGACTTTACCATGCTTTAAAATAAAGGATCTTTAGGAGAAGACTTGTTGAGATCTCTGTTCTCGAGAAGATCACATGCAGCTTGTAGGCCAATCTTATAATGAAGTCTTTACAGCAAATAAATTTATACTTTAATCAGTATATTAGAATACTTTCTGAAGGATCATGTGACACTGAAGACTGGAGTAATAATGCTGAGAATTCAGTGCTGCATCACAGAAATAAATAACATTTTACAATACATTGAACATATAGATACAACTGTTAACAATTAACCGAATCTTAATAGCCTTTTACGTATCAGTTTAAAATGCCTACGCATTAGTTATATCTTACAGTTCATTCATAGGCGATGCTACAGACACTGTGTTTTACCTTAAATACAGTACACCGTGCAACACATCGAAGTCTCAAATACTAGAGTTTCCACACACAGAGCAAACACAGACATGAGAGAAAGTTGATGGCACTGTACTGAAGTGAGACGGAGCGCGAGTCTTTTACAGGCCTGATCTGTATTCCAGGTGCTGATGGATTATACAGAGGAACATTTGCACAATTGCAAGCGAACAGAAAAGCTTTCTGAGAAACTCAGAGCTTTACTTTCACATGCCGGTGCCTCTGACCGCAATATAAAACCCTGCGGCTCTCGCAGGCCTGAGAGCCGTTATATAACAGATTGATTCGGTGAGTGTGTGTTCTATAGGTGTTGTATTTTCAGTGGGGATTTTTGCTCCGTTTCCTGACCGATCTCCCGTGAGAGAGAACTGATGGGGCTCCAGTATTTCCTGTAAAGGAGCCGCTGGCCTCGGGCCCCCCGTCAGAAGCAGCTTGGCACCGCAGGAGAGCGTGGGCCGCTCAAGTGCTCTCCACGGACCTCCGCCTCCATTTGATGGATGGGATAGCTTTGTGAGAAATTAAAAGACTCTGCACAGTTCTGGTCAATGACAGACAATACATTTACAATTGATCCCTTAAATTAATCTCGAATTTATATCTTTATAAAGGCAGTTTTCACTTTTATGAAAGCTTATTCAATCACTGTAAATAGGTTGCTGTATATTTCACAACAACTTGCGGGCAGCCGGATTCCAGTAATTTACTGTAACATGGTAACAGTATTGTTACTGTTATTTAATTGACAGTGCGATCATGGCTTTACTGTATTTTTATGTACCGTATCATTAACGTATTTAAATTTACAGTAACATTATTGTAGAATTAATTTTTAGTTTTAGAGTTTTAAAGGCACAATATGTACGATGTTTGTTATAAAGTATCCAAAAACCACTTGCACAGGGTTACATATTTCATGCAGTTGTGTTCTTACGTTACCTTAAAAGTTCTGTACAGTAGGATTTGTAAATTCAAAGAAATTCCAGATTTAAATAATGAACCGTCCCTGTTCATTGTCGCCTATCAATGATGCAATATCCGCTCTATCCGCCAATGAATACTACGGCAACACACATGGACAAATTCGGAAGTGGTAGTTATTTATTGTGCATTTCCATAAAGTATCATGGATCATGACTACACTCTCCACAATCCCCAAAAATGTAGATGTATACAAACTGAGGCAAGAAGATATTGGAACAAATAAATGAGAACAAATATAGGCGTAGCGTAAAATGACTGGACAGAAGCTCCGCTCTATGCTCATACAATTGACTGTCTTTATGAATGATTTGTTGATTTACTGACTGATTCTTAAATAATTAAATGCTGATTCATTTAGCAGTAAAACACATCTGTGTGTTGCTCCGAGATGTGCAAACAGTGTTACGTTTGAAAATATTTATCTAATTTTTGGTTGATTGCAGTGTAGAGCCTCGCTCTCTGTAGCCAGTTATGCTTAGAATTCTTTTACTTCTTCAGAACGGTGCTGAATTTGATGACTTTTGTGGAATATGCCATATAATATGACTTCATTAATGTGATTGTTCATGCTCATGTTGGCATTTGAACACATCAGTCATACACTGCTTTAAGTCTCTGGAGCTACTCAATGATAGCTCTTGTTTCATTTTGAGTTGGACATGACAACAGTAACGACTTCAGGCAGTGATTCAGTCCTTAAACTCATCAAACTGATAGCTCATGCATTTGAGACTGAAACTGACTAATGAGTGTTTTTGACCGATTCATTAAAAACAGCCATATGACTCATTCATCTGGGAATCACACATCCTGTGTTGATATTACAGTTGGGTTATTTTATGCATATTTGATTCAGACTGCAAACTCTTAGCTAAAATGTTCTCGTGTCGTGGTGCTATATATTCAGTAGCACAATGCATGAAACGTTAGCTGCCTCACAATTTTGCACTATTCTATGCCATTTCTTTTTGATATGGCCTAGTGAATGCTATGTTTTCACACTGAACACTCCAACAAGAAGTGCACTTTAAAAACCTTGGGATGCACATTTAACTGAAAAAAACATAGAATTCCTCCAATAAACACTGCAGTAAATGGTGCATAGTGTATAGCAGGGGCGCGATCCACTGTCCTGCAAAGTTTAGCTCCAACTTTAATCAAACACACATGCCTTTTAATTTCAAGCGATCCTAAACACCGTAATTAGTTGCTTCAGGTGTGTTTGATTAGAGTTGGAGCTAAACTTTGCAGGACAGTCGATCGCCAGGAGCAGGGTATACAGGCTACTTTAATTTAAAATTATGCCAGTAATGTTCACTTTATGGGACAGCAAAGCCCTCAACAAAGAATGCAAACACATTGATACAGTAGTACTGGTATCTTTAATACTTAACTTTAAGTATAAAAGGTGTGAGAATAATCTTAATTAAATAAAATGTCAGGTCACATTTAAATCTAGATTTATTAGCATAGGCCCATGGAAACCTCTGCACACATTTGACTTTTTCGCTGTTTTAAAAGGTGCTTTATGTATTGGCGCACACACATTAGTTAGATTCCTCCATTTCCCCTTTATGCAAGCTCCTGTTATCACGATCCTTACCTATGAAACTCCTCCTGCTTTTCTCTTTGGCTCATCACTCACTGCAGAGCAAGCCTTTTTTAATAACGCTGCTGTGTACATTTTAGAATTGCCAATGATGAGGCACATTTCATGGCATCTGCCTCCAAGCTACTTTTTCCTGAGCTTTTCAGCACCACCATTTCGCTTTGGTCTGTCCATTTTGAGAGACTGAGAGGAACAGAAGTGGAACAGAGGTGAAGTGATATGAAATTGTCTTCACTGATTCTGGGCAAAGTGACATCAGCTTGAGCAGGCTCCTCCCACGACTATCGACTGACACCGGTGTTTTATCTCAGACTGGTCCTGAGTAAGCTGTTGTCAGTGCGAGATGTCTCCTAAGCAATTGAGGTGTTTTGTATTTGGATGCAATAATGAACATTAGCAGTCGTCATTTACATTATCCGAGCTGCTGAAGACACAGAAAAATTACTTTGTTTTGAAGGGAATGTTCCTCTTCCTCTTCGCAAAGAGGAGTAAGTATAATATTATTATTTTTTTTTTAATCTTTGCAAATCACCTTTCCTAATATTGTGCTAGGTCTAGCAAGTTCCACAATGAATGCGGCTAAAGTTTACAGTCTCCGAGAAAGGCTCATCACCCCAGGGGCGGGGTGAGCAGACCTCATAAGCATTTAAAGCACCGAAATGGGTCGATGTGAACAGAGCTGTTTCTGACAAGGTAAAAATGGTATTGATTTACACTGCTACTGAGAAACTTTAACCAAAGTTTGTTAGAGCAGTTTACCTTTACCTAACAAGCAACTCTGTTTATAAAGATACTTGTAGACTCAGAGACATGCTTTTTAACATAATTTCATGCTAATGTGTCATTTCAGGCTCAAAGACATGTAAGTCAACTGAATTTAGTGTGCACGAGCATCTGTGTGGCTCTCATCATGTCTACACCAGACACATCAAAATATTTTAGAACCCATTACAACCACTGATGCTGTCTATCTTACAGGATGTGGTGCAGCGCGGAATGACAAATCCCTGACTGTTAACTTATTTCTATTTATGACGTACTGACACAAAGTTCAAATGATTGTAGTGGTCACTTGTTATGAAATGTGCATCCATTCTCTACAGGCTTTAGCTGTTGCAACATGGTATGATATGTCTGTTATAGACACAGTGTCAATCAGTATAAAACTGTATCGTGCAGCCCTATTGCCCAGGCAATTATAACAAACAGGGGAATATGCTCCAGAATTCACCCATGCACTTGGTCAGCTGTTTTCCCCATCTTTTTTATAGTGTCAGAATTCACCAATCACCAACCCCGTAGTATTTCTTAAATCATATCCTTATGCTTTGTACCTCTTCCAATCCTTCAGTTTCTAGTCCCGGAACCGGGAACGCTCCCCTTAACACACGGTGTACTCGTTACATCGTAAAAAGAATGGCTTCTACGCTAATATTAGTCTGTCTCTCTTTCTTTCTTTTCTCAGTCCGCATCCAGATCAGATGGTGTACCAGCACAAAGAGATGATCTTCATCGGAACACCTAGATGAGCTCCGTGGACAGATCGC
>JAUCMU010000033.1:17685939-17697248 GCA_032275025.1 Enteromius treurensis
AATATCTTAATTTAACTAAGGCCTAGTCCTGGTTTAAACTAAGCCATGTTTGTGAAACTGGGCCATTGTGTTGATTATAATAAGATGGCAGTACTGACACACAGATATCTCAAATATAATAGGTAGCACACAAATTCTGAATGCCTTCGGCATTAGATCTCTAATGAGCCATTTTAATTTAGATTAATCTAGATTAAAAAAATTAATCTATGCACACCCCTAATATATACGTACATAGTTGTGGAATTAAACCGACAGGAGGAATTGTGAGGTTCTCAGGTTGGTTTCCTCTGAATCAGGCGCTCTCTGCCTCCCGTCAAACCATGACATGTAAAAGCCAAGCTCTTGTTCAGAAACAAATGTTTGACTGTGAAAGTGTGTGGTCCGAGCGGAGAAGCTGTCGATCCCTGAGGATTTAAAGGAATGATTAGAATGCAGGGCATGATGTTATTATCGTGCCAAATATCTGTACACACACAGACCTGACAGACACACAACCTAATGTTATGTCTTACTTTCTGGATAATATTACACTTCCTCACACAGCTGGACATTGCTTAATTTGCTTAAACATCACTAATCAAATTGTTAATAAAATAACTACTATTTTAATGAAAATTCAAGCGTTTCATGTCTTTATGCATGTCATGTCCAGTTTTTTTTAGATACTGTGTAAAAATGAAAACGACATACTTATTCTAATCTGTACCTAATAAATCAGAGAAAAGAAAAAATTGCTAAATGCTATATCTGATTATATTTTGAATGATTGACGACAAATGGGAAGTGATAGTGGTTTGAAAGATAAAAACATTTCATTATTTTAAATGAATTATTTTTGGAGTATATTTGGGGCTACAATAACCCTACAATGAAAAGAGTCTTTTAATAATTGTCCAAGTATTTTGGTCAGCTATTACACTATTAAATATGAACTGTTACACTGAGTGATGTTTTAGTGGGTGTCTTCTAGAAATCATGGAAAAAATGTGTCAACAAAAAAAAAAAAAAAAGATTCTAAACAAAAATCAACACAACAAAAACTTCAAACCCAATGTAGGATGTACATTAGACTAAAGCACATGACTTCAGACCTCCGGATCTCTGTTCCTGCTCATGGGTTTGGTGCAGCATCAGCTCTTCGAGTATTTCAGGGCTATAGTTTCCGTGGTCATGAACCGTGATGTCAGGCTCCACACTGTTTTCTTCTGTGCTTTTTCTTCTCCGCCTCCTGAATTTGTCCCTTGTCCAAAGTTTCTTTGTCATGAAGCTTCTCAACGAGCTCTTTAGTGCTGCTTACCTGAACAGACTCCATATGCTGAAGCGTTTCTGGCTCTCATCAAGGCCGTCCTCTGAGAGTAGCAGAGGAACTAAACTCCACTTCACCTTCCTGTCTGAGAGAACCACATGCTGGCTCAGTGCTGTCTGCTCGTGGACCTTCATGTTGTGATTAATGGATAAAATTCTCTTCTATATAAGTGTGTGCGCTTTCTCTTCTTAGTTTCACCTGTGATGATCAGATACAGTATTAATGCTGCAGACGAGACAAAAGAATAAGCTCTGTCAAGCCAAGCGTAATGTGACTCTGCTTTGTTCCTGAACGATGCTTGGCAACAGCCGACTGCCTGACTAACTGATATAACTTAACTTTCCTGATCTGAGAAAGGGCCTTCTCTCACTCGTATGGAACTTCTTTGAGGACTTATGAGGACTTCTTTTTATCCTGTTATGAAAAAGTAACAAGTATAAATTGCATGCTCGGTCTGAACGCTATGATAAACGGTGAGGCATGAGCATGATTTTCACAGCTGAACTGTCAGCCATTCACTCACCCCAATGCCATTTTTAAACTGGATGAGGAACATAAAAGTTTGTCATTAAATGTTGGTGACCATTCATTTTTTATTGCTACTGAGACATTTATCTTATAATAAATAATAACTCTGATTTGATTTTATTAAGTAAGAATCTGGAAATGAGACAAAAATATCGAAGTAAGAAAAGGATTTTTCTTTTTGTTCCAAATGTCTTTGTACTTAACATGGGGTGTTTTTCTTAAAGCCTGAACTTGTTTTGAGCCATAGAGAGTCTGAGTGCATAATTTAGGATCTATTTAAAAACATTCTTTCTCTAGTTTGCTAGCTAGCCGTCTGATGAGTCTAATAACATCTTGGTGTGACACTACAGGAGATCCGACGCTGTGCTGTTTGAATGTGCTGCAGGAAGTTGTTTATTAGTCTCAGCCGAGCGGTGCCTGAGGTCTTGGTGGGTTAATGGTCTGGTTGGAGCTGTTCCACGGACTCATTTGTGCAGATTCATTTGGCTGGCCTGTTTGATCCTGCCTCATCTGGAGTCTGCCGAGCAACTATTAGGAACTCCTATTCATCAGACTGAGTCTTGAACTCTTGCTGAGCTCTGCTCTCTACGTATATATCCATCTTGTTGTATTTTCTGAAGACCACCTCCAGGCATGAGAGAATCTTGTCCTCAGTGGTGCAGTGAGACGATGCTCACTCAAAGAGTCATGAGCTCTTATGATTATAATTATAATCTTAGTAGGGTTTTTACTTTAAACACTGTCAATTTTCATTCTAATACCATCTCTGAGCTGCATTTTGCCAATACTGATTTTATTAGATTGCTAACAGCCTATACTGTTACAATCTCATAATTGTTTATTAATAAAGGGGCATTTGAAAAGCTGGAAGTTAAATATCTCCCATGTAGTGGAAAAGTCGATTTCTACCACTGTTTATTTTTTGTATTTTTTTTCCTGTATTCATTAAATCTTCTTTTTGGCAGCACTAAGCACCTCAAAACTGTAAGAAATCCCAGGCAGTGCGTATTCATCTTTACTCTGTATGTTTGCTCGGTTCACATTCAATTTCAGCCATTTTAGTGGATTAGCTTTGTTTATTTTAATTTATTATATCATCGCTCCTAAGCCACATTGGCTTCACCGCTGCCCTCAATATGATTTATAACACACGTGATTCTGATCTTTTTTTCTTCGAGGATATTGGACCTTTAAACTCCAGCTACTATGCAAATATTCTGCTAGTGAGTTTATGTGGTATGTTAAGCGTAATTGTGGTTAGCCAATCATAATAACTCCAGAAAACAAGGAGCCCCAGCGTGGCCTTTCTGTTTCCCTTCAGAGCGAGTCTAAAACACACCCATCATTCCAAGCCTACAGAGTCGGGCTGCTTCTTCAGCTGCACGGTCACGTGGCTTTAGGTATCAAAAGAGTCCTGGGATTTTTCAAACACATTTTTGGGTTTGTTGAGGGAAAACCCACCGAAAAGTATTTAATAGTAGCCAACTGGAAAGCATCTACTGCTGAGCTTCAGTAGAATGTACCAAGAACTACATGCATCACAAATGAAAGAACTATTCTCTAAGAGAGAAATGAAAAGGCACTCTGCTCAGTCGCGTGCGTTAATTCTGTACAAACACTTTGGCTTACACATTAACAGTGGCACACTGAAGCTGATGTTTTGGTCATGAAATGAAGAAACGGTCTCCTCTTACGTGTTTTGTCTTGACGTATGCAAAGGGTGCCATTTCTATCCATTTTGTCTACTTAAAGTAAAGGCTGTCCTTTAAAAGAAAAGTCATCATCATGCTGCGCATTCATCTTAATGGATTTATTACAAAAAGTGTTGGATGCGAAATGCAAACTTCTCATTGCATTTTCGTTCAGTGATTTTGTGATGAAGGTATACAATACATACAATATAATAATCACAGCATGTATGTATTTTAAGCTTGATATTAGTTGGTGTCACGATTGGCGTCTGGGCTGCGGCGAGTGTAGTCGCGATCCCGCTTCTCAGCGGACAGAGGCAAGGCAGGCAGGACTTAAAGTGCAAAATATTTCATAATAAAAGTGCAGACACAAGCTGACAGAAAACGCTGGGTTCAACGCAGACATTACTCCAAAAGTGCAGGGCAGACAATCACTGTGACATCAAACCCTGACGGATACAGAGAACTGAAATAAACCTGGTTAAATAGACAAACTAAAAACTCACGACACCTGGGGAGACAATTACACACTAAGGTCCGGGGCGGGGTTTACAAATGACAGGAGCACATGAGGGAGAACGAATGAAAACAAACACAGAGCACATGGACATGAAATGAAAACATACACCACAGTCTCATGGAGCGCTTGCAGATGTGACATTTGGTAGGGGCATTGTTAGCTTGAACAGTCTAATTGTGTCTTTCTTGGTTTCTATGAATGTGCCACGAACAATAGATGACTCATGATATGATGCGTGTTGCAGTTTTTGGTGATTTAACATATAAGACACTTTTTATTTGTGCAACTATTCTACAGTAGCAATCACCTCAGCACTACAAAAACAAGGCTCTTTTTTTTTTAAATGTTACCGTTCTTGCACAATAGTTTATTGAGGACATTGAGTATATCCAGATTTCTACAGACACACACACCCCTGAACTACTGTGCAGTGTTGCTTTCAACTCCAACATTTCTTCATCAATTCAAGCGATGGATCAGAGACCCTGACACCAGTGACCTCACACAGATGGGGGGAGGGAGGAGGAGGAAAAGGGAGTGTTGTACACACAGGCCTGAACAAACAGGGGAGGATGAGAAATTCCTCCAACAGTCCGCCATGGCCCGGATGTTCTCGCTTCAGCAGAGCCGGGTGCGGTGGGATCTGTAAACACTGCTCTTTGATACGGGCTGGAGAGCCATATTACAGCACCACCACATTACTGTAATCTAGACCTCGGAGCGGTGTTTGTTTCTCTGTTATGTTGAAAAATGTGTATACAGTATGTAGACTGCCAGTCAAATGTTCAGAATAAATACAATGGGTAACACTTAGCTCATTAGCATGCGTTTTACTAGAATACTAGCCAATTATTAGTAGCACATATTAATGCCTTATTCTGCATCCCTAACATTTCCCAGTACCTAAACCTAAAACAATTACTTTAATAACTATTAATAAGCAGCAAATTACAAATTAATTGTTAAGGGGGAAAGTCGTAGTTAACAGTGAATGTGTATTATGCTTACCAAGGCTGATGACAAATACATTAAAAACAGTAATATTGGGAAATATAAAAAATAAAACCATCTTGAGATTAATGTTGTTAAATAACAAGGGGAAAAATGGTTAAATTTCTATTTAAAAATGTTATTAAATTGAGGAAAAAAGTCAAAATAAAATGGTTAGAATAAACTTGTTAAATTACAAGAAAATAATAAAGGTTGATCTGATCAAACAGCATCTGTGGTGATGAAGGTCGGAGAGTAATACACTGTTAAAGCAATATGATGAGTAAAAAGGAACATTGTTAATGTCTTTGTCACAAAGTATAGTAACATGCATAAACATAGAAAACAGTTATTTAAAAGTGTAATATTATTTCACAATATCACTGTTTTTAACTGTGTTTTAACAGGAAGATGCATCAGAAGAGCAGAAGACACTTCTGTTAAAACATTAGAAGTGGTGATTATTTCACACTTTTGATCAGAATTCAAACACGTGTTTCTTTTCGTTCCAGTGACCAATAAGAAGCCAGCGCAGGTGTTTGTCACCAAGGTGAAGAAGTTTGAAGGTTCCTCGTCTTTCGTCAGGAGATCACAGTGGAGCATCAGTCAGCTGCGGCAGGTCAATGGCATCGACTCGGTCCGAGTGAGTAGACGGCCTCTTTCTGCTCCTGTGTTCTGTTGGATGGTATTGATCTTTGACCGTCTCTAATCATCCAAAAACATTCAGGATTGCCCAGAGTTTGACTTGATATTTGAGAACGGATCTGACCAGTGGACTGCGGGCTCAGCCGGAGAGAAGTGCGTGTTTGTCCAGATCCTGCATCACACGTGTCAGCGGTTCATCCCCGAAAGAAAACCAGAGTTCATCAACTGCCACTCCAAACTGCTGGGAGGTAAGACGTCCGGTTTTGGAGGGGTTCATTTGTTAACATTTTGGTAATTCCTACAAATAATTCCATCCTGAAGATGCAAACGAGACGAACAGATCCATTTGCAAGCTTTATTAGACAGCGATGCGGTCGGTAACACAGGCAGGGTCAAAACACCAGCAAACAGGTATGGCACAGACAAGACACTAGAGAGAACAGATGAGGTGGTGAACGTAATGCAGTGAGCACAACAAAGAGATAATAGTCCAGGTTCGAACGGCAAGATGAAAGAGTAATCCGAGAGAACAGGTGAGGATCAGAGCACGCTCCAAGAACAGAGTCAAACTAAACTTGGGAAACACAGATATCACTAGAAGAGCAATAAACACGAGGAAGGCCAAGGTTTATAAAATGTGTCTGATTGGTTACAGCTGCATGCATGCAATCAGTGCATTGGATCATGGGACATGTAGTCCAGGGTGAGAGTTAACACAATTTAAAGAGTGACCTCTGGTGGCCATTGGACAGAAGTTCATGAAGCCGATTAGTGACTCAGTCAGTTACAATGCATTTGATTGATAATTGTATAGTGGCTGGTGAAACTATTATTTCAGTACTTTAATAACAATACTGTAGTAACAAAGAAACAACAGCTTGTAAAATGTTCCTTTCTGTTTTCTCATTTGGATGTTTGATTACACTGATGCATTTCTTTTAAAAGAAATAAATTAGCGGACATGTTCTATTGCACCATTTTTTTTTCTTCCCTGCTGCAACCATTTTTAAGGCGCAGTCACTGATGTGGGGTTATATCTGTAGATTATTCACACATTTGTTCTGTAGACCGTTCACGTTTGTACACTACAATTAAAGTGTTGGTGTGTCGAGGAAGGTGCTGAGGCTATTTTAACAGTGTCCTGGGGGAAGCTCCCTCTTCCCTGTCACTTAGTCCTCCCACTTAATAAATAACAGCTTTTAGTGCTGCTGCTTGTCTTTATTCTTTTTAGTGGCAGTCTGACTCAGTGGCAGGAGGGAATGTGTTATTGTGGGAAGGTTCCTGAGGGTCAGATGCCTGCTTCTGTTGCCTGGCAGAACTCGGTGACGCTGAGCAAACACTAATACACCTGACTGTTGTTTTTAGTCAGGCTCTAGCTCCTATTAAGAATCGTTTCTTAAAAATGAGTTAGGGTTATGTCCCAACCTTCAGCCTTTTCAAATTTCTCAAAAGGTTTTTTATAGCGTGAAAAATATACACTAAGAGACAAAAATAAAACGTTTAAGAAATGATCATTGAAAGGCTCTTTGGAAACGAAACATTCAAGTGTTTATTAACTTTTAGCATTTGTTTGTTTTCGTTTAGTTACTTTATTGCTCCAACTTTGAATAAAAATGGCAAATAATGCTTTGACAGCTAGCTGAAATAACTGTTTAATATGAAATGATCCATTTTAAGGCAATGACTCTGGCCCCTCCGGTCTAAGTCTCACATCAGTGCAAAACAAATGTGTGAAGCTGCTCAGGTGTGGGACGTAAACTGTGGGGATCCATGTCTCCGCTGGATCGATTTCATTATTAAGCTCCATGGACAGACGCTGGATAAGAATACATGACGTGTTGTGCTCAGATGGGCTTTTATAATGCTGGACACATGTGCACATACTGTAATGGATACTCTTGTGCCACCATGTTTGTTCCACCATTATAGAAGGGGATTTTCGGCATGATTCTTCCCTCTTAAAGGCTCTCTTGATTAATATTTTGTCAGTAGAAGTGACGTCATTTGTCAGTGGAAATGCACCTGTTTGTGTCTCAGTCTCAGTCATGCTCCCCTCGAAAGGTTTTAAGTGAATATGTGCTGTATATGTGACCCTGAAGCACAAAAGCAGGTATATTTGTAGCAATAAACGACCAAATTATAGATTTTGTTTAAATGCCAAAAGTCATTAGGATATTAAGTAAATATCATGTTCCATGAAGATACTTAGTGAATTTCCTACCATAAATATAGCAAAGATTCGTTTCTGATTAGTGATATGCATTGCTAAGAACATAATTTAGACAGCTTTAAATGTGATTTTCTCAATGTTCAGATTTTTTGTTTCTGCTCCCTTTCAGTTCTTTTACCGAACAAATACAGGATTGAAACTTCCAGTTTTATATATTGCCACTTTTTATAAGCAACAAAGTATCTTTTAAATTATGTCAATTTCTTTCAGGAAATCAAAACAATAATAATAATTTTGGCTTCTTTTACGTGGTGAGACAGCTGTAAAGACACCACAGTTCAGCGCGAGGGACTGCGATCATCCCTGTACACTGCACTACTAAATGTAACATGAAATAACCATGAATACATTTTGATTTGAATTTGATTTATTTCAAGAAATGGCGATTTGTTCAGTAAACCACAAGAAAATAGTTTTCCCTGTTTACAAACTGTGAGCCATGTGTAAATAGTATATATCAGGGTTCCTCAAACCGTGTTTGATTAGGGTTAGATCCAAACTCTGCAGTGCATCGGACCTCCAGGGTAAGATTTGAGGAACCCTGCTATATATTATTGTGTATCCTAATATGTAGTGTACTTAAAATTTTCAAAGTATTTCTTTAAAGAAACCTTTCTTTCTGATTATTATAATATGAACAAAATAAAAGTACAATTGGACAACATGTTAAGTACTTAAATATGAAATGGCATGAAATAAATCTATTTTAAACCGATTGAAGTATATTTATTTTCACTGGGGTGATATGTTATTTCTGTTATTGTTTTTACTTGTTTTTCACGAGGTGTAACTGCTAGCACACATTCCGCGGTGATGTTGTCCTGATGTGTGTGTGTGCAGGAAACAGCCTCCTTCACGAGGCGGCAGACAGCGTCAGCAGTGCGGTGCAGAAGGCCAGTCAGGCTCTGAACGAGCGCGGTGAGAGACTGGGCCGCGTCGAGGAGAAGACCGGCGAGATGATGAACAGCGCACAGCATTTTGCCAACACCGCACACAAGGTGAAGTAGACACTCAGTGCTTTTGGTTTCTGCAGTGAAACACATTTTTGCTGCTGTGCTGCCTTCATGTGGAGACTGATGAAAGAGACACAGCCGCTGCTCGCCAGTGTTTCTGAAAGAGGTCTTTTCTGCATTCATTTAATCACAAATCAGACCAAATCATTACTACAGTCTTCAGTGTCACACGAGCCTTCAGAAATCACTCTATTTTGCTGATTTGCTGCTTCAGAAATGATTATTATCAGTTGTGCTGGAAACCATAATCATTTTTTAAAGATTAACATTACATAACTGTGTGCATGTTTTCCTGTCACTTTCGATCCATTAAATGCATCATTGCTATTGATTTTCACAAAGTACTTTTGAACAGTAGTCTAGTCTACTTTAATTTATTATGAAACATGTTTTGTTTTTGTTTGTTTTTTTGTTTTTTTTCATTTAAAATTCATTAAAACTCTCTCTCTGTCTCTCTTTAGCTTGCCATGAAGCACAAGTGTTAAGGCTTTGCCGTATTTTTGGAGAATCTGGTACAATCCCTCACCCCTGCTCCACCTCTGCTATCAGAGAGCGTTACGGGACGTGCATGAAGTATACAGTATGAAGGACAGTGTGCATCAACATGGCTTGAAAAGATTGTGCGTCCTCTACACATGAATGGGATACTTACAAGCTTAATCAAAGCCTTATTCCTTCTAACAGACCTTAATTATCATTTAAAAAGATTTATTTACAAAAGGTTTCAAATGCCTGTTGAGTGTTTGATAAGTGCAATCGTGAAAGAATCTGTGAAATTATTAGATATATATTTTTTTGTAAAAATCCATCAAAAGGGTTTTGTAAAAGTATATTGTAAAAGTTTTTTTTTATTATTTTTTATTTTTTTTTGACATTTTGTTTCTTCAAGTCACCACATGCCAAATAGAGAAAAGAGGAAAAAAGGTATTTTGCTGATTTTTTTCTTTATTACTACAATAATGTTCTAAGGCTAATTTGAATGGCGCAGAGGCCCACATTTCGAATACTATTGTTCATCTTCAATTTCATGTACAAAAAAAAATCTGCAGAAGTGCCCTGAGACCAGATTCGCAGCCTGAGATGCGTTACACTGCAGTTTGGGAGGGGTGGTGTCGTAACTGGATGTGTGACATACAGTGAAATGATGAGAAAGAAAGCTGCAGATCTGGTCAGCAGTGGGCCTGTCAAAGAAAATATCCTGCAGCTATGGTTAAACTAGACTACAAGTGTCGTTCTTAAACCGACTTACATACAGCTCACAGTACAGGTCTTGGAATAAACATTCAGTCAACTAACAATCTTTTGTCTTTTAGGGAATATTTCAGGTCTCTGACGAGCATAAAAAAATGTGCTTTTTTTCTCAAACTTTATTAAGAATATATGCAGCTATTAAAATAACTCTAATTTATTTTCTTTCTTTTCTTCAAGCGATTTTTACTCACCTTCTGGCTTTTATAAGCATATTTGGTGTAACACAAATGTTTACACACAACAAATAATGTATTGAGTCCATTTTAAAGTGTTAAATTTTTTACAGTTTTATCTGGTAAAGTTATCTAACGCAATTTTAAACAGATTTGTCTTGAGAAAAGCATATGGCTTTTACTGTACGTCTTTATTGTATTTTGCTTTGTTTTTTTCCCATTTGATTGTTTGCAAATTGATCATTTAAAAGTGACCAAGTCTGTATAGTTCTTTGTTTTATGGTTTGCATTTAATATTCAAATCATTCATAATCGTTCACAATAAATGATGTATAATCATATGTGTGCCCTGCTTTAAAATTGCATTGAGAACACTGTTAAACTTCTATCATTTGTAACATGGTTTATAGCCTTCTGTTAAGTGGCATTAGCAGTCATATGGTTTGTTTTATGGATGTTGAGAACAGCTCTGATGCACTGATGTCTGACTGCGTGGCTGGGGAAGTCTGCCAGAGACTGCCGTCATCGTCAAAAACAGATGAAGTATGAAATCGTCATGTGCATCCCAGGCCTAGATGTTCATGATTTAATTTTACATATTCAAGATTAAAAACAATCCCTGTATGGTACGGAAAGTATTCAGATCCCTTTAAAATTTTTCACTCTTTGTTATATTGCAGCCATTTGCTAAAATCATTTAAGTTCATTTTTTCCTCAGTGTACACACAGCACCCCATATTGACAGAAAAACACAGAATTTGTTGAAATTTTTTGCAGATTAAAAAAAACCTGAAATGTCACATGGTCCTAAGTATTCAGACCCTTTTCTGTGACACTCCTATATTTAACTCAGGTTCTGTCCATTTCTTCTGATCATCCTTAAGATGGTTCTACACCTTCATTTGAGTCCAGCTGTGTTTGATTATACTGATTGGACTTGATTAGGAAAGACACACACC
>JAUCMU010000033.1:17707932-17719547 GCA_032275025.1 Enteromius treurensis
CTTTTTAGATTCTGTCTCTCACAGTGGAAATGCACCTATGCTGAAAATTGTAGACCCCTCCATGATTTCTAAGTAAGTATTATATATGTATATTTATAATACTTATTATATATATACATTAGCGCTGAAAGTTTTGGTGTCAGGATGACTGATTGATTGTATAACGAAGGAGAACGGAGGCGTGCGGATCCAAATGCAACTACTTTATTAAAAGACATAAACAGAGTAGATTTAGGCAGGGTTGTAACACGGCAAACTGGAACATCAAAGACATAGAATAATCCACAAGCATAGCAGGCGATCTGCAAACGTAATCCTAGGGGCGTGGTTAGAGCGAGAGTCCTGCAGCAGGCAATGTCTTGAACGATAAATCCAATGGGGAGATACGAGGAACACAGAGGGCTTACAGAGAAGGATACACAGGGTACATCCACAACAATGATCAGCGACAAGTGAACCACAAACGAGTCCTTAAATACAAGTCAATACTAGACGAGGAGACGGAGGAACTAAGGGGCAACCAAGACAACCAACAAGCTGGGAGGAGACAAATGTTCATAATAAAAGTCCTGAACATAGTACGGAGAGACAGACAAACAAAGAACATAATCTGGGTAGGAGTGCCCTCTGGAGGCTTCCGTGGGGAACTCCAGTGAAGCTTGTGTCATAGCCCCTCCCCTAGGAGTGGATTCCAGACAGAATCCAGACAGGTGGAACAGACAGTACTGGAACGGGAAGTAGAAAAAGATTAGTGATGGCCTCTATGGCCGAGTCAGTACCCGCTTCTAGTTCGTTGTAGCTGGTCCCCGCAGCCGGGGAAGGACCGGGCGTGAGTTCGAGGGCGACCTCCATGGACGGTACAGGGACGGACAATAGTTCAATAGTCTCCGTGGCCGGTATAGGGCAGGGTGAGAGCTCAACGGCCTTAGCTTTCGCTATGACCTCCGGAGGTTGTGCAGCCATCAGAGGAACCTCCTGAGGGTCAACGGCCTTGTCTGATACCACTAGAGACTCCAACGTGGACCTGGAAATGCCTACTGCCCTCACCGATATCAGAGGTAGGTCCTCCGAGCTGGATGCCATTCTTTTCCACCCGAGGAGGGTCTGGGTGTCCTCAAATGTCATTCCCACGAAGCTTGGAGACATAGAGACTTCCAGGGAAGCTGAAGGCTGACGTTTGACCTTCATGTCGGCAGGCATCTTGTGCAGTGGCTCTTGAGTGGCAGCCATTTTGAGTAGTGGCTCTGGGGCGGCAGCCATCTTTTATGAAGGCTCGGGAGCAGCGGTCATCTTACGCAAAGACTCTGGATCGTGGCCATCTTGCACGAAGACTCTGGAGCGGCGCCCATCTTGTGCAAAGACTCGGGCTGAGGCATGCCATTTTGTGCAGAGACTCGGGATCGGCAGCCATGTTGAGCAGTGAATTTGATGTAGCTGCAATCTTGTGCAGAGATACGGGTATTGCGGCAGTCGAGTGCAGCGGCTCTTGTGTAACAATTTTGCAATGCCATCGAGAACTTCCTCCTTCACTTCTCCTACCATGAAAGCAGACCCACATCATAAAAGCACTGAATCCATCAATTCGGCCAGAGTCCATTCCGGATTTTCCTCGGGCAAACTGTCGAGGATCTCTAAATCTAGCTCCAAGAGAAAACAGTCCTTAATCCTCTCGTCATCCTCCCGAACGAGATGACTACAGGCAAGGAAATCCTCCACATAATCATCTATGTCTCAACCCTGCTGAAAAATTGAGCAGAGCTGAGACAACGGATCCTGGCTATCATCCAGAAGCTCGCGGGAGTAGTCGCTGGATCCTCGGTGGCTGATCATTCTATAACAACGGAGAGTGGAGGCGTGTGGATCCAAATGCAACTACTTTATTAAAAGACATACACAGATTAAAATCAGGCGGGGTTGTAACACGGCACAGTGAATTGAAACATCAAAGGCAAAGACATAGAATAATCCTAATGGCGTAGCTAGAGCGAGAGTTCGGGAGCAGGCAAGGTTGAGAACGATAAATCCAACAGGGAGATACATGGAACACAGAGGGCTTACAGGGGGAGACACAGGGGGGGGGAAGCAGATGAAAGTCTTCATCTTGTAACGGTAAAATATCTTGTTGTTTGAATAGGTGCAACGAAGTCTTTATGTTAACGTAATGTGATGTTGTCCTTTTAATGATGGACAAATTGCACACATTCACTTGTTAAAAACCCGCGGTGTAACAGCATTTGAGTTTGACACAAAGAAACATTGATTCTTGTCAGCTAAGCAAAAAATATTATAAGAAATTTCTATTTTGATTTTATGGCTGTCTGCTTAATGTGCTGATGCATGTAAATTAAATTATGTAATTTATTAACATTTCATCATATTATATAGCCTATGGTCACACAGCATGGTAGGTTAAAGTTTACGATGCTATAATATTATGCATGTGTTTGCTGGCTATATTTAAAAAAAAAATCTAGTATTGTATACTTCCCGCTCATCTTCACATGTATAAACATAGAAAAACATGGTTTATTACTGTAATAATGTTGTGTTAAATAAAAAAACTTTACACCATGAGAATGAGAATCATCAGGTCACTGTGCATTCTGTATATTTTATCATGCACAGCTGTTTTCAACATTGACAAAAATGAGTAGAATAATGACGATCATGTGCCAATGAAGACTGGAGTAATGATGCTGAAAATTCAGCTTTGATCACAGAAATAAATTACATTTTAGCATATATTAAATAGAGATTTGCTATTTTGAATTGTATCAATAATTTACATTTTTGCTGTATTTTTGATTAAATAATTGCAGCCTTGTTGAGCAAAAGAGAAAAAACATGAAAAAATTGGGATACCCCCAAAATTGTAAATGGTAGTGTATATCTGAATTTCCACATTTGACAGTGACACAGATGTGAACTGAAAATGTCACATACACTTTGATGAATCATTCAAAATCAGATCTGCCTCACACATGAGAGGAAAAAACAGATATGACAGTGTTGATGATTGTGTTTGCATGATATCACGCTAGCTGACCTGGCAACCTAAAGATTTTGAAATTACTTACAAAAAGTACTATATTCTAACTACTTTGTAGTTACTTAGTTATGTATGTGAATTCATATGAAGACTTGATTTTAATATTAAACACAATATTAAAATGTCAATACCTTATAAAATATTAGAAGTCTTTCAGCAGCATCACATGCACTCACTTTTGGAGACTTCAGTAGTGGTGGTCATTGAAGAAGATTATTTCCTGGCTGTAGCATGGAGACGAAATACACATTCAAATACACATGAAATCATGTAAATATTAAATGAAATACTTTAAGTTAAAGAAAAGAGAGAATTTTAAGCATTCACTTGGTGTGTTTATGCAGTCTTTTTTTTATTATTATAATTGAAATTTGCGCAATTTGAAGTGTAATGGAAACGCGGCTACTGACTGAAACATTTTATTTTATTTTTTTTCAAGCTGACACCCTTTTTTGCTTCACAACAAATGACTGAGTTGAATAAAATATATTTATGATGCAAGGAGAATGTAAATATAGATAATTTAATAATTTTTGTCAATGCATTCCCTATAAAACATAAAACATGAGAAAGGCCTTTACACACATGAGTCAACAACATGACAGCTAGGACAATATACATAATTTATCAAATTGAAGTCAAATTCTTAGTTATTTTAATCGAGTAAAACAACAAAAAGAACAACAACAAAATTTTTAGGTGAAATTGCATTACGTCAAACTTACCTTCAGTGCAATGCAGCTTCACGTACTTCTGCTGTTTGTTGAAATGAGGAATTATTATGTAAATGAGGGATACTGTATTGGATGCATGTAGGTCACATCTTTTATGCAGTAATATTACAATATAGAGACAGCAATTATATCAGTGTTAGTCACACTGCAGTCGACTGCAAACTGCACCATACATACCATCAATACCATCCAGTGTCGATTAACGTCATTTAACCATACGCTTTTTATTAAGAAAAAGATAAATAAATGTTTCATGTTCTGTGATGGAAAATACTGTGCAGTTTACTGTCATGTCTGCAAGGTGAATATTGCACATAAAAAAGTCTTAAAGATTACATAAACACATCAGATTTTTTTTTTAAATGCTCTCTCTCTTTCTGTCACTCTATAGCTTTAAGCTTGTAAAACCGTCCCTTTTTAAAAGTTTAGCAAAGCATCAGTAGCTAGCTAACGTTAACCTGCAAAATGTTAGGTGTTAGCTAGGTTAATCACATCGTCGACAATTCTAGTCCTGGCAATAAACAAGTGTGTGTGTGCGTAGTGTTGTAAATTCTGCTATTAAATCAGCACCAAATTAGAAATGCTTAAGTTTTATTTAATATAACTTCAAATGCACTGGAAGATAATGGCGGCGTCTTCGTGATTTCAGGAGTGGCAGTAATGCAGCGGGGCGGAGTCTATGGAGTTGTTTTAACACTGATGATCAAGTCTGTGAAATAACTCCAACACCAATTAGCATTTTACTCTGAATGTGTAAAATGACTTTTTTACAACATGGAAATGTTAAACACCGAAATTTCAACTCTCCAATTTTTGCTGCGTACTTTGAGGGAAGATGGAATCATTGAACTATTGTTAACAATGGTATTTGTGACCAACGCCCCCTAGAGCTGGTCATGGGGTTCGGCTACAGAAATTTGTTCCTGGCGCCACCTGGTGTATTTTATATGAAGCACAACAAGGATTTAAAAAAAATCTGAAAAAGCGCTTGCAGAGAGAACCGTGACCATGCGACAACAGAGTCATCTTTGGTTGCTGCCAATCAGCAAGGTCACCTGCCAATCCCATTAACAATAACCCAGCATTCAATGCAAGATGAAATTTGAAAACAGAATTAAACAAGCATCAATTGCCTTTGGCAAGCAGAGATGCCCAGTCATCCAAAATATCCCTCCTCCGCATTGGTACTGTCATCTATCAAGCATCAGCAGGACTTTGGAAAATTTCCAGATAGGACATATTGAATCTCCTGACACGTTTGTACTGTATACCTCATAGAGAGATCCAGTAGCAAGACAGAATGAGGATCATGATAGCTGCGAATGATAAGTGAGGATTAAGGTGCTTACACTAAAAGATTGATACACAATGTGATTTTTGGTTCCACGAAGATTAATTCTGTCAAATGTTATTCAAAGAACAACCTCGTTCTTATATTTTTATAATCTGAAAAACCTTCTTTCACTACAAAGAAGCTTTTGTGAAACAGAAAGGTTCTTTAAATGTTATTAATGAAACCATTTGTACAAAAAGGTTCTTATATGACATTGGGAAGTACCTTTATTTTTAAGAGTGTGACAAAAAAATAAAAGTTGTTCATGTTCAAAAGTGTTAATAAGATGTTACATGTTTTGTGTATGTTTTCAGAATTTGATCTTTCAAATTTGCAACATTAACAAGTATTTTCCTGTTAATGTGAAGCTGCTTTGAAAGCATATCATATATAGACATACCATATTAAGCAAAAATAAATGTTAGAGATAAATAAAACAGATAAATAAAACAGAAGTGCCTTACAGTCCCAAAAAGTACTGTACAGAGACAAATAACAATACAATAAAATAAATCACAATTTGACGATGCTTTGAGGACAGAGTCTACTAAGTATATATGTAAATGCGGTACATTTTTAATGTTGAGTCTTCTGTGACCCTATACAGAACACAGTCCTGGTGAACATGGATAGATGGATTTTACTAAATTCTGCAGGGAGCATGTGATGCAGAATATGGAATTACATTGCCACATTATATGAAGGAAATCATAATTTAGGAAATGCAATACATTCCAGATTTGGAGTATGTGTGTCTGGCATTATTACTGTGCTGGAGAGAGTGGAGATGCAGTGGAGATTACATGTCCTAGAAAAGTGGTAAATTATTCAGTCAGAGGACAGATACATCCTTGGTTTAGTGCTGATGGTGTTCAGCTGTCTTCGTCCACCATTTACCTTGTGAAAAAGAAGTGTGCTTAATTGCATTGAATGTGCACTTGTGGTGAACTTTAATCTTAAAAGCATATTTAAGTATGCACTATAGATATAGTAGGATGTAGATAGTAATAATATTAAAGAATATTATAAGGCCACATAAGCATACTTAAAGGGACATAATTATTTCACTACTTCGCGCTTCCTCATAATAAATAGTAAGTGAGTTTGGCATGCTCTCCAGGGGGTGAGCCGGGAGGTTGGCGGACTGGGACGAGAAGTTTTAGTGAAGGGTGGGCTGGAGCCAGGATGGGGTCTGTGGGGGCAGTTTGTCCGGTGACCTGCTGGTGAAAACAGAGACATGAGTTAGTAGATTGTCAGATAAAATAAATTAAACATAAAATTTAAATGGGGTAATGGGGTGACAATCTTTAAAAGATTGGATAAGCCTTGGTGGGGCAGGAATCGGGACCTCTGCAGAGGAGATGTTAGTAAAGCAACCTTTGCTACCCTACCAGAGGTAGGTTGGCTGTCTCTGCAGAGATGGTAGTATAGAGCTTGTCTTATGTCAGGAGAAAAGAAACTTCTGCGGAGGAGGGATAGCTTGAGAGAAAGACCTCTGCGGAGGTAGGGGAGGGGGCCTCTGCGGTGGCGGGAGGGTAGAGACCTCTGTGGAGGAGGGCAACCTCTATGGAGGTGGGATAGATGAGGAAAGACAGGATGGGGAGGGGGTTTTCCGGCAGAGGTGGGACATGAGGGGCCTCTTGGGAGGTAGGAAATTGGAAATCTCTGCGGAGGCGATAGAGGACAAACCTAGGCGCAGGCTGGGAGCCTTTGCCGAGGCTGGATAGAAAAGGAAAAAGCGGCCTCTGCAGGCTGCGACCTCTAAGAAGGCAGATAGAAAGGAAAAGACCTCTGCGGAGGTGGGGTGGGGAGCCTCTACGGAGGCGGGCGAGCAGCAAAGCCTCAAGCAAGAGGTGATAGGGTAGAACCTCTGTGCAGGCTGAGCCTTTAACCCTCTGGGGTCTGAGGTGATTCTGGGCCCCTTGAGATGTTTGGACATGCTCTGATATTTGTGCTTTTTTCAGCTACTTATATTATATTATTGACCAACATGTATTTTTCTTGTTATCAGCACAAATTGTTCTACAACAATTCGTGACAAAGATGAATGTACATGTTTGCATTTTTTAGGGAAAAGAATATTATGTTAGTAAGTTTTGGGAAAATAAAACAAGCTGAAATAAAGCCATGAAATCCATACTGAATTGTAATGCACAGTACTGTGAGTAACCAGTCCATTAGGCTAGAATATTTACTTCACAATGATGTGAAAATCATTCCACTTACTTTTTCAAAGAAAACAATGTATTGATTTAAAGACCGAAAGCCTGTATGGGAGGGAGTGAGAATGGCCATTAATATTTAGTGATTCTCACCTGAAGAGACAAAGACCCCTCCCCTAATGGCCCATTAGTGACAGTGACAGAAATAATACAGAAATAAACTCGAATGGATTCTCTGAACTGTAGCGGCGCGGCTGCAGTGCAAACACCAGCGAGCGTTGCGATAGAAAAACTCGGCATGCGTTGGGATCATCATCATGGACAGGCGGATTATTAGCGTGAGGCTCTGGTTCAGAAGCATGGGAGGAGAGCAAAGCAGCTGTCCGAGAGGATGACACTGTGTCGCACTGAAGATCACAGGAGTGGCGATCCATGTCCGTCATTAGAGACGCCCCGGGCTTGGTGACTGTGAGCGAGCACGAGAAGCAAGCGGCTGAGCCCCAACAGCCACACAGCGTGAACAGGCGACAAGGGAATGCGTAGAGCGTCACAGCAACTAACAGTTCAGGATCCTGGAGCATGTAACAGATGGTTAGACTTCTCTTAAACACTTTGACCAGACACTGAGAAAATACAAGACTTGACAAAGAAGCTACTGTTAGCGTCACAGGGAAAATCACTGTTAGTGTGAATGCGTAATCAATCCATCACGAACCAACACAAGACAATACACTTGAGGGGAAGATAAAGAGGAGGTAATGAGCCTAGGATCAGGAACAGGTGCGAGCAGTAGTGGTTAATGGAATTAACAAGGAGGCAGAGAAAACAGTAAAGAGACAGAGAAACATGTGCTTGGGAAAAAATAAAAACAAACATGAAAAGACACCTGTGATCCTGACACTGCGGAGGGTATAGATGGAACGGGTTAAGATTTCTAGGTTAATGGGGAGTCTGGGATCGGGCCTGTATGGCTTGTCTCTTTGAACGCCTTTAATAAGGAGGGAGGTTTGGGCATTGTTAATGGCTGGAGTGACGGATCCTTAAGAGTAATTTGTAAAAGAACTGGATGCCAATCAGATAGCCTTTGATGGAGTTAGCTTGGAGATATTTGTGAGAGTTGAGAAATGAGATGGTTATGGATAATAGGGAGAAATCTCAGGCCGATCATCAATTTAGCTTCTCATTCTTTTTGATTAGAAGTTACACAGAGTCAGGAACTAATATTGAGATTTAGGTGCTTTTAAAATATTGAGTGACCTCAGGGAAGTAAAATAATATGCCGCACTGACATAATGAATATACAAATTAGGGATGACGTCATCTGGCGACGTCTAGCAAGTTTCAAGTTGGCTTTGCTACTTGTTATTGAAAGTTGGCAACACTGGCTTGGTTCTGTGTCTGTGGCAGAGGAGAATGGAGGAGGAAACCGGCTTGTGGTGAGTAGAGTGGATTCTTTTGACAGGGTTTTGCTTTTGGCGGATGAAGAGTGCAGAGAGATTGGTGAGCATGCAGGCTTGCGGCCTCTAATGGAAGCCGCGAGCTTTCGTGGGAATTCCGGCGTAGCGTTGGTTGGGTGGGCTGAGAGGGGAGCAGGGTCCTCTTGATCGAGCTCGGACGAGTAATCGGAGTTTAGACGACTTGCCTGGCAGAGGGAGATCATGTGCAGAAGATGAGATGTGGAAGGGAAGGAATGGGATTATTTATAGTGGATAAGATGGATCTGATTGCACGGATGAAATGAGGAGATTGAATGCGGCGCCAGCTGTGGTTGATTCATATACGCTCCTCGCGAAATTTGTTTACAACATCTCGTCTTGTTTATATTTACATTTTACAGTCATTTATTTTAATATATTATTGTGGTTTAAAGAAGTACACTTATTTTAGATGTGTTGACTAACATAAGCACAGTACTAAAGTACTTGATTAAAATTTATAGTGTGTTATTTTATATTATATGTAATTATATGTTCTACTTAAGTGGCACAAAAGGCACACTTAATTTCAAATGATACTATTTAATATAAATGTAAACTATAATACATATTGTTTTTTATTCTAATTAGCATGCAGTTAGGGATGTGAAGATCAGATCAATTTACTGACTCTCTTGTTCAAACCTATTTTTTTAAGCCATTTCATTTGTGATGATAGTAATGTTAAATGTTGTCAACAGCCAGATCCCCTAAAGACATCCATTCTATGCAATCCTGATTGTAAGTCAAATTAGGAAATCATTATAACGCAGCCAAATATAATTCATGAGGAACAAAAATGATTACTTTGCCTGTCAAGTCTTTTGTTTATTCATCATGTATCATTCATGAATGACCCATCACTAGAAAACATGACATTCAGTTCCCATCTCAGTATCTTATTACTGTAATAAGTCCTGTTTTTAAAAGCATGTTCTTCTGTGCAAGAAAGGCCTGGCTCTGTTCCTCAATCTCATTCATGAAATTTTAAAGACTCTCATGAAGGAACTCATCCGTGTTGAGCTGGGCACGCTGTCCAGTATTTGGCCTACAGCAGGTTTGTAAGAAGGGCTTCTTTGCTCAGCGTTTTCCCTGATGCTAATGGTTGCTCATCGCTGATGGAAATCGATAGAGCCAGCTGGTGTGATGGGCAGACCTTGAGAGTATCGCTGGCTTTGGAGGAAACTCTGGATGCGATCGATCTCAGCCTAAGTGAGAGGAGAACATGTGTACAGAGAGAGACACTGTCTCAAAGTCAGTGCTGAGGTACAGAGTCACACACCGACTGCTTCAGACGACACACACCACAGCGATTACAATTAAAACTGATGAGACTGATTGTTTTTCTTGTGTCACATCCAGAAATCCTGTCGATGATGGTTAGCTCACAAATAAAGTGAAATGAACAAAACAGGCTTTATCTTGCTTTGTCCTTCAAGTAAATCTTCGGAAAAGAAAAACATTGAAGACAAATTCAGTGGCATCACATGGCACTTATTGTAAAAACACTTTTTTTGAGCAAAGAAAACAAAAATAACAATGTGCTCAACCATTCTTCTCCTCTGAGAAGATTTTAGAAAGTTTAGAGAGTAACATATAGACATGCTTTAAAATATCTGTTTACATCCAGGTGAAAGCACACGCATGTATGTAATCTGTGGTTGTTTACTTCTAGAGGAAAGAGTACACATGCGTTGTGAAACTCTAAAATGGCGGAAGATGTAACTCAGGGGAGAAGAATGGTTGAGTAAATTACGTTACTTTTGTTTAAAGTATTCTCATAGCGTTGATCCACTGATGTCACATGGACAGTTTTACCGGTGTTCAAAAATTTTGACTATTTTGATAGTTCTATTTAGACATTCAACTAACTATATACTGTATATACTTATAGTCTATAAGTGACTACATGTCAGCTACATGTCGACTGACTCTCAGAGTAGACTGTTAGGGTAGATCTGGGGTTAGTAGCAGGGGCGGAGTGTAAAATTCACCAGGAAAATTCTGAGCGTACTGACCCACCCCCCTTTAATTGTCACCGGTTGCACCTCCGTGGCTCCCTCCGACAGTCAGCAGCGGGAACCTTTGCCCTAATTCTAAGGTTCCTACCCGGACTCTGTTTCCCACGCACCTTGGCTCTTTCCGCCGCCTAGCGCCCGCTGTTTTGAGGCCTATATAAACAATGACTAGACGCTAGATCCTCGCAAAGGTTTGATTTGCCTTGCAGTCAACTCTGAGCGTTTTCCCTGTTGTTTATTCTGGTTTCTATTTGGATTGTTTATTGTACTGTTGATTCTTGCTGCCTGCCCCGACCCTTTTGCCTGGACTATCATTTGTGATTACTGTTTATTCTCCGTTGATTCTGTCTGTCTGTATCTTGACTTCCGCCTGCCTGACCAAGTTAATAAAGCTCCGCAAATGGATCCAAACGACCCGTGTGATTCATCACAGAAAACTTCGCCGCCACCGGATCCAGCGGCGCTGTATCACATGATGGGCGAGATGGGCCACCAAGCTTCCTTGCTCTTAACTAGGGTTGTAACGGTATGAGATTTTTCACGGTATGATAATCGTCTCAGAAAATATCACGGTTTCACGGTATACGGTATTAAACTATCAGCGTAATTATAATCATCAGCTACAATGACCTTTAAATTAACAAAAGGAGATATGGTTTTTGGTGGAAAATGGTTTATTGTAACAAACTTTTTTTTTTTAATGGGGGGGTTAGATATCCTAAACTCTATTGGGGTTAGACAGCACGTATCAGGACCTACTCATTGTTGAAATCATACTCTAGATTTAGTACTGTCACATGGAATTGATGTTAATGGTGTTGAGATCCTGCAGCAAAGCGATGAT
>JAUCMU010000033.1:17723564-17734789 GCA_032275025.1 Enteromius treurensis
TAAACTCTGCAGGACACTGGACTTCCAGAACCATATCTGGTGACTCCTGCTCTATTGGATCAACATCAGTATCAGAGACTTGGAGGTTTTTTTGTACAAGGGCCTGAAGAGTGCATATTGTTGTACTATAGAGACTGCTGACATTCATCTAGTAATTGTGAAAAACAACAACAACAAGCAAATAAATAACAATATTTTACAATTTTTGTAGTGCTAGTACACCAACATTTGTAGTTTAAGCAATTAACTTTAATAATTATGATTTCCACAAATGAATTACATGAATTTATTATATTTGCTTCAATAAATATGCACAAAAAAAAAGCAAAACATGGATTATATCAGTATATTCATGAAGAAATTACAATAGCTTTGTCATGTTAATATCAATGAATGATCAGAAGTTTATGTTTCTCAGCAAATATTCCATTCTGACTGCAGAAGTGGATGATCTGAAAACATAAGCTTAGATTTCTATGTTTACCATACCAGATGGTAGAGATGGCTCAGTCAGCTTGAGTTAAGTAAGGTACTCAATGAAATATAGTGACACAAAATGTGCTCAACCATTTGGTCGAGCAGGCAATAAAAGGGATCAATTGACTGCAGTAGTTTAAAGAAAATAGTCTTTATAACTAGAATAATCTACTTTTACATACTATTAAAATCTAAATTTACGGTTTGAATCAAAGCGTTAACATAATTTGAGAAAAACAAGTAAACTTTTTCCGTTTAGTATATGTGTGTGAATGCAGCTAGATTCTGATAGAGTCAGTGTGTGTGCTGGTTTTATGATTTATTGGTACCTGTGGCTAATTTTGCTTTATGTGGGCTTTAGTATGAGTGTGTTCCCTTTGGTGGTGAATGAGTGTGACCCGCTCTCTTGTCCTTGTCTCGGCATTGCTCAAAGAAACTCACAAATGACGGCCTCTATGAATCACAGCGGAGTATTTTAGTGTTTGGGAAGAGAGCAGGGACATTGGCCTTGTCACTAGCAGGCCTGAGACCTCAGTCTGGTCTCTGAAAATTAAAGAAGGATGTTGAGGAGTTTTAAACTGTGCGTTACCTTGGTTTAAGATGTATTGTTGCCACTGATCTTTATAATGACAGGATCATTGCATTCTAAAGTGCTGTTAGTGAGTGACGTTCATCTTATAATGATAAAAATCCACCCAGTGTTTTTTTTTTTTATCTGTTTTAAAATCCTCTTACTCAAATCAGACTGTTCTGAGATTCCTGTCAGAATGACAAAGTTCTGCACAGGCCCCTCCCACCGTAGTTAATAGACAGGTACGTCTTACCTTAGAGCTGTCATCAGTCTGTCAAGAATGGCTAGATGAAAACATCTGATTTTGACAGGGTAAAGATGGTGCTTTTTACACGATCATTGAGAATTTTTAACCAAAGTACAGACTTTTTATTAAAACCATAAAGAATCATATCAACTTTGGGTTTGGGAAATGCGCATCCGATGATTCTTAGCAATGCATATTACTAATAAAAAATTTACTTTTACGTTACGTGTCTCTTGAGTGAAGATCAACAAAGAATTCCAATAAAAGTGAGTCTAATAATAACAGGAGTCAAACATCGCAACATAACTTTAAGATCCAACAATAATGAATACACACAAGATGATGAGGGATGACAGGTGAGACGATCAACTAATAATGACATACTGTAACGAGGACAGAAACAGGAAGGACCAAATAAGGGCATAGAGGACACAAGGGGAAAGAAAACACAACAGAAACGTCCAGGGGTATGACAGATCTTTACTTAATATCCTAATGATTGTTGGCTATTGCTAGAAATATACTTGTGCTACTGAATGTGAATGCCTGAATTTCAGCTCCAGGGTCACTAATGGGAATACTATAGGAAACAGCAATTTGGCGGTGCAAGTGGCTTCACTTTTTAATAAACATTTAACCAGCCGCTGGGTCAAAACAACCCAATTGCTGGGTTTGTTCACCCAGCACTTGTATTTAACCCAACATTTTTTAGACTGTACAACAACACACAAGAAGTTCAGATTCAGAAATGAAGGATTGCTCATTGTTCTTACTTTCAATTCAGTGAATAAATGAAGTGAGACTACAGAATGGATTTTTCAGCTTCATCTTTTGAATTTTTGCCATAATCAGAAATCCTAACATACAGTGCTGACACCTTTACCATATTTACCAAATTATGCAGTGTTACTTACCACTAACAAGAACTACTTAAAGTATAAGGAATTCTTCAAAACTCAAATACCCCAATAATTTTTCTTTAAATTTACAGTCTAGTGAAAATACATGGGACATTGTTGGCCACGTGTTTCCACAGTGTTAAGGAATCATAACTACTTAATTGTTTATAAAAAACAACTAACAAACCTTGTTTATTTTGCATGTCAATTGGTCTATTCTAAAAACAGAAAATGTTCCCTCGGTGACTGTTAATAGAACCAAAACAAACTTACTCCACAAATTCTTTGTATTCTTATTGATGTGGAGTATGCCTGAAATTCTAGGTTTTATTAAAAAAATGTCAACATTCTCTAAAGTAAAAATGGAATATTTAGCAACCAACAGACACAGTGACAACTAATTTAATTACAAGTTGATGTATGCATTGTTTTATTTTCAGGCAATTTTGTGATTAGTTTTGAAATATTATGATATATTCATTTTTAAAGGCAAGCTGATCTGTAAGTAAATAACAATTCTCTGAAAATGACCTATACATAGAACATTAATTTTCAGAGTACAGTATATATCATCAAAAGAGAAAATATCCAGTAATATTGTCCTGAAATACAGGTTGAGAATCTCTCTCAGAGATTAATCTTTTAGATATTTTATTAACATATACATTTTTTTATGTTACTCATGTTTCATGTTACTCAACAAAATGTTATGAAATGACTGTGCTATGGTTTATGTGGCGGAAGATAAAATGCCATTTTTCAGCTGAACTGTCCACACAACCTCGAGGACAAAAACCAGACACCCTCCCCTGATGTCCTTGAGTCATTAACCTCTCATTTATCATTCTTCCTAACTAACTTGCCCCTGTCAACCTTGGCTCTGTCTTGTTTAAATCCATGGCTTACTGCTCACAGACTGCTACACACATACACATAATGAACAGCCTAGAAATCTGAGGAAGATATTTTATTTTTATCAATACAGCTGTCTGTGTTCGAATTAGACAACAGCACAACCTCCCGTTTGATCTAGGAAAGGCACACATTTCTGTCAAGAAATTTCTGTCAGTCTCCATTTAAACCTGCTGTTTAATTCAGAGCAGAATAGATGGAGGGTAACGCCTCTCTTTTCTCTACATGTTTGGGTTATGATCAAAGGGCTTGACCTCACCTGTCTGCGAATGACACCAAATGCTCATGAGATGGTTCTTCAGACTGTAGAGAAGAACAGATACTGCTTGTTGTGCATTCATGTAAAAGCTATTGATTTTTCTTCTCTCCTTTCCTATGCCGATCAATACATATCCTGTGCAATGCATGCCAAACAAAGGTCAAAAATAACAGAACAAGTCTCCTCATGTTATCTTCCTGTGTCTCTTAGTAAAATGGTCAGTTTTGTAAATATGATATTGAAACACTGAAAGCAGCTTTCACCATGCAGTTTTCAGCTGAAGCATTAGTGTTAGTCCTGGATGGGAGACCATGATGAAAACTGACGCTGCTGCTGGGAGAGGTTTTGATGGGGTCAGCAGGGGGCGCTCATCCTGTGGTCTGAAAGAACAACCACCCTTTGAATGAGATGCTAAAAATTTACAACAATGTTGATTAGTGTAATGGATTTAAAAAAATTAAACCTCGCATTACAACATGTACTAGTGATAAATATCTATTTACATGCACTATGCTTCCCTGTATAATTTGCTTTTTTATTGCCAAAATGTGAATAGCTTGTAATGAAATGCAAGAAATGAAAAACAAGGCTTCCTAGGTTGTCTATGTAAGCCTGCATACTGATTTTTATATTTTCCTGGAAAATTAAATATATGTTGCATTTATGTGTGCTCCCAAGAGCCTCTGACATGAAATGATTGCATACAGTTTTCGTTATAATGCTGAAAGAGCTATTCTGTACTATAATGTAAATTAATCTTGCAAAGAAAATGAGCTAATTCAAACTGTAATCTCCTATAGCGAGACCTACATATCTTAAATATACTTTATATCAAACTATCACGTAAGTTTGACCTCATCTGTCAACATGATGCCAGTGAATGGCAGATGGTGTATATCACTAACGCTGTGATCAGTTGCTTTCTTAAAGGCTGTTTTCGCTGTCATTTTATTTTGCTATTGAGTGGAAAGTGCGCAGCACATATTTACATATCTAGACCAAGGGATCATTAATACCTTTATCTACTATTCTGATGACCTCCCAACAGACGTTGACTATCAGTAACTTTGCAAACACGTCAACTTATCCCTAACCCTACCAGTCTACGAATACTATACCAACATCCCTTTGAGAACTAGTAAATATGTGTAACATTACTTATAGTCAACAGAATGTTTTGACGATGAACACTATGCAGTATTATTTTACACTTAAGTATTACATTTTCATATCTGTATATACCAATCTTATTTTATTGGTAACATTGTTCTGTTGTATTTATCTATGCTTGTAATTTGTGTATTTGTTCTTATTTTACTGAGTGTTCACTTGTTTAATCATGTTTGTACATTCTTAGCTAGACTAGTAGTTTTCGTTTTGGTTTCGAAGAAGTGCTGATCTGAAACACAATCAGATCCATGGCTCAAAAAACGTAATATGATCTGAATCACGAGGTTTGTGATCCGTTGAGCCACTACTAAATACTGTTCTCAGGTCAATTTTTCCAGCTTCAGAATGCTTCAAAGACCTCCCATTGCTTCAAAATGGAATCAGGAGCCTCGTTGACTGCATCCTGCATTGCATGCTATTACATCAATACTCAACTGAAAACCCTAATCACAATAACAAACCCTCCCTGGCACCCACACCACCAATTACTCCTTACACTGTGTCTGTGACTCATGGAGAAAGCAGTCAAACCGATGAGGACTTATTGCAAGATGTTGACTTAAATAGAGAAGCACAATGTACAGCACGCCCACCCCATTTCAAGGCTAAAAAAGGACATTTCCATTCTTTTTGTTTGATTGTAGATGTTTTGTATCTGGAAACATTGGCTTATTCGTGTGTCTTAGGGACTTGACCAGAGGTGGGCAAATCAGACCCCTCACTTTCCCTTAGAGTTCAGCCCAAACACACTAGTCTTACCAAAGACTTCAGGATTACTAGAAAGCTACAGCTACAGACATGTGAGTTTGATCAGGTTTGGAGCTAATATCTGCAGGAAAGTAATCAATAGGACCATGGTTGCCCATCACTGGTCTAGGGTATGCAGTTCTCCAGGATTGATCAAAAGTGTTTAAGATACCAGTGGACTGTCACTAGAAGTCACTGGGCCTGTCATCCAGGCTGAATGTAGGGGAAAGCAGTGAGATGCAGCGGGAGGTACACAACAGGTATGGTCTAGCGTAAGGGTGACCACTAACCAGCCAAAGTTTCAGGTTAGTGCCCAAGGGTGCCAAACTCAGCTCCTGGAGGGCCTCAGTCCTGCAGAGTTTAGCTTCAACGCTATTTAGACACACCTGATCCAGCTAGTCGCATAATTCAAGATTACTTGAAAACTGCAGGTGGTGTTGGAGCAGGGTCGGAACTGAACTATGCAGGACTGTGGCCCTCCAGGAGCTTATTATTGCACCCTTGGTTTAGTATTGCATTATGCTACCAAAGCAATACATGCATGCACAGCAGGGCCGGCTCTAACCAATTTGGTGCCCTAGGCCAGGATTTCGGGTGACGCCCCGTTGCATTGTAGTTAATTTTACTGCTAGTGTACATACACTCATACGAAACTTAATAGTATGTTATATTTAAATAAAGCAATTACATATTCAAAATACTTAAAATAAATCAAAGAAACAAGTTCAAAAATATAAACTGTGACGTCTGGCTGTTGCTTGTTAGGATGTGGATGAACTCGAGCCAAGCTGTTCTATTATACATTTCCCTGAATACTTGCCTATAGGGTTCTAGCAGCAGCACACATATTTACTTGAGCATAAAACATACATAGCTCTCAAACCTTAACACTTCATAGTTCTGACTGTGTTAAAAATGCGGCAATATCAACAAGTAACTCCCCTACACACCTCTCTCCATGACGGTAACTGTTAAAACTTTTATATAACAGGGCTGCAAATGAACCAAACCCACTCAAACTAACTTGAACATAACACACACAACATCACTAATACAAAAACCCAACTGTCTTGCTTAAATTACACAAAAATAAGTAAACTCTAAAGAAATACCCATAATGCACCCGGCTGCCAGCGCTGACTGAAGTCGATGGTCACGTCTTTTTTTCTTCTTATCAGTGCAAAAGACACTAAAATACTCTGTTGACTTTGGTCACACAAATAAATGTTATACACCTTTCGAATCTGTTAGGTGTCTACTTTTTTGAGTACACTCTCAGTAAAAACAAAAAAAGTGTGTGCTTTTTCAAAATAAGGAAAATAAACAGTGTGCACATTTTTTCTTTGCTCTCTCCAGGACTGTTTTTAGAAACGCATCACTAAAATGAGCTAAAACTCTGTGAAAACATGTCACACAGACATGAGAGACATATCTATAGGAAGCTTGAAGTGTCTGCTTTTAAATGCAAGTCTTATGTGACCACGCGCACAAGCCACTTTCGTTATCAATCACCAATCGAAAAACAGCAAAATAATATAATTAACATCATTTTTACCATAACATTACACCTGTCTATGTCGTGTTTTTCCTCCGCTTTTCTTTTTTTCCTCCCCTGGGCACTAGACAGTTTGGGACTTTTTGACATGTTGAGCTTGTTGATTCATCAAAAGACGAGCACCGTAACGTTAAAGTCTTCTTATTCAGAAGAGGGTGGAGGGGCGTCTTAGGCAAGTAGGCTGTATTATTATTGTTATTATTGCAACTACTACTTAGTAGGCTTTGCTATGCATTTAAATTAATGTGGGCATATTCCTTTCTGAAGTCATAATACCAACTAGTTTTAAGTGGAAGTGACCCTTTTTTTCTTCCCCCATTTCTGGCACCCCCTGGATGTACGGTGCCCTTAGCTTTTGCCTATGCTGTCTATGCCATGGGCTGGCCCTGATGCACAGTGTAATTTCTAATAAAACACTGACTTATAGTGGTGGCCAACAGTATTAGAACACCTGACAGATCTGAAAATATATAGACCAGTTTGGACAGTCTATCATTTTTAATGGTGATAGTTTCAGCTAGCAGTTTATTTTTTGGGTATTGTAATGGCCCATTCACAATTCAAAAACAACTGAAACCACTTAAATATGCCAAGGGTTCCAGTAATTTTGGCTACTAACTTTATATAAATTAACTTCACGGGCTAAGGGTTAAAGTTAACCTGGGTTATGTTTAGAGTCAAGTTGAGGGTTAGTACCTTGTTATTACCCAGTTATTGTAATTACTATACAGACAGTACTGTAAACAGACATCACATGGCCAGGGTGGATAAGTTTATGAATGCCTAGATATGGTATTTTTCCTTTTTCACACTACACGTTATTAGCAGTCGCAACTTCCTCCTACAGTACAAACTTAAGTGCACCAGGAGTACCCAATCCAGACATTTGGCATGTACGGTGCTGCTGCCATATAAAGTAAGACGCAATGCCATAATCCAATCCAAGACTGCTTTCCTTGCAGTGCTGTTACTCCTTCAAAACACTGTCCACTCAAAGTCTTGCTTCAGGAAGAAACATTTTGAGGCTTCAACAGAAAAACACTTCTCTGGGCCAGTAATGCGAGCGTTAGACTTCAGCCTTGTGTTTGTTCTGATGATAGATGCACAATGGCCAGCTTGGGTGCTGCCCTTTTACAAGAATTCCAGCTGACACCTGCAGAGAGACTGTACACTGCCATAGAACCGGAGGATCTGTGCTGTATTGGAGCTGTTTACCCTTATCAATAGTTCTCACAAAAAATATCTAAACTAAAAAAAGAGAATAACACAATGCTTAATCATCATGAAACCATCTGTTTAGCTCCAAAAGCGAGCACAATAGAACATATAGGCCACTGATATGTTTTGCATGCTCTGCTGGTGTATGTGAAAATGACATTTGAATCTACACTGATCTCAGTCTCCTCCTCATTTGTAATAGATGTAAATTTGCTAAATTTCTGAGACATATACTGTAGATGTGAGTCATTATTGCTTGTGCCATATTTGTTGTGTTGTTTGTGTTTGCACATCAGAAGGCTGTGTTTTCAGTTAATATGTGTGGGCGAATTCAGGTGAAATAGCAGTGCATGGCTGTCTCTGTTTGTGAGGAGAGAGGTAGAGGATATGGTGGAGCTGCAGGGGAAAGGGAAGCATTGCAGGTCTGGGTGTCAGATGCAGATGCTGATGAGGCCTGAATGCAGGGCATTAGAGCATCCTGTGAAAATGTCAGCAGACAGCACAGATCGCAGTGCTGACGGTATCTTCTGAAGGAGGAAAGGCCACTGCCTCTGCGTTAACACTATCGTGCATCGGCAAAAGATCTATTCACTTCGAAACTCACATGTGCAACTGTGCACACAGGATTTACAGATATTTGTTTTTGGGTTGCAAGCACATTTAAATTCCTGTTCTGGGTCAGTTGATTTCAAACTCAATTAAGGGAGCCAATTCAAACTCAAATTCAAATGCAGTTCTCACCAATGCCTGTAGCCCATTTCATTGCCTCAAGTAGATTTTATTTTTTGTACGCACGATGAGCATAAATTAATTAACAAGAGAGAAAACCCCCTCAAGCACGATAATTAATTAGAAATAAAATAGGTTTTCAAAGAAAAAGCCTCAGAAGAACAGCCTCATGGAGAGGACAGAAAGTCAAGCTATTTGAAACAAGTCACGTACAGTGGCATGCGGAGTTGACAAGCTCAGCAGGCCAGGCCAATAGCACCGCCCACAGTTCATCATTTATTCACCAACACAGCACGGTGTGTCTGCCTCACATCCGCTTGCCTCAACATTTCTCCTCTGCCGATTGTCTCCAGCTTGCCATGACCAGTCAAAATTGACTCAAGTCTTTAAATATGACTCGAGACCTCCTGTAAGTCTTTTTATCATCTGCAAAGTGAAAATGGAATCTGATCGCTTAAAAAATAATGTCAAGCCATAGGAGAGGTATCATTCAAATCAGCAGTAAAAACATTTATTCCAAGTAATGTGATAAATCATAGAATTAATACTATTAATACTTCTGCTCAAAAATATGTTTCAGGAATTTAATGCACAGAATTTGAGACATGCTTATTCAAGAAGAAAATAAGAAATATTTTATTTCCAGTTTGAGTTTATTTAATTAATGCGTTATTACATATATATATATATTAAGATTATCTGTTCTTTCTAAACCTTTACAGTACTTGTTGCCAGATGCTACTGTTTTAATATTTGATTTCAAAAACAGTATAAACTTTTTTAAACTTTAGAGAAGCTGAAGTCTTATTTTGGGGTGGCCTTGTTTTAAAATAAATTAAAAAAAATTCAAAGTGATGGGGGATTTTGAAAGTGACACTAATAAGTGTTGAGTAATACTGAAAGGTACTCAAAGATTTACCTGCTTTATGTACCTTGTTGTATGTTCTATTCTCATGTGCTCATAGCTGTGTTTACTTTGCCTTTTTGATCTTTGTTGTGTTTTCTTGTGCCATGTGCGCTGTTTATTTACCTGTCAGCTTCCTCATGTCTCTCGTTTGTAACCCCACCCTCTCATCAGTGTTTCATTCTCTGCCAGCCGTGTTTTGTCCAGATGTATTTGATTAGTCCATGTATGAATACCACATCCCATGTCTTGTATCTTTGTCTGTAGATAACGTTTCATATAGGAGTGTATACTCTGCATTGCTCACTGCTTCCTCGTCCTTTCTTGTGTTGTTTAAATAAATGTTTAGTTCTGATTATATTCCTGCCTCCGAGTTCTCCGTGTTCTCGAGGAAACGAGGGTGCGAGTGTTATGAGCCCACATTGTGACAGATCGACTGACCCAAAAGTGAGATGGCGTCCCACGGATGGGATGCGCACATCTCTGCGGACTTTCCATCTCGCCCGCAATACACCCGGCTAGCGGGGTCTCGCCTTGCTACTCGGTCCACGGTACGAGGGGCCATGTTCAAGCCAGTCTGTTCTGGTCATGCAGCCAGTCAAGCTGCAGGAGGTCCTTGCGGTACATAGTCCGCATGTTACGGGTCTCACTCCCATTTCATGGTACGAGGAGCCATGTCCAGAATTCATGGTCTGCGAGTTGGGTTCAGTGTCATCGGATCCACCAGACTTCATCTGTGATCCAAATCCAATGTGGCCGGATCCTCCAGACCCCTTCTGTGATCCGGAACCATGGAGGGGCGTTCCCGCTGTCTGGTGTACCCAAGTGGTCATCTCGGCCATCTGCACCACCCTGGAGGGAACATGAACTGTTTGCTCAGCTCAGGAGAGCATCTTCGTGGCCTGGTAAGCCCAAGTGGTCATCTCCGCCGCCTGCTCCGCCCTGGTGGACATCTCCGCTGCCTCCCTTAAAGACTCTTGCGTCTGGAAGCCGCGCTTTGGGCGTTTCTTGTTGTATGTTCTGTTCTGATGTGTTCTGTGTTTACGTTGCCTTTGTGATCTTTGTTGTGTTTTCATGTGCCATGTGCTCTATGTTTATTTACCTGTCAGCTCCCTCATGTCTCTCATTTGTAACCCCACCCTCTCATCATTGTGGGAGAGCGGCAGGCTCCGAACCCAAGAGGCCTGAGCCCTAGTGAGGGCAAAAGGTTCGGTGCCTGGCTCTAGCTCTCGGTGCCCCCCGGAGGAGAGGATTAAGCTGGATGGAGGAGAAGTGGGAGGAGGAGGGTTTTTGTGAAAGCTAGGTGCAAGGAGAAGTGTAGAGAAAATGCAGGGAAGATAAGTCATATAAATGAGGTAACCTTTGAGCTGAGGAGGGTAGACGGGAAGGTTGTTGCTGAGGTGTTTTCTTACCTGTGGGGCGGGAAACGGTCTTCTGCGAAACCCAGCGGGGGATATATGTATATATATATATATATATTGTCGCAGGCGGAAGAATCACTCGACAACTGAATGAAGTGAAGCCCCGGAGGGTGGAT
>JAUCMU010000033.1:17752158-17763205 GCA_032275025.1 Enteromius treurensis
AGCAGTTTCACTCAAGCACAAAATGTCACAGGTTATATGTCCCTACACAGCGACAAAACACCAGACATAATAAACCCTTTATCCCTACGGCAGAATGCCTGGTGCGCCATTCCCGGGGTATCAAATTGGGTTATGTGGATAATAGAACACGGTTACACCCTTCAGTTTGCAAGTCGGGCCGCCCTTCACCGGTGTCGTCCAGACTTCGGGAGCGAGCCGCACAGCTCATGTGCTGCGCGCAGAAGTGCAAAGGCTTCTCTTATAGGGGGCAATACAAGTGGTTTCCCCCTCAGAAAGAGAAAAAGGGCATTACAGACAGTATTTCCTAGCCTTTCCTAACTTTTCTCTCCCTAGCCCCTCATACTTTTACGAAGTGCATAGCTGAGGCGGAGAGACACAGGGACATTCTTCTCTATCATTTAGACCAGCTCAGGCGCAGCGTGAATTTCGTGAAGAGCAGGCTGTCGCCCAGCTAACAAATAGAATTCCTGGGCACAGTCATAGACTTGGAGTGAATGAGAGCGGCTATCTTAGGGCAGCGCGCAGCAAACTTCTTTCAAAGCCGTGACCACTCGCCCACTGAAAGCCTTTTAGAAAATGCTGGGTCTAATGACCTGGGTCCAGCGGTGATGCAGCTCGGCCTCTTGAATATGCGGCCCCCTGCAATACTGGTTGAAAGCACGGGTGCTGCCACAAGTGTGGCGTCACGGGTGTCTCACGCTCCATGTAACCAAAGCCTGTGTTACAGCCCTGTGCCCATGGAGAAATGCTCAGGTCCGCAGTCAGGCTCAATCGTTCTGCACTCACAGCTCGGCGGGATTAGGCTGTGTTCCTATAAGCATCTTAGAAGGCGCAGTACGAGTGAAGTATCGACAGGGAACGTACAGGTTACTTTCGTAACCCAGGTTCCTTGAGATACGGGAACGAGTACTGCGTCCCTTGCCGTCTTGTAAGTGTTCGTCGCTTCAGTCGAAGTACCTAACTTTGCAGATGAAGGCGCCAGCATATATATATATACACGCTGACCCCACTCACTTTGGCGGGCTTCAACGGGAGTGACGCCCATTGGTCGCTCTAACACGGCGCACTGCCAATTAGTTTAATCTAAACCACTGCAAGCGACCAATAGCCGTTGGAGAGAGCAGTTTGGCAGTTAGGAGAAAAATAGGAGTATTTCCCCGAAGCGTCTTAGCAGACGCAGTACTCATTCCCGTATCTCAGGGAACCTGGGTTACGAAAGTAACCTGTACGCTCTGTGTACTGGAATCTAGGAGCAATAAGGCATGTGTTGGCCTCTGGAAATACTCTGGTGGCTTGATCAGATGTATAAAGAATTTCAATTTTTGGCTGATGGGGGAATCCTAATGGAGGCACAGATGAGGATCCAGAAGTAAACTTCAGGACCATTTACAGTGTCAGCGGATCCCCTTGTGTAATTACACAGATTAGAAAACATTAAGAAGTCCTTTAGTAAAGACATTCAACAACAAACTAGTCAAATAGTACTGAACAAATGAGTACTAACCAACTTTCTTATTATTTTTGTATTTGTTTATTTTTTTTATGTTTGTCATGATAGATACTTACTGTTTGAGAGCCAAATTTATTCTGCTGCCAATTGGACAAAGAATCTCTCTCTTCAAGAGATGAGATGTACCTCAGTGCTCCTATCATGGACAGGCAGTCTCCGGCATCTGAGATGGCTAAATTGGCGTTTTAAACAGAATCTGTTTGTTTAATCTACAAGCAAATAATTAGAAAATTGTTATGGCATGAAATCACAAAGCATCCATTGCAAATGACAAAAAAACTGTTTAGATAACACAAATCTAAAGTTACAATAACCTTTGAGAGTTTTTCTCTGAAGCTGTTGTCTGCTATTTTCTCAAGGGAAACAGGAAGTGTACATTGACCCACAAAGTTGCATGAAGATACAATGTAAAAGCCATTCTCAAGAGCTGAAAAAACAAAACACATAAAAAAGTATGTATGTACATTATTGTATATTGTGTATAATGCATATTGTTTATATTTCTTAAGGGAAACAGAAACACAAATAAGTTAATACACACCATGGGAATCAAGAGCCAGTAGTCTGTTGTCTTCGGGACCTTCGAATATTTTTGATCCTTGGATTTTCCTCATTAGCAAGCTCATCTACAGCTCCTTCTCCATCCCCATCCCAGTCCACAAAAATTACATTCAGCCTTGCTTCTGGATTAAAGTGTCTTCGCTTGAAAGCTTGCAGGCTACCTTGTAATATATTGCCTCGACATACATTTATCTGATTGCTTGTAGGACAACATGAGAGATCAACTCTGCTATGAAGCTTCTGCAAAATCATCTGCAGATCAACTCTAAAACACAAAAAGAGTCAAATATTTTAACTTAAATGTTTCTATGAACATTCAAATGTTCAAATTGCTTTGAAAAATAGCAAAACATACTCATCTGAAATAGTTTGAGAATTGTCTGGTGTTACAGAGGATGGTTAAGTGGGAAGAGAGTGTTCAGGTGGCCGGTGATATGTGTGAGGAGGTGAATGTGCAGGTGATGGAGTACATTCATTCAATAGCACAGTGGTTGATTCATTCAAATAGTCTGAGGTGAAAAGGATGTCACTTGAATTCACTTGAATGCTTTCTTCGTTCTGTTTACTTTGACTTTCCTGTAAATATAGATCAATAAAATAAATAAACTGCGAACCTAAAAACCTTTCTGCAACTGTACATATGAGGGGTACTTCCATGAACAATCAGTGCTGAAGTCCAAACAACATAAACAGTTGAATAACCCTTGATATTGTAATCTTTCAGTGTTCCTTTAAGGGGTGCAGATGATGTCGCCTCTTGGAGATAAAACGCTTCACTGGCCACATCATCCTGACCAACAAAGTCAAATAAGATCTGTAAATAAGCACATGAAATATAGATAGATTTCACTTTAACTATAAAATTAATATATAATTACCTTTCTTCATTGAGGCTGTTTACTATAAAATATTTTAAAGTGTTTCGTCTGTCCCCAATTGCCTGTTAATCAACCAAGGTTGCCTGAATGCAGTACTTTTTTTACTTCAACAAAACAATTATTTATATTTTTTAAGCCTTCCAAGTCCAGGTCTCCAGTCCTGAAGAAAGGCAGAGTGGCCGACCGGTTCCGCTTTGCCATAGGAGGGACACCAATTCCAACTGTGACAGAAAAACCTGTGAAGAGCCTGGGCAAAGTTTTCAACAGCTCCTTGAGGGATTCAGACGCACTCCAGCAAACTAAGAAGGACTTAACATCCTGGCTCACAGCAGTTGACAAGTGGGGGCTTCCAGGAAAATTCAAAGCCTGGATGTACCAACACAGAGTCTTGTCAAAACTTCTTTGGCCCCTGCTTGTCTACGAGGTTCCTATGTCAACTGTGGAGATGCTGGAAAGAAACATCAGCCAGTTTCTTCGGAGGTGGCTTGGGCTTCCTCGGTCCCTTAGCAGCATTGCCCTTTACGGGCATTCCACAAAGTTGCAGCTTCCTATCAGTGGCTTGTCAGAGGAATTTACGGTCACGCGTGCTAGAGAGATGATGATGTACCGTGACTCCTCTGATGCCAAAGTGGCTACAGCAGGAATCCTGGTGAAAACTGGAAGGAAGTGGAAGGCACAGGAAGCAATTGATAGAGCAGAGGCAAGGTTACAGCACAGCATCTTGGTTGGCAATCTGGCAGTGGGTCGGGCAGGAACTGGAAGCTTTTCTAAACCTTGCTATGACAAAGTCAGAGGAAAGGAGAAACGTCAACTGGTGCAGGATGAGATACGAGCAGAGGTGGATGAAGACCATTGAGGGAAGATGGTTGGCATGTACCAGCAAGGCGCATGGACACGGTGGGAACAAGCTGAACAACGGAAAATTACCTGGCCTGAGCTCTGGAGATTCGAACCGCTGCATATCAAGTTCCTCATCCAATCCGTGTATGATGTCCTCCCATGTCTAAGCAACCTGCATCGCTGGGACTTAGCAGACACTCCAGCATGCCAGCTATGCCAGAAGAGAGGCACCTTGGAACACATCCTCAGTTGCTGTTCGAAGGCATTGGGAGATGGGCGGTATCGCTGGCGTCATGACCAAGTTGTTAGGGTCCTGGCGGACACAGTTAGCACAGCCATAACCAACAGCAAGTACCAGCACACCCACAAACAGTACATCACCTTCGTCAGAGCTGGGGAGAAGGCACAACAGCAGCCAAATTCCTCCAGAGGGCTTCTAACCACTGCACGGGACTGGAAGCTCCAAGTCGATTTGGGAAGACAGCTCAAGTTTCCAAAACACATTTCAGCCACCACACTCCTCCCAGACATGGTGCTAACATCAAAGTTAACAAAGCAAGTGGTTCTAGTAGAGCTTACTGTGCCCTGGGAAGATCGAATTGAGGAGGCAAATGAGCGCAAGAGGACCAAATACACCGAGCTGGTGATGGAGTGTAGGAACAATGGCTGGAAAGCCCGTAGCAAACCAGTGGAGGTGAGGTGTCGGGGTTTTGCTGGTCAATCATTGTACCGAACCCTCAAACTTATTGGAATAAAAGGTCAGATGTGCAGGAGACCCATCAAAAACATAATAGAAGCGGCAGAGAAAGCCTCAAGATGGCTGTGGATCCGGAGGGGGGATCAAAGGAGTAGTGGGCCACTTGGACACAAGTCGGGGGCTGATCACCCCTGACTGGGTCGCCTGGGCGAGGGTGTTTGATGATTAAAGACCCGAAACACCCCATGACCTCTGGTTCATCACTGATGATGTGTCCAAGTAGCACTGTGAGGTGAATTTTTAGAACTTTTACAGTAACATCTACCTGTGGTTGAGTCTTTTCTTGTTCCTCTTAAAACTGTCAGCTCCTCTCCTGTTTAAAAAGATTTATAGATTTTATTTCAATAGAAATGTTAATCATAAAACTAATGTGTTAAGTAAAAGCCTAGTACAGCAGTTTAGTGTCCATCCTCTCAAATAAATACAACTAAATCATTTCTTACACCGTCTAGACTCATACCCCTTCATATTTCCCCAGTTTAAAATGTTGCTGCCTTCTGTTAAACTGCTTTAAATTACTTTTTTTCCCCACATCAATCTTCAATCCATGCAGCTAAATAGCAAAGAAAAACCAAAAAGTTTTTTTTTTTTTAAATCACTGCATACGTTTGCAAACACAAATTTGGGACAATTCAAATTGAGCTCAGGAGCATTCATACGGCTTGTAGATGTTACAACACTCAGAGGAGAGTTAAACTGTGGCACATTCATTTGAATAAGTATGATGTGAAAATGCATACAGCTAAAAATGCTTATCAGAGCAAATTGCTTAATAAAGCTCAATTGTAAGCTGTTGCATCAAAACCTAAATTTAATAGCTCTGATGAACTAAAACAAACGTATACCTACTTTTTAATTTATGATAAATGTACAAAATTTTGACAATTCGGTTTTTGCTTTTTCACTATGGTGCATGAAGTGTCATACCTGCAAACTCACAAGAGGTCCAAAAGGTGACATAGTTTGGGAACCTTACCCTTATATGGGGGTCTAGGGTAATTACCCTACAGCAGTGGTTCTCAATCCTGGTCCTCGCGCCCCCTTGCTCTGCGTATTTTGCATGTCTCTTTGTTTACACACCTGATTTGATTTTCAGCTCATTAGAAGAGAGCTCCGTGCATGAGCTGTCTTCCCAATCGACATGGTCCCTACACAGTGTCCGTTAGAGTTTACAGCATTTCGGAACATTAGCGCCTATGTGGCTCAATCTGTACGGCACCAGCAGGAACCTTCCCCTGAGTATTAGTTCCGCTCTGACTATTATTCCCCACGTACCCGAATCTGATTTTGGTCCCAGGTGTTCCCCATTAATTCCCCTTTATAAACCATCATTATGAGACTGAGCGTTGCAAAGTTTTGTTTGCCATGCAACAATACCGAGCGTTTTCCATTGTGTTTTCTTGCCTTTCCGTGTATGACCCTGATCTGTCTCCTTGATTACGATTCTCGCTGCCTTCCCCAAACTCTGCCTGGACTGTGACTTTGTTATTGATCATCTCTGTTGTTCCCGACTGCTGTGTACCGACCCTGCCAGAAAACTTGAGTATTAAAGCCTTGCAAATGGATCCGACTGCCTTAGATTTTTCTTTACAGTGGCATAAACCTGAACACATTTACTAGTTGGGTTTTTCCTAAACTGTAATTTGGGAGCTGTTTATTACAGGGTAAAATTTGCTTTTTTACACTATCTTTGAGAAATTTTAAACCAATCTATATTGCAAACTTTCCATTAAGATCCTAAAGAATCATATTAGCTTGTGGAAAATTGCCTTTGTATGACCCCTTTAAGTAATGCCTGTTGACAAACTGACTGACACAAAATAGTAGATGGCAGTATTGCACCCTAACGATGGTTGCCACCCATTCTAAAACAGAAAAAAAAGGAATGTCAAGACACACCCTGCCAAAAGTCCCAGGATGGTGTAGTATTTTCAGGAGATTTTTTTTTTATGTGAATCTGTGCACACGCTAAAGACTTATATTACACACAATCCAATGTGCTTTTGCGAAATATTTGGTTCAGAACTACAGAAGGTTAAAAAGCTACGAATACACATTTCATCTAGTAAAAATGTAAACGTTAAACATTCATTTGGCCATTTACTTTTAAATGCATCATTATGCAAAAAAATACGAGCAGAGTTCTTTGCATGAGAGACCCATGACTGGCAGATCAATGGCTGCTTCTTTTCTCTCAGGTATGGTAGGAAGTTAAATGAAATGAGAAATAGAGGATGTTAACTGTGACAAGATGTTAGACAGGCCAGATTACAGCGACAGGAAGTCTGTAACTATCCGACTGAGTGTCTGTTGAAGACGCAACTTTATGACAGAATTTCCTACTCTCCTTCTACACACTTAAAATCCTGTATTTTTATTTTCAAAACGAGTACATACTTCAAGGGCGTAGTATAAGTCCTCAAATTGGAATGCAGCTTCAGTGTGTAGCTACTATTGCCTCTCAAACTCATGTGAGAGGAGATGACAGACTAAAATGAGACTCTCAATCTTCAGTTAGCGTGTCATTGCCCTGTCCTGTCAGTCCCGACCCAGGGAACAACAAGGCTTGTGACTCTTGCACTACACTGTTTCCCTTGCACCTTTTTTTTTATTTATTTTTTTTATTATTTTATTATTATTATTATTTTTTTTTTTACTCCTAGTATAATTTATACCTGTATATAATGTTGATAATAGTGTATGTATATTACCTATTGTAAATTGTCTATTGTCTATTGTCTTCATATCCATCACTTATCCATAATACCTCTTACACTGTATGTATGCATAATGATGGACGTCCTTGTTGCATGTCTAGAGAGCATAACATCTACCAGAGTCAAATTTCTTGTATATGCAAGTATACTTGGCCAATAAAACTGAAACAAATTTGAACAGATAATAATAAGGTAACAAAATACTCTTTAAAGAAAGAAAAGGAAGAAAAAAATAAAGGAAAAATGCAATAAAGGGCTATATATATTTTTTTTTTTAAAGAATAGCCTACACATAAAGTTTAAATGTGGAGCAAATACCCACAGTTTACATAGCTTTCTTATTAGCAGATTCAGAAATCAGATTAAAGTAATTCTCCATGTCTATTTTGCAAGAAAGTGCCTACAACGATTTACACACAAATGATGACCACAGCCACATATATATATATATATATATATATATATATATATGTATATATATGGCTGTATTTACACATAAATACGGTATATGTATACGTGTGCGTGCATGGCTGTGGTCATCATTCATGTGTTAATAGCTGTGTATGTCTAGTAATAATCACATTCTGTTCCCCGATTGCGTCTATATAATTGGTGATTTTCTCAAATCTGTCACATGGGTCCACTGCTGGCTCTGACATGAAAGATGACAAAAGAAGCAATTACTACAAAAAAGATTTGAGATGTATATATCAAGCAAAAAACATGTAACATGGGCAGCACTAGTTTGTAAAAGCACTGCATTTAGTTTGTTCGCTACTGTTTACCAGCCCTCACTCCTGGGTTTTGCAGCATTTGCTGTGTTTCCCGGTGTCTTTATTTAAGTTTGAAATTCTCCATAAGCCTCTAACAAAAGATGTTGCTCCGCTTTAGAAACAAATTGAGCTCGCTCATTTGCACATTAATGCGTTGGTTTAAAAGACGTTTTGTATGGATAGTAGAAACACTGATCACAACCCCTTCAATTGGTTGATGAAATGTCAAAAGAGCGAGCTAAATTTTTTTCTCAAGAGGAGCAACACTTTTATTAGAGGGTCGTGTAGAATTACTACGATGGTGGCACCCAAAAAAAAAATTTGGATAAAATTTAGATTAAATGAATTTAGGCGTATTTGAATATTGTTGCGTCCGAGCGGCTGCTTCATCTTACTGGGATGAGATCAAAGAACTTGTGGAAACCGCTTAATATCAAGAATATAATATTCATCAGCTCACACACTTTGTCGACATTCCTTTGGGGGGTGCTGTAGCTCTCTTATTTAATACATCACAAAGGCATTTATGTGGGATTATTAGCAGAAATGATATCATGTGTAATATTCGCATGGTTATATGCTTGGAAATAATATTTAATGTCTTCCATTGGATTTGTTATAGTGCGCCACCCAAAAGCAATACGATTTTTAAACAAAGTCTCAGCTTTCAGTTTTATATTGTGTCTTACAATAATGTGTTGTTCAAGCTCTTTACTGATCAGATCGCTGTATTATATATATTCATTATTTGTAGCATGTTAGACACCCAGCCATCACAATAATGTCCTGCTTTGTTGCTTTTGATATAAAACAGCTCAGCTTTCAAATGAATGTGTTTTTCCTCTTTGTTTCAAGTTTATAGCTAGAAAAGCGAAGGAACATTAGAAGGCATGGGAAAACAGGCTATAGACTAATTTATATTGAAGTCTCACTGTAATTGAGAAAATTATTGATTTACATTGCCATTTCAGCTACAGTATATGTCATGTTATAATATACATATTGTTTGTATTTCGCTATAAAACTGCCAGATTTTAAAAGCATTCACATATTTGGGTAAAGAGGTTGGTCATGGTACCGTTTGTCTTTTAGAAGCCAAAGTTCAGGCCCCTGTTGAGTTTCCTGTACCCAAATCTAAAAGAGATCTCAGGCGCTTCCTGGAAATGACTGGGTAGCACAGAAATTTCAGAAATTTTCCTGATGTTATTAAACCTCTTACAGATAACCTTCGCAAAGCTGTTTCTTTTAACTGGGACACTAAATTGAGCTTGCTTTTGAATCTCTGAAGAATTTGTTGTGTAATGCTCCTCTGTAACCACCTGCACATGACTATTACTTACCCAATGAATAATATATATTTGCTTACCTGTTTATTAAAACACCAGTCTAAAACCTTGTATTTTACTCTCTTCTTCACATAAATGCATTGTGTGGCTTCAGAAGGACTTGAAATGCAACATAAATTGTAATGCTTTTACTGTTTAATTTACTGTCAGTTTTTGCAGTAAATAACATAGAATTGTACGTAAAGAGTCCGTGGTTATTACATAGAATTCTGTGAGATCAGGTTGCACCATCATGTAAGAAGAAGAGTTTACATTTACATTTTACATTTACATTTACAACCACTGCAACTGAATCACAACTGAAAGTGAGGAAAACCCAAGAATCTCATCAAAAAAAGCTTTCTGTTCTGCATCATATATTCAATTTCACTATTCCTTTAAGTGGAGTTTTGTGTGTTGTGTATGTAAGATCATGTGACACTTTGACCTTTAAACATGTTTTTGTGTCAGCAGACCCTGTATCTCTCTCTCTCTCTCCTCCTTCTTTCTCTTTCAATCCCATGAGGTCAGTCTCACAGTAACCCGAGACCTTTGCATTTTAAATATGTGCCATTGTGCAGTACAAAACTGCCTAGGCCAGGGATTTTGAGGGTATTTTTGGTAGCGATGTGAATAGCATCACTATTACTATTCTTTAGATCTATTCTAATGATTAGTACATAAACAGACACGCATAATTCCATAAATCATGACAAGTTTGTTAATACTTCTCTAAGAGACATATCGTGTTTTGCCTGGTTGATGATTCAGACGAAATATTAAACATAATAATAAAAATCTCACAATTCCACAAAAACATCCTTTTTCATCTGTTCCTTCTCCTTGATTTATCTTCCATCCATCTGTCATAGGAATTATTAATAATGGATGTGGGAGGTCATCAGTAATCAGGATTAACTAGCTGATCAGTGATCTCTATTTGAGCTTACACTATAACCAGATGGCACAGCCACAGACTGACAACACTCGGTTCTTTAACCGTCTAATTTACACTGCTCAAAAGATAGTATAAAAAGATTTTTCAAAGTTGTTAAAGTTTTAAGTTAAACAGCTGTTATTGGAGTGTGGTTTACAAGAAAATACAATATCAGCCTTCCCATTTTTACAACAATTTCACATTTAATTTAATGGGTTACTTGCCCTTTTTTTTATGATTTGAAATGTACTAGCAATTTCTGAGTAAATCTAACACCTTATAATTATATTGATATTGATTTATGTTATTTAATTTTTTTATTTTATTCTTAGTTTGTCAAGCACAAATCCGATTGGATGACTGAATACATTGGGAAAAACCCGGTCTCGAAAGGCAAGACAGACGCTGCAATACCTAAACAAACACTATGGGCACAGGATGTGCACCAAAGCAAAAACAAACTCCGGCCAACCAATCTGCAAGAAGAGGTGATGTAACGAAGCGGACTGACTCCAAGGTAAAAGTATAACAATGTTTATTCAACAGGTTGAGAAAACGTTAACAAAGGTAAGCAAACTAAAGTTCATCCAAAACTGGGAATATATAAACAAACTGAAAGTCTCTATATGTTTCGTTGCAGGAGAGGAGAAAGACAGCAACAGCCACAGCCACACACCACTTGGAGTAATCCGAGGGAGCGAAGAGGATACAGCGGGACCTGGAAGCCG
>JAUCMU010000033.1:17782833-17798446 GCA_032275025.1 Enteromius treurensis
TCACGTTCCCACGAGTTAATAAGTCGTGGCCACGACAAAACTAAGTGAACCGAAGACGTCCCCTCCCGGTCACCGTACAAGGGAGAATAATGGTTGAATAAATTCTGTTAGTTTTGTTTTCTTTGTGCGAAAAAAGGTATTCTCATGGCGTTGCAAAACTGAAGTTGATCCACTGATGTCACATGGACTATTTTACCTGTGTTTTTCTATATTTTTGGATCTGGGATCATTTCTGTTGTGTTGCTGTCTATGGAGGGTCTGATGGCTCTCTGATTTCATCAGATATATATCTTCATTTGTGCTCTAAGGATGAAAAAAGGTCTCAAGGGTTTGGAACGACATAAGGGTGACAGAATTTTCATTTTGGGTTGAACCCAAACCCTTAATATAAAAAAAATCAAATGACCAAAAGATAACTGATCAATTTACAGTTAATTGTTTTGAAAACATTCCTTAATAAAGTATTTTCTGTTTTCTTTTTGGTTTTATAACTGCATCTCATGGACAACCAATTTTATACAATATCTCCATTGTGTAATGTGCAAATCACAGCTATGATACCCATGTAATGTGAAAGGATATATATATATATATATATATATATATAGCAGTCTTACATTTATCTTGAGAATGTTGTAAAGACCAGCTGGCACTGAACTTTTCCTTCTGTTAACATTACTGGAGAATCTTTGTCCATGAGAGAACATTCCCTGTTTGCTGAGGACTGTATGTGCTTATCAGTACTTCAGGATATTAATACGCACCCTAAAGAATCCCAGGAAAGCACAGAGCAGCTCCTGGTTCTATGAAACCCAGTGATAAGGAATACAACAAAGAAAAGACAGGAATAAAAAAGAGAGACAGCGTTTTTCATTTTACTGTTGTCAGAGTAAAGAGCTGCACATTTAACTTGCAAAGAGATGTATTATAACTAGTACTTTCAAACAATTAATTGTGATGAATCACATAAAATAAAAGGTTTTGTTTACATAATATATGTATGTGTACTGTTCTTTATTATGTACACACACATGCAGTATATATTTTGAAAATATTTATATGCGTTTATATTATTTAATGCTGTCAAATGATTAATCACAATTAATACAAAATAAAAGTTTTTATTTATATACACACACACACACACACACATACAGTAAATATTTCTTAAGTATTTACGTCTATATTTATATAATTTATATTATAAATAAATATATTTAATATATATAGAATAACATGTTTTTCTGAAATATGTAATAAATGTACATAATAAATATACACAGAACAAAATAAATTCTGTATATTATGTACACAACTGTTGGATGAATCATTTGATAGCATTAATAATATTATATTTTATATTATATAGATAAACATAACATGTTATTCTTAAATATAGACATGAAATGTTCGTATCTATATATAAATATACACAGAACACATACATATATTACATAAACAAAAACTTGTATTTTGGATGCAGCTAATTGCAATTAATCATTTGACACTACTCATTTCAACTTTTACATGAAAATGTGGTTGAGACCGTTATGTTAGAGTGTCTGGTTGCTAGGGTATTTCCATGTGGCTGCTAAATGGTTAATGTCTATTTCAGGTGAAAATGAAAATTCATAACCAACCAGTTTTGGTGGCCATGAATCTCACTGTATAATATCTCCTTTTCATTTTATTTAGTTCCAAAGCCTTCAATGTAAATGTCTGGGGTTCTTTACCTGTTTTATCATCTGTCTCTTTATCTGAGGAATCGTCCATGCTTAATAATAGCGGTGGCTCTTTCAATCTCAGATCTTCACCATCTTTCATGTTCCTCTCTTTTCATCTCTTCTCCTGTCCTGTGTATGATCTGGTGATTCATCTGGTTTCTCTTCTGCAGTGGAGATCGCTGCCAGACTCCTGCTGAGGCCCAGATGATCTCCACAGGAGCCCGTGCTGCAGACCAAACACATGTGGATGGCAGAAATTCACTTCTCTGCATTGCTGCGTATCCTCCGAATGACGTCCGTCCGAGCCTCTGTGTGCAGCTCATTTAGCTACAGCAAACACTGGGCCTAAACACAGCTGTGTTTTGATGACATTGATTTATTCGATGACTGATTAAATAAATGATTTCTTATTAGTGCAGTATGCTGGGTGGAGCATCGCTATTATTATTGCTTATTTATAGGGTTAGAGATTTAAGCCGTGGAATACACCTTTTTGTGTGTGTGTTTTGCGTTCTCTTGCTCTTGTACTGCGTCCATGTGGCATTCACTGCAGCTTCACAGTGGATATCTTGTGTTACACTGAGGTAGAACAGTACAATGTGTTCATTATAATATCCATAACATCTCCAAGTGAAATCAAAGAACATCATATTTCTGGTTTAGGAGACGTACTTTATTTGTACTGCTGTGAATAAAGGTGCTGCTAATTAGAGTATCTAACATATTTACTGGCTTCATAGCCAATCAGTTTCTAATGTAAAATGAACCGTTCATTTAGCAATCAAAAATCTGTCAATTTGTGCTTTCCTTTCAATGACTTTCTTCGTTCACGACACACAAAATGTTGTTCTAGCTTGCCTATTTGTCTTTATTGTGACAGTCAAACTAAAATAACCAAGTGAACTACTTGTATAGCAGGTTTGCTATGGACATGCAGTATAGTACAATAGTTTTGTGTGTCATGTTCATCATATCTTTGGTTCTCATGGGGCTGAAATGCAATTTTGAAATTTTTATGCCGGGACATTCGGTCGGATTTGGCTCAGAAAAATCTTTAAGGAAATGAAGTACTCTGTTCACTAGAGATATGTGTATTATGTATAAAGGCAGAACAGCACAATTTTGTGCCCTAAATAGCAGCAGTGCTGACTGGGAGCTGGTGCGAGACTGCAGCTCAGATGTAGCTTCAGTAATCTGTGGTTTTTGGGACTGTCAGCCTGAGCTGTGGACTTTATGAGATGAGCACATGACTCAGCAGCTTCATAGAAGGGATGAGTCGAGGAAATACAGACACTGACATGCTGCATTATGGGGATGTGATCAGGACTCTAAAAGCCTGTTTTTTTATGGTTATGACAGGAAAGAGAGAAAAGTGCAGCAAGAGAACTTTTAGATGCGCAGAATATTAATACACTTGTTCAGAAGTGTGTTTTTAGAAGGCAAAACAACTGAGAACAAAATGTCATATCTAATTAATGAGCAAATAAAGATTTGTTGAGAAAAATCCACAAACATCACAGTATTGCACCAGGTTTATATATTTCGTGAAAATTAAGCATGTTTTCCTTTCAAATTCTCATTATTGTAAAATTCTTTCTTGTAAAAAGGAGAAAAAGTAGATTATTTAAAGATTTATGGTCAATGTTGCACTTTAATTATAATAGTAGTAATTATTATAATACAGTAAAAATTTGTGACTGTTTTTTACGTTGCTACTAAAAGTACTATTATTGAATCTGAATATTTAAAAGTCCCAGTATTAAGTTCATTCAAGGATATTACATTATTTTGTGAGATTTGTTGCTTTTAGATCTATTAATATTAATATATGTATGTGTTTTTTATACTGCATTTAATGTGTTCTACTGTACATTTAATTATATGTAATTTTACATTATAATGCACCACAATATTACTTTTATTAACTAGCGGTGTGCTTGACCCATCAAAAAAAAAAAGATTTAAAAGAAAATTCAAGGCATTAAGTACAGTCAGCTGTCAATATCACACAATAAACCCTGACATATTTGACAAGCTAATTTTTATTGATTATTCCATATTTATATATCAAATAAATAATTTGAATACTGTATATAAAACATAGATTTTAAATAGTTATATTGTGTTTTTATGTTAATTCTCTTCTTTATTTCTTTTGTCTGTTTACAATAATAAGTGTTTCATTTGTGTCTTCACAGTTATGCTTGTGTCTACCGATGTCATAAAACCAATTAATTAATGATGTAAAAGAGCCTACACTAGTTACTGTATATTGACAAATGTAAATGGGTCCAAGTTTCCCTGCTTCACAGAAGTGCTGCTGGAAGGAAACATGAATCCTGTGGCCGGTTTATGTTGTCGTTGTATAAAAATACTCTGAATCTTTTATTTATATTCATGTATTCCATTTCAAAATAAGGTATATTTATATAGTTTCAACATTTGTGTCAAGATAGTAATCATTTTTCAAAAGTAAGCAACTAAAATGACAAAAGCCAGTGATCATTTTGTCTAAAATATTCATGGTGGTTGTGGCACAGATGTGCTCGGAGTCCCCAGGGGAAATCCATGCCGGAAATAATCATTTGCTTAAAAGAATGCATGTAAAAGAAGTGTTTGTGGCGTCAGGCGTTCAGAGGGTTAGCACAGAGCTCGGCTCTTGTTGAATGTGTCTGTGCTGTGCTGGGCTCGGCTGGGGGTGATTGATAGCGCGCCGCTGGGATGCGGCCTGCATAAATTCTAGCCTCAACTAGAGGAGGAGGGAGGCCTGATGGGAAATGAATCACAGCATAAAACACAATCCAATACCAGAGGAGGGGAGAGCGTTCAGTGCCATAAACGGCTCTGCCAAACTGGACACCTATTAGCCTTCCTCTGAGGGAACAATTCAGCCCAGCATCATGTCTTCAAATATGTCAGGCTTATAAAGGGAAATGAGGGGAGACAGTGAGTGTTTTAAATGTTACTAGGAAGACAGGAATCCATAAGTTATTTTGGATTAAGCGTTAATATTAACACAAATGGGCAAAACATTTATCATTTGTTATTGTTATTAATATTGTTAACGTTAAATACAATTAATAAAAATGCAACTTTTCCCAAAAAATAAAAAAGCAACATTTTAGTGTAAGTTCTCATTTCTTCATGTTAAATAATGCAAGGGATAAAATATACTAACACTGACCAGTATGCATTTTATAGCATTTATTAGTATAAGTAAATGGGTTTCACTTTATTTTACATGTATAGTGTACGTACCCAAGAAAGTGCTGGTACTATAAGGTAACTACATGGGGTAGAGTTAGGTTTAGGGGTAGGTTCAGGATTAGTACCTAGTTACCTACATACAGTAATTGGCGTGTAACCTATATGATGCGCAGTTTTTACGTGAATAAGATATGAAATTTGTTGGCGTGCATATGATACGTATAATTTCACATGCATATGATATGCATCTACCCCACAACCCTATACCCATCACACGCATAGCACAATTTCTGCGTATTAATACCACAAGCTTTCGTTTTTATTTGTCGTACTATATTTATACACACTTTCATGAGATCAGGTTGTGTTCAAATGAAGTGCATAGTATTAACAGATAATATTATAATATTAATATTATATAGTGTTATATAATGTTAGTGTTTAAATGCTGAAATTAAGTATTTTAACATAAAAATGTTTATGCAACATTGTATTAAAGCTTTAAATAAAAAAATGCCTAAATAAATAAAAAATCCCCCCAAAAAATATTATTATTTTAATTTGAAGTAAGAATCTAAGATAAAACATTTTCAAAGCCATGCGGTCCACGCCCCGAGTGATGCATGCAGTCACACCCCCGCAGCGCTGCAGAGGACATCCCCGTTCCTCACGCTCCGCTCCGGCCCGCTGCAGCTGTTCCTCCTCATCACGTGACTGCAGCCCTCGCTCGGAGAGAGACCAGCTTGCAGCCAGTGGAGACTCAGAGCTCAGTGCAGTTTTCCAACACCACGGCCTCTGTCAAGCAGTGACACAGCTCAAGATCAATTGTGTAACGTTCACTTGTATGCAAAAAAAATATTAGTTGGTGAATGCAAAAAGACCCACTCTAATGTCATTTTCAGTGAGAAGCCACTGCTAAGCCCATTTTCCATCACTTGCAGTCCTGGTAAACTGATAGCGGATGCCTGTCCAAGACTGTGGGCTCTAAATATGACTTCTACACATGATAGATTTTGCAGAAGCTTACATCACCACCTCAGAGCTCACACGGTGGGTCTGTGCTGAAAGTTTATGCGCAATTATTGTCTGAAAGAGAAAGTTACTTTCGGATGAACTTCACTTACATCCAGACTGCTGTGCTCAATTGTGACCCATATATACTGGAAAAGCTCCATACACACAGCTGTTCTAGCGTTTTCATGTGATCAAAATTCATTGTGAGCAAGTATGTGCAAAATAGATGATAAATCACGTGCAGGTGTAGTAGTAGACCTAGGGAAACATCTCACTGATAAGCAGGGTGCAAATGGTGCAATAATTCACCTCACAAGTTTACAGTTCATATAAGGTTACATTCTTTGGGATGCACCAGAACACTGCTGGCAGTAGGTTTAGTGCAAATGTAATAATTGAATGATCCAACAGTGAATACTGAGTGGTTTAATAATAATAATAATAATAATAATACTGTTTAACCTGTGTCGCTCATACTTATCATCATTTATCACAAGCTTCCAAAACCTTTGTAAAAAAACTGGATTACATTTCTATTACAGTGAAAACCGGTATTCTAACATCTAAAATACCCGATTTAGTCAAACATTATTTAACATCACTTAATAAACCTATATTTATGAATATGTACCAAAGAATTTTATATTTATAGTTACTGTAAATCAGGCAGAAATAGCTCTTTAAGGTAACAGCTGCAGAAAACCACTTTTTACCGTGAAGTGTGACAATTTGTAACCAATGTTGTTGTTTGTTTAGCTATCATTATTTGACATTACAAGATCTCAAACTTGATACGTTTTAACTTTTTAATGCCTTTATATAATCCATAAACTCAACAGGACAAACATTCGTGTTAGTTTTTGTGTCACACTTTTATTAGGTGTCTTTAACGAGGCTATACTGTCAAATGTTGCGGTCAGGTTCAAGAGCTGGAGGTAAAGGGTCGACATTGTAATTATAGACAACTACAGAAATCAATTACAGATGTCACTTTACATTCAGGTCTTAGGGTTAGAAAAACATATTAGTAAATAACACACTAATAAAGCCTGTCTACACAAAATAAGTACATTGTATCTATTGTTTAAATGAAATGTAAGTACACTGAAGTTAAAGACTGTGTCAACCAGCTTCTTCTTTAAGCTGGCTTTCCTCTGTACAATACATATATGTATTATTTCTTTACCTCTTTCTCTGTTTTCTTTTCCATTTGCCATTACCACTTTGGTTTTTTTACTTGCTCAATCTGTTTGGTCGGCTCTAATCTTGTTAGACACAGAACAGCTTTTTTAGTGATTGCGGTTGGTCATCCGGTGAATTTTATTGGCTGCCAAACGGTCTGTATCGTATACATTTATCAGGAACAATTGGTTTGACTAAGAGGGCTTCTCGCTTCACCTGACAGGAGCAAGAGAGAGAGAGAGAGAGATAGAGAGAGAGAGAGAGAGAGCTCTGGATGGCAACAAATAAAAGATAACATCAAAGGAATTATTGATTTGTCAATTCAGCTGAAACTATCAGCTTGCTTTTCAGTATAACATGTTAATTACAGCATTAGTGTGCGTCTTTTACCAGTCATTGGATTTGATCACAATCATTAGGTCATTATGGGATTTAATTGCTCAAATGAAGATACCGCAACAGCCAACCGATAACCTATATAGTTTTCATTTTATGAAATGTTACACTGTTAGCGCAGATTGACAGGCATTACCTCGCTGTGCAGGTGTGTGTGTGTGTTGAAGCTCTCAGAGTAATTGCTTTTATCACACTAGAGTCAGATGTGGCCAGGTTAAGCCATGAAGCTGTGATCCTGTACTGATCCATGTAATGAAAATGTGTTTTTATCATGTTCTGACAAGGATAAAATATCCACCAACATCTCAGTGTTGCATATTTGGAGGCCCTTGGCTTTTGGATTATAGTGCTATCATACTATGTGTCAGTCATTTTGGGTATTTTTTACATAACCCCAATTTTCCCACTCTTTAAAAAAAAAGGTTCCAAAAGGGTTTTCTTTTTCCAAAGAGATGCAAAAGAAGTACTGTTTCTTTTGTGTGAAGAACATTTTAATTATCTAAAGAACCCTTTTCCTTTATAAAGAGGCTTTTGTGGAATGGAAGAGTGAGAAATTTTAACTAATAAAGTGAACACAGAGACATTGTCATGTCTGATTACATCTTCATGTTATCCAGTCATTTCTGTCTGTTTTTATAGAAGCAAAATGAAAATCCCATAATAAAATAAAGATCATTTTGACTGAAAAATCCTAGTAACAATTCTAATCATCAATGACAATCAAAAATACATTCAGCATTTTTCATTAATTAACAAATGAATGATAATAAGATGGGCGCGTATTTTAAATGAGACATGTCTTTTTATTATAGCTCTTTGTGTTTACTTTGGAAATCTATCAACATCAAATGAATTACACAATACTCTGACAAACACTAATACACACTAATTATATACGGTCCCATCATCCCGGTTAACAGTCGTTAGATAAGATCATTCTTTGACATTTGTGCTATTTTTGTATATCCAAACACACACACACACAAACACACACTGAAGAGATTTCCAGTGCCCATGTTCAGTGATGTGCAGGTGAGAGCAGTTGTGCATTGCAGAGTTTCTGCGCAGCCCTTCCAGGACACTGCGGTTCAATGAAATCTCAGAGGAGCGGCATGAGTGTGTGTGTGTGTACACGGCAAGAAAACGAAAGATCAGGCCCATCACTTTTATCACCATCTTTGTAAAGAAGTGGATTTAATTCACAGTATATCATCCATCTTCATTTCATTCAGTTTACACATGTACCATCCTCAAAACCACAAGGACTGGAGGCTCAGAAAGGAACAGCCCAGCGTTTCCAGCGTTCACTACATGCAAGGCCCTTTTTTATCAATATGCAAATCGATCAGGATAAAATTACAATGTATATGAGGTACTGCGACATTACACGCTCATAGCGTCTTTTGCTCTCAGATGATGAAGCTCCAGGGAGAATCGCCTCCTGAAAACAGCAACAACAACAAAAAAAACACCCTATGCATCTCGTGATTTGTGTACCTGCAGTAATGGCATCCCATGCTAGCGGGTTTGATCATCTCAGGCCTGCAAACAAGACATGTTTTGTTGGTTTTAACTGCAGTGGAGACATCTCAGCGTGCACAATGCATCTCAAGAGTTTCTCCATCTGCACATGTGAAAGCGACCGCATCACCTGACCTCTGACATGATGTATGCCACATCGCAGCATGCAGAATTACATTCATACATAACCCAATCATTTTGTCATTTAGGAGGAGCTGTAAAAACACCAGGTCGGCTCTTGCAGAAAATGCACGGGAGAGAATGAGAGGCGGTGAGGGAGGGAGGGAGGGAGGGAGGGGAGACTGCAGTACATATAAGGCAAGAAAGATACCAGTTCATGTTTTATTAAAGCTTTGCTCTGTCAGGTCCAGTACAGTCCTTCAGCTCTGGTCTTTTTGTTTTCTCAGTAAGGACCACAAAGTTGTAAAAATCTCAGGAGTCCTGGAATGCTCATCCAAGGAGAGAGGAATTACTGAGAGAAAAGGGAAGATTGCACCGTACAGCCAAGCCATTTTGTTCCCGTCCCCACCGCCCGCCCCCTCTCATAACACCAAATGTCCATCCTCCCAGGGGTCATCCCGTCAGGTTTGATCCGAGACGGTCTGTCACAAACTGTTCTTTATCCTCAGTGACCTTCAAGATGTGTCAGTTCTTAAGCATCTGTAGGGGGGTGGGGTGACATATCAATACTCGAGCAAATGCCGCATAAGATTTCATCCCCTGAAATTGTCTGGATTCTCTAGAATATAAGTTCTTAAACATGCAATACTTTCCCTTCAAGCTCAGAAATGCAGAGAACATCTCTCTGTGCACGCATTTGCTTGTCATAAATATATGGTGGCATAATCATAAAGAATCATTCAAAGAGGAGAAACAAAACGACATCTTAACGATCAGAAGTTAAACAATAATGCACCGGGCTTTGTAAACCAGTCTAAAATGAAAGCGCACGCCTGCTTGAGCACGCTTGCATTGTCATCGAGAGTGGAAGAGATGCAGCAGGCGTGGGCTTTTCACTTAATAGTACATGAATCCCAAAACAAACTACTCGGCTTACAAATATTGCTGGAAGTGCTGGGTGAAAAACCAGCACCAGAGCACAAAGCATTGCTGTAACGCTGTTCTGTCTTGTGTTAGCGAGCAGAGACGGCTGTCCTGTGTAGAAAAGACCAGCACTTTATTCCCACCTGGCCGTTTTTCCAAACGAAAGAGAAGGAAGAATGCATTATGCCATTTTCAGTTCATTTACAACAAATAGAGCTAAAGCAAGTCTGGACCCAGTAAGCATAATTCAAGCAATAAATCTGCTTTATGGATATGGTTATATTCTTCAGAATAGATTTTATATGTATATATGCATATATTTATATACAGGTATGGCACTTGATTACACTTAAGCGCGAAAAAACACGTCACAAATGAAAGCAGAGGGCGCTTTGGTGTTGAAATTAAGGAAATCATCACAGACTTTAAGCGTTTGCAGCTAATTCACCCCTGCGCACGCACACACACACACACACACTCTCACACACACAAGGACACGACAGCAGATTTGGAGCTCATCACATAGCCTACGTTAAGGTCAATGGTGCGGTACAGGCAACCAAAAAGAAAGAAACCGTAGCAGAAGCGATAGTGTTTGATACATGAAATATTGTGGCTCGAGACTCTCCCGATGTGCGATATTATGTCAGCATCACGTTCACTTTTTAGTGCAAGACGCATTTACTCCCTTTAAGTACAGTAGAGCAGCTGGTTCGGTCACACTTCACATGTCAGTGCTCATGTCACAGCAGTTGTCGTGGAGCCGCCCGTAGTTTACCGTAATGAATCATAAAGCATGCATTGTGTATGCAACACGGACAGTGTCATGTCAAGTGTCACCGCAGCTTTAAGAGGGGCAATACTCATTCAGGTATCAGCATTTGCTCTTTGTGTACGTCTCAGAGTACAAACACTGCTAAAAAGTTGCATTAATTATTCAGTAGTGAACCGCTTACAAACGTGTTTGTCGTCCACGGTTGCCAATGGAGTCTTTAAAACAGTAACAAAAAAGTCCTACCCCCGTGTTCTTGCAATTCATGAACCTTACGTGGCGACGGCACTCGTCCACGGTCTCGACCTCGGCGGCGCGCGAGCTTCGGGTTCTCGTTACACACCCGTTACACGTAGGCAGAGTCACTGGACTGAGTGCGGCCGAAATTGGGCATACTCATCCGGGGCAAATCCTTGTTCCGGATCTCGTAGATAGACTTCCTGCGGGCCCTCACGCCCCTCACGGCCGTTTTGATCTTCCTCCAGCCCAAGTGATTGAGCTCGGCCAGGTTGAGGACCACGCAGAAGCCACTGACAGCGAACATGAAGACTAGGAACACGGTTTTCTCAGTGGGTCTGGAGACGTAACACTCCACCTCCTTGATGCACGGGTATCGATCGCACTCGTACACGGCGGGCACGTTGAATCCGTACAAGAAATACTGGCCCACCAGAAAGCCGATTTCCAGAGCGTTTCTGAACACCACCTGGATGATGTAAAACCGGGAAATGCCCTCCTGCCGCCGCATTTTGGACTTGGCCGGTTTCGTGCCCGAGCTGGACATTTCTTTGGCCTCCAGACAATCGGGCTCCGCTTCTTTGGTGGAGTTCTCCGTGTTCTGCAGTACTCCGTTCATGATGGTGTTCTTGATCTTTTGGTTCTTGGCCTCCTCTCGCTTCAGGGAATCCTGCTCCTTATTATCCAGCGTGAGGAGGACGGTGGCGGTGGAGTAACGTCGCTCCTTTTGCTTGGCCGACTGATGGACAGAGTACGTGATGAAGCAGAGACTCGGCGTGCAGACCATTATAATCTGGAAAACCCAATATCTGATGTGAGATATGGGGAATGCTTTGTCGTAGCACGCCTGGTTGCAGCCCGGCTGCAAGGCGTTACAGACAAACATGGTCTGCTCGTCATCATACACTGTCTCTCCCACTATAGCTACGATTAGGATCCGGAAGATCACCACCACGGTGAGCAGGATCCTAAAAAACAAGCACAGAGAAAAATAAACGTGTCAATATGGGAGCTTTAGCTGTCCGGTGCTGAAACCGGGCTGTGCTTCATTTCGCTTCCACTGAATGCTGCATATGGGGTATGCAGATAGAACTCAGTATGCCACGTTTTGTACTTTTCTCGTATTTTTGAACATTCGTGCACCAAAGAATCACACCTCCTTACATTGCTTTAAATGCAATTCAAAACAGACACATTTAACTAGGAAAAGTCCAGTAATAAGGGTAGTGTGATGCCCAGTGCTGAAAATGTGGTGCATTCTCAACCACTGAATCCTTTTATTTTTAGTTTCACTTAAAACATGATGCTTTATATTTTACATATACAGACACGACATAACTGGCATTCGTTTCCCTTCATTTTCTATTGTAATTAAGGGAGACAGTTGGCAAAAAGCGCACAGCTGGGAAAAGCATCACTCTGCCTCAAAACGTGACTTCGAATAAAGCAATACAATAAGTAATGTATAGGTGGCAGGTTTAATATTGATAGTGGGTTGTTATGAAGCTAAGTAAATTAGAGGTGCGTTCGCAAACACTGAACGATGCTTTTAAGTCCCATTGACTGTGGTTTAATAATGCGATATTTTATAAATGCGTTGTGTACATTTTTTCTTTTTTCTACCGTGTTTGAAGTAGGTGTAATAAGCGGTGACGCCTTTTTAGTGCACACCTGGCAAGAAGCATCGCTCTGCGTTCAAACGTGGCTTGAAATGAAGCAAAAACATTAAAAAGCATAATAAAAAACAAAGCTGTCAATATTCAGTGTCGTTTAAAATAAAGGGCGCTGTCCAGTGCTGAAACCAGTCGCCTTCACAATGATTGCATTCAGTTGTATTTTATTTTTATATATCTGTTATACGCAAATATTTTTTGGTAGATCGTGTTTGTTTTCTTGTTATCCTTATGGTATACTGTATTTTAAAGGGGAAATGGTCGACTACGCCCGTTGGCCAGGATAAAAACGTATTTTTTCCCCCCTAAAATGAGCTGAATCTCGGCGTCAGATGCACTGACATTAGCTCTTACCTTCCGATCATAGTGGAGTGCTGCTGAACAGCAGCCTCCAAGAGCCTCTCTAGTATGGTCCATTCCCCCATCGCTGCTCATCCGCAGACTCTGCTCCAAATCCAGGGAAAAGCGTGAATATTTCCTCTTACTGTCCGCCGTTATGAGCTGCGCCAGCTGTGGCAGTGCTGATGCTGGAAGATGCCACACTTCTCCTCGTCTTCCAGTCTGGAGTGGAGTCATGTGAGCCCTCCTATCTTCGATCTCCACATCAGATTGATGGTGTGGGTGGAGGGCGGCGGGCTTTAATATGGCATCAGTGCCGTGGAGAGCCCTGCTGCGTCATATGGGGCTTTATCTCGAGCTGCCAACACGCGCGGATTTCATATGTGTGGTGATGATGATGATGTTGTTCATACGCTGGGAATAAACCCGGATTCGGTCCGGTGATGCTGAGCTCGTGTCATGGTGAGGACAGCGTAGGTGACCTCCACCTTTTTTTTATTTGGGGGGCTTGAGGCTCATACTTGTTGCTGTGTATATGGGAAGACGACACAGCTGTTGGAGCGCAAATGTCCTTGAGAACAGTGAGGACCTTCAGCTCCGCCCTGTTCTCATGAAGCAGCAGTGTAAAACAGCGCTGGGGCTCTGGACACAGTGAGGTGAAAGTGTCAGCTGATTCTCTGTTTAAGTAAAGACACTTTTGGCCCCGCCCATCGAACGCCCGTAGACATGCGCAGTTCCGCCAACCCATCTTTTTTGCAGCTTGACTATTTTAAGGGTCTACAGTTTTCCCCCAAGATATTTGTTCACTTTGACAAGCACACAGTGTCACAATATTTTATGTTTTCTTTTTTTTAACAAATTATTAATTGCTTATCACCTCAAGTCTTAATAGTATAATTGGTACCTTTAAAATAAATGTCATTCGCATTGGTAGGACACTTTTTGAAGAAAAAAATGTGCCATAACATTTAATGTCTTCATTTCTTAACATTTAATCAATTATCACCTCAAGTTGTGATAGCACGCTTGATGTGCCATTTGCATTTATAGGATACCTTTTGATGACAAGATGGTTATGAGCATTTGGCTAATGTACAATATTTGAATACACATTTTATATCTGTTAAAATGTTATATTGGTAAAAAAGATGAAGATATTTTAAATGACCTTCCATCAAAAAGTTAAACAGGTTCAAGCGAAGTATGGCACAGCAAAGAAAAACATTCTCCCACTATACACACAAACAGAACTCACACTGTTGACATGCTGATGGCTGAACAACACTGATTTCATTGTCAGTGGCAAAAATGCATAAAGTGTGCATGAAGAAAAAGAAAAAAAATGAAGCTTTACAAAGCTGGCAAAACTAGTTCCAGTTCAAGAAGACCGTAGATTACATTTTTAATAAAATAAAAATGTCAAGTTTCAACACCAGTGTCATTCTGACATCAGGAAGAGATGAACAGCTCAGCAAGAGAGAGAACAGGCTGCTCACGTCATGAATCTGCCTGAAATATTCAATAAAACAACTGACTGTGCACGAAAAATGACTATGCTAGTACCTACGAAAAAAGTATCACAATGTCCTCTCAATTCTGAGTGATTTGCTTTGTTCTTACTTTAATGTCAGTAAATCACATTTTACAAATACACCAAAATTCTGGTCTTTTTCCAAACAATTATTGCTAAACAATACTCATTCAATAAACTTCAGAATATGTTTTAGGAAAACTGGACATGAATCCACACACTCAGTCAGGAGGGTTGTTCTGTACATGTGAGGATTAAATGAGAGGGTTGGACAGACAAACAGATGGACAAAGTAGACAGACAGGCAGACAGTTGGACAAGAAAGATGGATGGACGGATGACTGTCTGTCAGATGTGTGACTCTGGTCCTGCAGAGGGCAGTACTGAATGAGCTGCTGGAGTTCTGAAGGTTTCTCTGGTTACACTGCTTGGATCTGCAGTTCCTGACGTCTCTCTAATCTGACACCACAGTCGGTCTCCAGTTACTGCTTCCATACAAACTCAGCACAATCCCGTGTGAACTCACATTTCCTCTCATATCCTGAACCTGCGGATGAAAGCCAGCTCCGATTCTACAGACACGAGACTAAACATGTCCCTTAACCTGCCAGCAGATTTAAAAATAGCAACATTTCCACTTTAATATTCATCAGAGATGATTATTATTCTCAACACAGGTGTACTATTTCATCCTCACTCCTAAAACAACCTGGCCTCAGAGCATTGCTCAGTACTTACATATCAAACAAAAACAAATGTCCTTTTGGTAACACTTTAGGGATCAGTTCTCACTACTTATTAGCATGCATGTGACTAGCATAACGGCTGTTTATTAGTACCTTATTCTGCATGATTATCCCCCAGTTTCACAGACAAGGCTTAAGCTAGTCCCAGATTAAATTGCATGTTTGAGCTGTCTCAGATGAAAATATCTTGCTCTGACATATCTTAAAACATGTCAGTGTCATTGTTC
>JAUCMU010000033.1:17818569-17834493 GCA_032275025.1 Enteromius treurensis
AGCGGCAGCGAGTTAATCACAGCAAATGTTGAAATAATTTAGCCTTCTCAAATCATCTCCACCTGCTAAAAATCTATAGATATAAAACAGTTCAAGGCAAGCACATCACATGTTAGTTTAAATGTTTCACCTCATTAGATGTGCGCTGTTAGACGCCTAACGGAGGCACCATTGTGATCACTTGCATTTTATTTTTTCAGTACAATTTTTGCTCATAAAGGTGAAACTAATACATAATTCGGAATTGTACAATATCAACAAAACTTCGTGCTTTAAATAAAATAACAAGGAACAGAGGATACGGTTTCTGCTGTCTCGGTGTAGAACAGGAGCGCTTCATAAACCGAAACTCACAGAACTGACTCATAGATATGATAAATATAAATATATATAAAAATTATTACTTTAAAACGAAATTCGTTAATTGAACAAATGAATTGCTATAGTTTAAACCTATCTCATGAAAGTGAATATAGCATGGTTTATTTCGTCAATATTTCTTGGACAAATCGTCTGATAAAATCGCTGTAAAATTGAAGGACGCGGGGCAAAATGGCCGGGAATCATAACGGTAACCTGCAGAAGCACATTCAGCATAAACATCCAATATGTTAATCTGACAAGCCATAAAAGATCAGCATCTACAGCAGATGGACAAACGACTCTGGATGTGGTGGTAGTGAAAAAGCACTTGCACAACCGTTTACAGCATTTAACTAGAAAATATTTTATTAGCGCATTTTTAAGGAATTTTACTCGAACTGGTTTACTTTCGGTTTTAAGACATATGACGTACAAATAACACGGACATGCAAATTGGTTGAATCATTTGGAAATATAATGTCAAGTATGTTATTAAAAGACAAACACACACACACACATTTTATATTAAAAAAAATTTTTTTAGAAAAAAAAAATTACGTCATTAACCGGTATTTTTTTCTAGAAAACCGTTTTCGGAACGCATTGTTTAATGCGGAACGCAAGAACAGAAACGGTAAAATATCAAAAAAAATGTTACCTTTATTTAACCAGGCAAGACAGATTAAGAACAGGTTTCTTATTTACAACTGTGGCCTGGCGATTCTGCTCGGAGTGAACCGAATGGATCTTTTTTTCATCTTTAAGCCCTGCTGTTATTAACCAGCTAACGCTAACTTGTCAAGCTGGATAACGAATAAACACCAGGGACATTACGTTCCTCACTTAAAAATGGAACAAAAGTAAGATTGCCATGTCCTAAAAATCAAAACAGTAATATCAAAAAAAAAAAGTAATATTGCGTTTGCATATTTTGCTGTTAACACTCTTCTTCTGTTTATTTAGTAGAGCCCAACTGATTTATCGACAGGCAGATATTATCGGCCGATATTAGGCATTTTCCAAACTATCGGCATTTATAATGGCCGATAAATGAATATTTGAACAAAATAAACACGGGTGAGACACCCTTCAACCATGTCATGAGTGTTGGCGTTGTATAGTTTGTCCACCTGAGGTCACTCTACACGGAGGCAAAACTTGTGCGCCACACATCCTGCAACCCGCTGATCCAGCCAGAGTCAGGCAGACAGACTTACCAAGACTTACCAAAGCTCACCAAGTCTTTTAAAATTGGTAACTTTGATTTGGTTGTTGTTGTTTTTGTTCAAAGGACTTTATGTTTCAAATCTGAAGTTTGTATTTTTATACATTTTATTAATCAGACCTTTAATATATTATGATGTTCCTCTGTTCTGTTGTGACGATAAAAGAAACATGTTTCTTTTTAAAATGCATTATCATCGGGCTCTATTATTTAGTGTGAAATGCTCCCACACCTTGGGAGACTTGGGTCGCACGGATTTCTCAACCTCCGCCATGTATCTTTCCACTACCTCCACTGGGTTTTTTTTTAACCTATGAGGCACCAACTCTGCTAGCATCAGTGCGCGAGAGAGAACGAGTGTTTCGCTCTGCCGCCATAGATGAAGTGTGTTTTTCACGAGCTGGTTGCTGCTGCGGCGGAGGCGGGGCGGAGGATTGCGATGTCGGCTCAGCATCGTGATGTCTATGCATTTAAAGAGACATGCTCTAATACAGCGCGTTTCTGCTTCCACATTTATTATATTAAAAATTATATAATAAATGATCTTTTGAGCTAAAACGTCATTACATTCCAGGGAAAAGTAGCATAATATATGCCTTTAAAGTTATTAAAAATAACTATAATTGAAATTAAGACAGCTTTACCCTCCCACTCGTTTTTGATGTTATCGCGGACGTTGAGGTTAAGGGTGACATCAGCACGGACGCGGGCAGGCCAGTTCTCTCCGATGTTTGGCTTGGCCACCTCCACTATAGAGAACGAGGCTATGGTCTGTGCCATTCTAGCCCATCCTCCAAACACCACTCCTCCATACTCCGACTGCCTGCGGGACACACAGCACATCATAAACAAGGAAGCTCAGGCCGCTCTATTCCTGACAGCAAGCATAAACGCTGTACAGGGGCTGTCAAGCTTCAAACCGACAATAAATTATAATCCCAAGTACTTTTAACTCGGAAAATATATCCTGTGTGTATCCACATCAAATATCTTGACATTAAAAAAGTCATTTTTCTGTATGTAATGGTAATTATCAAAGCATTTGCCATGCCATTTTTACCAGTTAAAATTTCCATTTCATCCTTTTTTACTATTTTGTCAATTTAAGTACATCTTTCTTCCAGTCGTGCTACCAAAACCCCTGAAAATCAGTCTTTGATGAAGTTCTGAGTCAAGTCACCTTTAGAGGTTCATTTGGGTGTAACATTAGTCAAAATGCTGAACAATGAGAACAAACCACGGCTTCATTCGTAGTACGACGTCTTCGATATCCTGCCGGATTTCATAGGTGGACTCCAGGCGGAAGAGGTTAAAGTTTCTCAAAAGATAGTCATGCAGGGTCAGAAACTGCAGGTTCAGCTTCGGCAGGGCTAAACAACCTGCAGATTCACAAACAATCAGGACATTAGTGGAGTTTGGTGTTAATGATACTGGGTAGAAGCTTTTTGCTGTGCATATCTTCTTAAAAATATTGTTGTTTGGAAAAGAGTTGATTATTTTTCAAAAATCCAGCTTTTGTGCATTCTTTTCAGCTCATTAAAAATTCTATTGAAATTAGAGGAATAATTCAACAAAAAATGCATAGAGGTGCAGAGCCAGTGGTTGTTCCGTAGGCAAACATAATCCTCTAATTTTATTAATGCAAATGTACATGACATAGAAGTTTGACGATTAGATGGTGGACTCACCTTCTCCAGAGTAGTACTCGGTGGGAACGATGTTCTCGTCCCAGATGATCTTCTCGGTGGGGTACAGAGGCATCTGGTTGAGCTGTTCTATCTGGGAGATTCGTCTCTCATGACGGGACACCTGAACAGAAGAGAGAACCGGTTCATGGGGTCCGTTACGTCTTAGCCAGGTTCTCCATTAACCACGAATCATCTGCCCGCTGGACAAAGCATGCTGGGTAAACCTGTGCAATTATGGTTTGCCCTTCAAACACAGCAGATGGCCAAATGTAGGCTACATACATCATAGAACAAGAGGGCCAATCACATCCCATGAGCATGTTAAAGGGGCCGTACGTACTGCACCAAAGGAGTCATTTCTTCCAGCACACATTTTACAATTAAACATAGTGTTTAAATCATTTATTGTAAACAGTGCAGTGCAAATCCCACAACGCTTTCTTCAAAGAAATTGTTGCACAACGTGCACGCAACATAAATTGTCTGAACTGCAAACTTTTCCTGTACTTCCTGATGACTATAAATCCTTTCTATTATGTTTCTGTTCAAATTCAAAGGAGCCAACACTGTGAGACTACTCTGCTGAGAAAACATTAAACACTTTCAATGAGAAAACGAGTCGGGCAGCTCACGTGGGACGCAGCTTTGAGAAAATCAAATGAATTAATCAGGGGTGTTTGGGTAGCTTATCCTGTTGAAGCTTAATTAAGTGTTTTATCTGGTTTGTGACCTGCTCTGACTCCATTGTGGGCCGCAGCACATGCACATAACCAGATTTCAGCTGCTCGACGCACAAATGACCGTCTGACACTGGCTCCATCAGCACAGTCGCAGCATTAAAGAGGAAATGCTCAAGTTCTTGATGAGATTTGGAGGGAGTAATTAAAAGACGGCGAAGCAGGACCACCGATGGGCCTGAAACATCTTAAATATCTGCAGCGGAGGTTAAAATACACTCTAAGAGTGAGAATTAAAGCCATTCAGCCCCCAGCCTCAAAGCACTTACATACTGAGGAATTAGCAGGCAAAAAAACGTTTAAAAACACATTTATTTAACCCTAACCCCGACACTAAATCTCTGTGAACTGAGCTGAAACAAACTACATAGGCACCACGGTGTCTCCACGAATAGTGTGTTCCTCGCTTTAACCACTAAAGGCTCGAGAATAAGGACTGCCTGATGACCTGGAGTCAGTGTGAAAAACACTTGGGACAGCTGACCGAACCACTGTCATGAACAAGTGCAAGGCGACGTGAAAAAGAACACCATTCAGTAATTCTAACACAGAGTTGAGATCTCTTTTTCAGGTGTTTTTGTGCTCGAATGGCAAGTCCAAACTAATTATGTCAAAATACCCGCCCTGGTAAGAATCCGCATAAACACACTCAGTTATGTCTATTGTAAATAGCCAGGACAGAAATCTGATGTGTATCGGTATATTAGTGCATTAGGTCTTAAAGTGACAGCTGCCTAATTTACCAGCTGTCATTAATGATAATCCAACAAGACATGACAAAAAAAATAAAAATCTCTCCCTGTAATTGACAAATGTGACTAAGTAGACCACAAAACCAGTCATAAGTCATTTAAAAAAATTGTTTTATTCTTTTTATGTAAACTGAATAAATCAAATTTCTGCTGATGTTCGGTTTGTTAAGAAATAGTAGTATTTCGCTGAGATGCAATTATTTGAAAATCTGGAGCCCGAGGGTTCAAAGAAAACAGAAAATTGACTTTAAAGTTTTCCAAATTAAGTTCTTAGAAATGCATATTACTAATCAAAAAATCTGTGTTGATATAAATATCTTCATGGAACATAAACTTTATTTAATGTCCTAATGATATTTCACAAAGAAAAAACAATACATTTGACCCAAACAATGCATTTTTGGCTATTTCTATAAATATTACCCAGCGACTTAAGACTGGTTTTGTGGTTTAATTTCTACACTGAAAGAGTGTTATTTTACACTTAATTAATAAATGTCTGTATCTGTGTTGTTTTTTATTATTATTATATATATATATATATATATATATATATATATAACTGATTGTTCACTTGCCTTTTTGAACTGTATATTTAGGCTAGTAGTTTTAAACCGTGTTATTAAAACTGGAATTTCGAATACAAAATGACATGGGTCAAACACCATGAAAGTTGTTTTTCAGCACGACTACATCTGTATTTCAAAAGTTTTGGTGAAAATGCACATTCGGTGTAAATGCATGTTTAAAACACAGCATTTTATGCATTATCTACTGGGATGTAGGAGCATTGTCTTTTGACATTATCTGTGTGCAGGTCTTTCCTATGCTCAATTGGATGTGTGGTGGCACGACCATATGTGCTGGAAAAAAAAGAAAAAGGGAGTAGCTTTGTGTGAATGTGACAAAACGTTCTTAATCAGAAATGCGTGAAGCTATGGCACAAGTTTTAAATAGTCACAATAACACGCCATATGTTACCGTTAAATTAGTTAAGCCTGTTTTAATTACTACTCGTCAGTACTGAACAAAACATACTTTATGTCCACATTTCTCTTAACTCTCCGCAAAATCGCAATACATATCATATCGGCACCCAAGTATCGGAATCGTATCGAATCGGGAGGTAGGTGTATCGTCCCATCCCTATTATATACTTGTGATATTTTAAGATGTCCATACCAGGAGCTCCAGAAGGAATTCTTTATCGTAGGATGTTTCTTCTCCATCAGGAAGCTCAGGGAGGAGACACAGGTACGCTGACACTTGGTGGAGGGTATTGGGACTACAAGCCAAAAAAAAAGAACAGACAAAACTAAGTCACGAAAAAAAACCTTTAAATTCACAATTTAAAAGTCCAAACTATTAGCCACTAATTTCTTTATTTGCAATGTCTTTAGTATCTTGGTTAAATTAATTATTTTTAAATCGCATCTATCAATTAATTAAAGGGATAATAGACAGATCAACCAGTTATTAATATAATCATAAGTTTGTAAAGTTCCCTGGTTGTGGGAACCCTGTCTGCAGTTAAGAGACTTTATCATAATTGATCTAATGGGCCGTATCGTTCTATAAAGAGATAACACATTATATGTAACTGCCGTCACTTACCTGAGATGGCCGAAGTGTTTGGTGAGGGACTCTCGCGTGTCCACAGCTGCCACACTAGACAAGGCAAAATCATTGAGCTCAGGGAAATGAGCAAACGCTGCTCTCTGAAAAACAAACACCAGCCACAGAACTTCTGAAACATCACAGATTTAATGATCACACAGGAATAAATCATCGCACAAACCATATGACTATTACAGAACAGACCCGGGTGGCTCCTGACACATTGAAAAGGTGATGGGGAACCAACTTTTCCCTTACTGAACATCACATCCCCGGCTTTGGATCATCTACTAATGGACTCTATGCTTTTAAAATAACCATTTAGGTACAGTAGCGTACTCCATATTAATACATACAAGTGATACTAGTTATTTATAGGTAAGAGTACAAATCAGGGCTCAAATCATTTCTATGGCTTCTCCATCACTTAAATCCTCATTTTCATTCTGAAATGACAAAACCACTTTGTTTGGTGCGTTCAGTGATTGAAACAGACCAGTTTAAAAACGTATACGGTTATAAATGTACACAGTATTTTTATGAAACTATAAAAAATTAATACTGAATTATTGTGGAAATGCTTCACAATCTATGAAACAGGTCCATAGTCGGTAGTCAAAAAAAACAAACAAACAAAGGCAGAAGAGCTGCTGACAAATGTGAGACAATTCCTTCTTAAAAAAATTCTCTCCTGAGGCTGTGTGTGAGGTGGGTTACCTGTAGAGAGGTGATTCTGTCGTAGTGAAGTGTGGTCATCTCTTTCTGTGTGAGCGCATTTCCTGTCTGATCGCTGATCTCAAAGCCAGTGTAAAACTTCAACATGTCCAGGAGCTGAACACAGTAACCACAACAATAGTTCAAGTCTCTCTACATCTAATAGGCATGCTTCCCTCTGTAGATTTATGCCTGCTGTCATGTTTTTTCTTACTACTGTAAAGCATCCTTACGTTTGCAGAAAGGTGAAGGTCAGAGGTGGATTTGTAAGCCAACATTAATTCTTTGAATTGTATGCAAGCAGCTGTTGGCAGTTCTTTTCAGCTCATTGAATAAAATCATAATACGTTTAATGAATCACTTAAAAACCCTCCATTATAACACACATATTAGTGGTTGAAAAGGCTGTATAATTTAGGAATTTTTTTTTTAGCAGAAAACAAACATGTTTGTCAGGATACACAGTTGAGGAACAAAGAAGAAGTGCATGTGTCCAGTGCTGTACCTGGCAGAAGAGGTGACCCTCTTTCTCCCTGTCGGGGAGGTGAGACAGCTGGCAGTTGACCACTAGATGAGCGTCATCCAGCACTGTGTTGAACCAGCGGCGGGTCGGGAGGAGAGCCTGTCAATAACGGACAAGGTTACAAATATGTCCAAGCTGCGATTCAATGGACAAAGTGACAGATCTTTTCTTCTGAACTCTGATGCACACCCGAGTGTATCAGAGAGCCATCTGACGGCTGAAATGATCCCGGATGCAGAAACATAGTAAAAACAGGTCATGTGACATTAGTGGCGAGAATACTTCACTCTTCTTCCGTGACTTGCGTCTTCCGCCATTTTAACGCACCGTATATGCAAGCTTTAATGTAGTTGAGGTAATCAGCCTTGTTTACATCTGCGTGAAAGCACACATGTGGATAATCTGTGGCTGTTTGCGCCTAGAAGAAAGCACCTGCTTGCACAGTAACGTTCTCTAAAATTAGCGGAAGACTTAAGTCATGGAAGAAAAATGTATATGAAGTCATTTTTGTTTTCTTTGCACAAAAAAAGTAGAATCCTATCGTTGCAAAACCGAAGTTGATCCACTGATGTCACATGGACTGTTTTACCGGTGTTTCTACCACATTCTGGATCTTGAATCATTTCGGTTGTGTAACCTCGGTTGTGGTATCTCATCTGCAAACATGAACAAAGGTTTTTTTTCGTTTGTTCTGAACGACACGAGGGCGAGAATTAACGACAGAATTTTGGGTGAACTAACCCTTTAAGATGTGGATGTGTCACTAAAAAGAAGAAGCTCGAGAAGATAAAAGTCCTGTATATATATTTTACCAGACTGAATTCTAATGTCAACGTAATGCTAACATGCTGATTTTATTTTGTATAGTATGTACAGCGGTGGACAAATTTATTATAGCACTAGTGTGCTTCAAGAACACTACCTGCAAAGTTGTTAAAGGTTTGTTTTAAAAATGCAGTAAAATGACAACGCTGTCAAAAAGCTGAGCCTAGTTTTTATTTAGCTTTGAAGTGGCTTTCTTGAAGTGTCTTGGAGACATTGTTCTCCACAGTTCTTCTGGATTTAGTCTCAGACTGCTCTGATTCTTCATGTCCATTTAGACAGACTGGATGATGATCAGATCTCTGTTTGGGGCACTGACAAAAATCTCACTGGATTATTACAATTAATGGCTAAATGAACGTTTGGAAAAGTAAACAGATAGTTCCTACTGACACACTGCAGCAGAAGATAGAAATAACAGACCTAAAACCATTTTAGCTGCTTAAAACACTAGTGGATTAACTGTTCATGGTAAGATCCATAACAAGCATTTAGAATTTTCATTTCATGTTGACTTTCCTTTTTTTTCTTTTCATAATGAAAAAGCAGCATTAACAAAAACTGGAATGCCAACTCACCTCCAGGTCAATCATGAACTCAATGAATCTCTCACAGTAGTGAACCTTCTCCATGGAGACGGCGCCTAGAGCAACACGAAGCACAAAACACACATTAAAGCAGTGATGACACACCTCATCTCACGCAGACAGACAGGCGCGCCATTCTGGGCTGGACGCTGGATCTGGGTTCAGAGAGTGACAGTATTATGATGATCTTATGAACAGGATGGGCTGGCCTCTTGCGTGTCACACCATCATGGCCTGAACAGGTGGATGATGGGAGGAGGGCACGTCGGCCTGTGTTAACGGAGCTCTGAGAGGCACCCGCGGGCGAGCATCAGCTGCTCTGAAGCTGGGTCACGTCACGGGATTCTCAAAATAAAAATAAATCACTGCCTGAGGGACGGAAGGAAGACCGAGGTCTTATGGGTAACAGAAAGCAGCCACATCTTAACTTGTAGCACAGATGTAGGCAAGCACTTAAGCAAAAGGTCTGATCTTTTGAGAACTTTTATTTGCTCATCTATCATAATTGGACTGCATTGCGTTATATCTTTAAGCATTTAAATCTAAATGTTATTGCAGATACAATGACTGACAACTGATATTTATATCATTTTATGTAAGTATTGGCAATAACGTCATAAAGATAGTGTCTGTACCAAATTGCACATATGTCCATTATCACACTACATGAGTGATAAAAGGCGGTAACACTTCAGAATAGGGTAATTTGTTCACAATGAAGCATTAGTTGAGCAAAAACACACTACTAATTAACGATTAACTTAACATTTTAATCATTAATTAGTAGCATGTTTTTGCTCAACTAATGCTTCATTGTGAACAAATTAACCATTCATTAATGCTTAACTAATGCATTATTCTGACCCCCTATTCTGAAGCGTTACCTAAAAGGCTAATGTATCAAATATGATACCCAACAAAACAAACAAAAACACATCTTGTAAGATTAGAAGTGCTCACTGCCCAGGACTAAACTTTTTTCTTACATTAGGCTTTACAAAGTAAAAATAGAATAGCTATTTTAAACTGTTTTTGTGATCACATAAATTCAGTATTGATAAACATAACAGTTACAAACACACACGTTTGTGTGTTGTTGTTTTGTTTTTTTTCAAACCTCAAACCAAACACAACATGTAAAGAGCAAAGCATAAATCCAATTCATTTAAAGCCAAAAAGAACATCAGACAGAAAAGCTGGTGTGAATGAACAGGTCTACCTTCTGCAGGGATAGACATGAGCACCACCAGGAACTTCTTGATGAGGGAAGCGAGAAAGGTGCGCTCCTTATTAGCTCTGTAAAAACACAGCTCGTGAGACCCACAGGACATTATTTTGAGGTGTGTCAGGTGTATGGGGCGTTTCTTACAGCTCCATGTCCTGCGGCTCCATCTTCTCATAGTTCTTTTTAATGAGGTTCCAGAACTTCTGTAGTTTTGGGACTTTCTTCAGTTCCTGCTGTAGTCTCGTCTAGAGAACCACAAAATCTGGAGTCACTTTCAAACATCTCAAACAGTGGCCACGCAAGAAATACGTAGAATAAAATGTGGCTGATGTTATGGACAGCAGGATGTAAAGCTCATATAGGACATGAAATGTCATACTCACCGGCAACAAACACATCCACATGGGCAAAGAGACCAGCTTCTGAACCTGCTCACGGATCAAGTCCACTTCCTGTAGTCACAAAGACACAGACAAATATCTACTGTTCAATCTGTTTTATTAGGGACAAGGCCAAACCTCATATCGCATTAGTTCAAATTAATACAGAACTGTGTGAAAATGCTGTCTACTATAGTACTTTCACTATAGTAAGCATTTATCAGCTCAAGAGTCTGTTTGAGATCATTCACGGTGGATGCTCTCTGACCACAGCATGATTGCAGCATCTATAACATTTAATCTGGGACATTATAGGCCTATGATGGTCATTTCTATTGCTACGCAAACCGAGCGCCTTCCTCCACAGCGCATGCATAAGCAGAAATGTACATGATTAGCATACAAACACTAGACGATCTCATCAACAATGCAAATACACCATCTGCTTCAGAGCGGGAACACCATGCCTAAAATTAGAAGCAAACCTAAAACAGCTTTGAATTGAAGCCGTCGTTATACGTGTGAACTTCTAAGCAGCTATTCGGTTTCATTTCTGAAGTGTATCGAGTTCAGTGTAAAAACAAACAAGCCTGTGTGCTGAGTGCAAGGCAACAGTGCCACCAAGTGATGAACCCAGAAAATAAGAGGTCGTGTAGCAAATGCTTTCAGAAAAGTGTCCACAACTGCTAACGATGGATAACTAACCAGACTGTTGAAGCAGTGATCGAGGAAGAGCAGGAGCACTGTTTGCTCCTTCAGCGGCAGGCCGAGCTGCTCACCCGACAGACACGACTCCATCACACACTTGAAGAAGTGAGGGAAGTGTGTGGGTACTTTCTTAAAAACCTGAAGAGACAGAAAACACACGCTTAACGGTTTCTACCTGTGCCTGTAAACAACACGCATACATAAAACATCTGTAAATTGTTTTATTAAAACCAGCACCTGTGGTTGTCAAGATTTTACCTTGAAAATAGCTAAATAAATAAATAAATAACTTTTACAGATTAACCTCAATTTCACCTTTTATTTCATTATTACACCAAATGCTTTACCTTTAAATTACACTGACAACCATCCTATAGAGAAAGACACATGACGAAGCAAATAGTTTTTGCAAATACTGCACAGTGTATAAATACCATAACGGTAATAATGTGATTAACATTCATTGAACAACATACGATGAAACATACAACCCTAATGTACATAACCGATAAGAAGGGAATGTCACTTCAATGAGAAACCATCGGACGTCACATTTGTTCATTCTGAATAAAACGATTTCTCCTCTCCACTTCCACAAACTGTAACTTCAACAGTACTTTACTGTAAACTTTTACCCAATGTCCTATTAGGATTAACAGGTTTTTACTGTAGGCTTTCTGAAGTCTGTTCTGAACACGGCTGCAGTAGAGCTTCTAAAAACAAGCATCCCAAATACAAAACATGCTCTGACTGCTTGCGTGTGATTTTTATGTGATCAGTCGGTAAAATAAGACACTAAATCTAAGAGGTAGTACATCTACCAAAGCATTTTGTAGGTACACCAGACGTGAAAATGCTGCATTCTATGTCATTAATCTTCAGAAAAGTAATTTACTTCAAGTCAGTTTAAGGTGCAATCTACTCATGACTCAACAGCTTAGTACAAACCTCCCATGCAGGAACATTTTCTCGAAACTTCTCATTGACGATACAGCAGATGGACATCAGGTAGCCATTGCTGGAGGCTTCAGGTGTGTAGTTCGGCCACAGGTAGTTCTCCAGGTACTGGCTGCAAAACAACAAGGACGTCAGCACACCACAAGTCCTACAGATGCTCTACGAACAGAACCTGTGCAGAAATCACCAACCTGAACTCCAACAGCATGATTTTTCTGACGGCAAATCTAAAAAAAATTTATAAAAAACGAAACCGGCCCATGTCAGCATGCATCAAAGTTGTATGAGCCCCAATTAGAAATAACTGCAATCATTGTATTTAAAATAGTAATAATAATAATAATAATAAGGTAGTCTACTAATTAAACAAAGAGTCTTACTTTGATTTAAGAATCTCATTCTGGTAAATGTCTTCAATGACCTGTACAGAGAAAATATCCAATATTAATAAACAACATCTGAATAAAGTTAGGTTTTAAAAGCGAGTTAAATTGAAAATGAGTATAGTTCTGCCTATACACGGCATAAAAGCAGCATACCCTCGGGGTCTACATATTTAGAGTAATCTCTCCCTCTCAAATCATGCAGACGGAAGCTAAAAGGAGATTTAGAACTCAAAGCCTCACCTGAGAATCAAATGGTAGTTTGTTCTTGACATGAGGAGCCCAGTATTTGTTTGAAAGCTTCAGACAGGAAACACAAAACAGGAATAAATGAGCACGTCTGGTGTAAGGTTACAGCAGATGTAGACTAGTGAACGGATGCGGAGTTCATAAAGTAATCATAACTCACCTGAGTGACATATTCCGCGTTAATCTGAGACACCGGAGGCGCTGAGGTCTTTATCACTCTCGAGTCCTTCTGCATGATTTACACAATCATTAATAATAGGGATCAAACTAAAACAAAACAATCCCGTGGCTCACGGATCACTCCAGGCTTCTGTAGATCAACTTAATGTCTGAAAGTTTAAATTACATCATTTAACATTCACTGCTGAAAACCCAAAAAGGAAAAAATAGATCAACCATACGCTGCAGTGTGAACTTAACCAGTACTGATTATCGCTACCAAATTTTGTTTATAACAGAAACGTCATGAATGCGTTGCGTAGCTTTAGCTTTAAGCTAACATGTGCAACTGAAAGTCGCGGCTGATGACAACTTCCGCCTTTTCAGTGTCTTTCCAAAATAAAAGCCGGGTGACTTTTATTACAGAAGAAGAAGCAAGGTCTTCACTGTTTTCATAGCCGGAAAAATGTGTAATATCGATTAAAAAATGAACATAGCACTTTAAGTTCATATTTATTTACTCGACTTTTCTAACCATATGGATCATACTTTTAAAGTTAGGCTGTGGGTCAGTCCTCATTTCCTGTGTTGTTGGTCACTTTGTCAACATTCTCCCAAGGTGACATTTTAGCATTTGTGTCTGGAGTCTGGGCAGTTTCAGCTCTTGGATGTTGATATTTGTGGAAACAGCATCTTCCAATAATGAGCTTTGCTGTCACTTTGCTGCAGTAGTTCTGTGTTTGGACACAATTCATCTTAATATTCAATAAAATAGTCCATATCACAAGAGATAACAGACAATGACATGATAATCACAAAATTCTTTGTTTGTTTTCATTACTGTTACAAATAAGCCATTCACATTATTTTATCCAAACCATGTATGCAGCATTCTGAACATAAGTAACATAGCCTGTGACCCAGAAATTGATCGTTAGGAATCAGTTCTGTATATGTAATGTAAGAAGGTAAGGGTTTGGAGACAGTAAACACACAAGGATCCGTTGCAGATACATTTACAAGTCACATATATATACTGCAGGACAAAGCAAACGTTTTGGTTCTAGTAAGCACTTTAGCTGCTGTATTTTGGACCAACTGGAGTTTATTTATTAAACCTGTAGGACAAACACCCAGTGACATGTTACAGAAGTCTAGCCTTGAGGTCATGAACACATTAATTAGCTTTTCTGCATTAGACACTGACCGCATGAGTCATGAGTTTTGGAAATTGGTATAATTTGTCAGACCTTGAGGAAACGTAGAGCTGGGTATCATCAGTCTAACTATGGAAACTAACTCAATCTTTTCTCCTAATAGTAGCATCTACAGTGTGAAGAGCAATGGTCATAGTACTGAGCCTTGCAGAATTGCAAATTGAACTTGATATGACACCTCTTCCTTTACTGCTACAAAACTAGAAGTGATCATATAAATATGATTTGAACCAAGCTAATACAGTCCCAGACAGCACTGCCAATGTAATTTCTGAGCCAGGTTTCTAATGTTATGGCCAATAGTATCAAATGCAGCACTAAGGTAGAGTAAAACTAATGGAGAAATGCAACCACGATTGGATGATAGCAAGAAGTCATTAGTGACTCTGATGAGTGCAGTTTCAGGGCTGTGAAATGGACTGGAACTTACTGATGTACCATTTCTGTACAGGAACGAACATTATTGTGAAGGTACTACTAAGATATTTTCCTAGTGTATTTGATAGAAAGGGCAGATTGATATTGGTCTGTTATCAATTCTTTCTTTTCTATCCTAATTCTTTAGGATAAAGTTGTGTTTTTTAATAAGAGGCTTAATTTATGTGATACTCTAAACAGAACAGTGCTGTGCCAGTGCTTGGAATATTTTTTTGTTGGAGAAATAGAGTCTCTAAAATTTACTTTTTTGTTTACTGAGCTGTTTAAATAACAATAATAAAATAAAATAAATCAATATCACATTTGTAATCATGGTACTTTTTGGAGAAATATGGCATATCAAAGTGGCATAAATATTTTTTGCCCCATGTCATATCCCTGAGGCATTTCAGATGAGAATATCTGTTATCACGGCTTTTTATCATTGCATCGCCAAAGCTGAATTAATAGCCTTCTGTTTAATTAATAACTGCTGTTTAACTCCTGCTAATACAGCGATGTAATAAGTAAGTTGCGGGGCTTCGGTTGTGCGCGCCTATATATTCCGCGTGCACGTGAGTGAGAGCATGCTTTCCCTCGAATAAAAACAATATTTCGATGGGGAAAAAGAAATTAAAAACACTTGAAAACAGCGTAATCTCTCAGGTTATTTGTAGCATTTATATTTTTGCTGGTAGCCAGCAGTAAAATAATAATAATTATAGTTATTATAAATAAAAAATTAAATTAGGGAAATACATTTCAGCGATGTAATGACAGCTTTTCAGTTACATAAAGTTGCGGGGCTTCGGTTGTACGCGCCTATATATTCCGCGTGCAAGTAAGTGAGAGCATTGAAAAAGAAAATAAAAAAAACCCTTGAAAACAGCGTAATATTTCCGGTTGTTTGTTATATTTATATTTTTGCTGGTATAGCCATTATAAATAAATTAGGAAAATGCATTTCTTCACGGGAGCATAGTCACGTGTTTAGAATGCTTTGCACACATCATTCCGCTCGCGCTGTCTGTGACGTTCCAAATGAGAATGTTCAGAATCTGCATATAGTACTCATTCTGCTTTAACTCAGTCTGCTCGTTTGCATTTAGCTCTACTGCAAGTACAAAAATATTCCCTCTGCTCCACTGCGCTCTTAATTTAGTTCACCAAAGAGTCTTATATACTATAAATAAAATATAAA
>JAUCMU010000033.1:17873578-17887924 GCA_032275025.1 Enteromius treurensis
CTGGATGAGCTGCACTACCTGAGCCACTTGTGTGGGTTGTAGACTCCGTCTCATGCTACCACTAGAGTGAAAGCACCGCCAGCATGCAAAAGTGACCAAAACATCAGTCAGAAAGCATAGGAACTGAGAAGTGGTCTGTGTTCACCACCTGCAGAATCACTCCATTGGGGGTGTCTTGCTAATTGCCTATAACTTCCACCTGTTGTCTATTCAATTTACACAATTGCATGTGAAACTGATCGTCAATCAGTGTTGCTTCCTAAGTGGGCAGTTTTATTTCACAGAAGTGTGACTGACTTGGAGTTGCATTGTGTTGTTTAAGTGTTCCCTTTATTGAGCAGTGTATAAATCAACAATCTTCTATGTGTCTTCTTTAAAAATAATCCAACCTTAGTTTTGTATTCCAAAGCAATTCGGGAAATGTTGTGACAAGGATTGATAAACATTGTTCTATTTTCAGTGAATTTATACCTACAAACCGCAACATATCCCAGACGATACAAAGATTAATATCAAGAATAAGAGTCAAGTTTTAATAAAGATCATGACATTGTTTTTATAAATAGCTGCCATAAATGTTCCGAGTGTCACTCCACACCATTTCGTCTCGCATGAAAAACAAATGCAACTCAATTAAATATACATTTTTCTTGTGTGTCCATTTATTGATTTGGCGAGTAGCTGTGTGATAATGTTGTTAATGAGGTAAAGTACTCCTGTAGTTCCTCTGCTAAAACACCTGTGTGAAGTGTGGGAAAAAACTAAGATAACTGGAGCACTTTACCGCAGATCGCGCTTGAAGTTATTTAGACACATCCAAACACTAAAAGTCAGTGTATAGAATTCTGAATGCAGCACTAATACAATGACATTCAGAGAGTTACAAAGTTGCCATGAAATAGAAATTTTATTTTCTTAACATAATTTCTTATGTGTTAACAATTCATCCATGTATATGTTTTACATTTTTATTTAACCTATGCAGCCAGGATTTCTCCATTCAGTCAAATTAATCTGAGATCCATGCCCACATCTCAACATCCAATCAACAGCTGACACTTAGAAAGCCCCGCCCCTTCACTTAGATGTGCATCATAATTCATTGCAACTTTAAGTGTGACTAAAGTGCTCAAAAGGTCCAGGTATTTTGTCGGACACCACTGTATTTTAATATTACACGTGTTCCTGAACAAACTGTACTGTGTTTCTAAGTATTTTAAATGTGGCGAGCATTTAGATATGAATTTCAAAGAAAATAAGATCCTCTCACACCACGTGCAGTGATGTTTTGCCTATCCACATCTCTGTTTCAGATTTCCTAGCTGTAATCAACCTTACATGGTGATATAAGGGTGAATTATTGACTGGAACTGTCATCTGTTACAGTGTACAGTACTGTAATATTTCACTTACCATGAAAGCAGAGGCCAGGAACAGCTGTAGACAGGCCACAACCAACAGCATCCTGATAGCTTCAAAGTCAGTCCTGACTGAATACAACACACAGCACACATGTTTAAACCACAACACCTGTGCCACACAATATTAAGTGTCCAGATGACACGTGCACAATATACCTGTTTTCTGTCAATTCAGTGCTCACACACCCAACGTCCGTTCTGCAACAGACAAAGGTGTGTGTGAGTTTTCTGTTCATTTGGAAAAGCCCTAAAGCTGTGCATGCTCAAACAGACAAGACACATCATCTCGGCTCAAAATATGAATTACAAAAAAAAAAACATTAGATTGTCAATGAAGAAACACGTGGCAAACAGCCCCTGGGAAGCACTAGTTGAGATTTAACGTTTGCAATCATCACCATGCAAATCAAAACCATCTTTATTTTTCGTTTTTTAAATGTATTTAGTACCCTTGAAAGACCAATTCAGATCCCTGGACTGTCAGAAAACAAGTATGAAGTCAGATTTTTGCTGAGGAGTATCAAAACAGTGCAGCATACTAAACAGCACAGTCATTCAGAACCCAAAAACTTTGCACAGACACAAATGTAATCTAAAACTGACCCAAACACATGTACCCTGACTATATTAATCCATAGTATGAAAGTAAACATAATGTTCACACACTGCACTGTCAGTGGAACTTTTTACATACAAATTTTTATTTTAAAGTGAAAAATAATTAAAATAGCAAACAGGATGCAGTTTTGATGGATGGATTACATGACTGAACTGAAACATTTTATTTATTCAGATATAACACAGCCTTAGATCCCAGTCATTTACCTGCACTTGCACTTTTTTTTAAATGACAGAATTTTAGAGGCTATGATTTAGTGCCATCACAATTAAATGCAGCACACCAAGTGTTTCTGCAAGAAAACAACCATTGAAATCTGTCTCATATGGCCATATGAAATTATAATACAGCAAAATGAATTATTATTTTGTTCTCAGTTGTGTGACTGAATTTCCTCGAATTGCAATTTAATCAATATCTTTTCCCATCACCCCAGTTCAAATCCCACCTGTGTTCACTTCAAATCCACATTCATGAATCAAAAGGAGCAGTTATTACTTTCTGAATCTGAAGGCACTGAGGTTTGTTTGCGGTGTTAGTGCTGTATGTGAGGCAATATTGTTCGAAGCAAATGACCATGACTGTCATTTAGGGCAGCCAACGGTGAAAGTGCTTCAGCTCAGTGATGCCAGTATACACTATAGACTTCTGGACAGTCAAGCAGCACTCTCAGAAATCCTGTTCAAACAGCCTGAAACAAGCTGCGAAAGATCTTTAATATAGTAAATGCCGGCTTTGCTGCCAGTCTGAGCATGCTGCCACCTGCCAACGCTGCTGCAAGTTGTGCTTTTCTGAACTGCAGCAGAGACCTACAGGTGTTGTTTTAGAAATTGTTCAGATGTGAAATAGATAGAAATTCATGGAGACATTTAATCTGATGTAAACTTTCTTGTATATGTAATCTCTCCCATAAAAACACACGAACAGTCATCGAATTGGGCAAACAGACAAAATACACATCAATCAAAAGACTAAAAGTTGAACAATAAAGCAGTTTTGCTCTATGAGACTGAGATGACAGATCTTCACTGCATCTAAAACTAAACTAAATCATGCTGACTGAGATATTTCTACTACTAATTTTCACACTATAAGATGAGACAAAAAATGCTGGTAAAAGAAAACTTATTTTGATTCATCTGAACTTGCTTTGTTTCATTTAGGCTACATCATCACTTTCTGCATGTTTACTTTCACTTCAGTGTTTTTAAGTTTCTGGGGGGAAAACAATCTTCCAGCCGGAGTGAAATAGGATTCCCGCATAAATCCCCAGCAGAGATCGATGAAACTATCACTCAACACAGACTTTGATGAACAGAGAGAACCTCACAAACAGTTTTTCCCCTCACACACAAACACGCTGAACGAGAGAGGAACAATTTCTCGTAAACATGTAACTCACTTTGACTCGTTCCTGATGTCGAAAGAAAGTGGAGTTGATTGCATCTCACGCTGATGAATCTGCTCTCTGAACTCTCTCTCTCTCTGTGGAGCGTGAGAGAAGACTGCTGCTAATATCCACAGTGCGTCACACACACACACACACAGAGAGAGAGAGAGAGAGAGAGAGAGAGAGAGAGAGAGCACCGAGCAAAGAAGCGTTCAGTTGTAACATTTTAATAGTGGGGGAAACTAGTACAAAAATAGCCTATATAACAATCGTTTCCGCCAATTAACATATTTACAAATGCCACAGTTGCCGTTTTTCATAAAATTGTGGTAATGTTTTGTTACGAATAACAAAAAAATAAAAATAATAATAATACAATTAATGTAGATCAAACTTGTTTGCCATTTTTATGCTGTTGCGAACCACTTGCGGTGTTGGAAATAAAGTTTTTGCAGGGGTTTAAATAAATTTTATATTTAAATATATATAAAAAATGTGTCTAAGTAGCCATAACAGACAAACAGTCTAATAACAAAAATAATACATTTCTACAAAACGTTTTACAAAATATCATCTCTGCAAAAAATTATTAATTTAGGTGTAACTTATAAAACATTTAATAAACTAATTATACATTTGTATTTAACGCCTCAATATTTTGGGGCACATATAATGATGGGATAAACCACAAATATATATATATACAAAAGAAAAGAAAAGAAAAGTAAAGGGACGGGCTATTTGCTTAGTGTAAATAAACAAATAAATAAATAAACGCTCCAAATGAGATTTCTCAATACCTCTTTCTCCAGTCACTATGACTCCAATAGGTGGCGGCAAGAGAGTCCTTATATTACGCACTTTAAGGAATAGTTCACACAAAAATGACTCAATTACCCTCAAGTTGTTTCATATCTGTATGAATATCTTTGATCTCCAGAACACAAAGGAATACGGAAAGGAATGTGGTGCACATTAATATTCTTGTGGTGCAATAAGCTTGCCGTTTAATGCACTTTGTATCAAAAAGATGATTCAAAATTATTTAAGAATCTTCTGTCTTGTTATTTTAGGTTACTTTACTTTATGTTTTCTGTACTACAACTTAATTGTGAATTAGTAACTCAATATTATCTAATGGTGTATTTAACAAAAGTAATTTTATTCACAATTATGATGTTGGTCTGAATATCTGCACAGTTTTTTCCTAGCGGGGAATAATCACTGAAATCTATATTAAGTCACTCCTCAGATACATTTTCAACAGTGTCTAGAATCAATTATTTTGCATGCTTCATGGTTTAAAAAAAATAAAATAAAATACAGTAACTCATAACTAATTATGAATTAAATGTTCTTCCATTATATGTCTTATCAAATATATTTAAATGTATTAATGTTAACAAAGTAAAAAGAGAGAGTCAGATTCATTCGCTAGTCTTATTATGGTTTGATATGTATGTGAACATATTCATGGACTTCCAAAAAGCTATAGCTCTATATAAGCAAAGATTGAGGTGATGAATGATGAATATTCTGTGTAATCAAAAGTTCAAAAACACATGCATTGGTCTGCTGAGGCGAAACGAGCGATGCCCTCTAGATTCAGGAGCTGGTATTGATAGGATTTATCCTTTGCTTGCAGATCATCTTCATCAGAGGGGTGTTTGATGGTCATCATACCTGTCATCTCATTTACTGACTCTAAGACAATCCAATGAGGCAGGAAAGCAGTGTAAAGTCCTGGGCTCATGAGGATGGAATTTGTAATATTTATTCTTTCACAGCACCTCAATCTAATTTTAGACATAGTCCAGTATTAAATGTAGCTGTGTAGTAACTTTTTTCTTGCCACTGGGAAACCACATGTTAGTGTTTTGTTGAAATGGCGATCAAAATTAACTGTACATTTTTGGTATTTAACTTTTTCACAATGCTATGTTGAACTTAAGCAGAATGAATCAGCAGATAAGCACTTCAGAGTTCTGTAGAAATCAACATAGCAAAATATTACATAACATTATACAGTGGAGACAGATAATTTAGAGTGCTACAGTATGCAAGTGTTTTCCCTAAAGGGGACTATAGCATAATTGCTTCTTCTTCTTTTTTTGCCAGTATCAAAATATCTGGTAGCACTTTATTTTACAGTCCTGTTATGCACATGTCCCATGTACCAATTAATGTTATTACAATAACTAGGTGATAATAATAATATCTATGTTAATATGTAAAAACTAAGTAAACCTACATCTAAACCTAACCTCTAAGCTCTGACATCAGTGGTGATGAAGTGCTTTGAGAGACTGGTCAGAGACTTCATCATTGCATCACTACCGGACACACTGGATCCACTACAGTTTGCATACAGACATACGGACACCATTTCACACCATTTCTCCACCTTTCACTCAGACAATTTCGACTTTCAATTTGCATTACCTAACATTCACAGTTGAGAGAAGGCTACTGGGGGATAAATGAGTGGAATTTACATTCTGATTTGTCTTCAGTATGCTTTACTCACTTAACACTTTATTACACTGGAACACGGACACTTTGCACTCTTATTGTGTGTGTGTGTGTGTGTGTGTGTGTGTGTGTATATATTTCATAGTTATATAGCCATGTTCTATTTCTATTTTCTTTTTTATTCAATTTTATTTTATATAGTATATTTATTTACTGTACTTATGTTTCTATTCTATTTCTATTTTGCTGTATACTTAAGTGTTTTCTTAATGTGTCAATTTGTTGGGCAGTATGTCAGTATGTATGACGGTATGTAATACTGTGTATGTATGTGAATGTGACAAATACAAATTTGAATTTTGAAATTTGATTTATTCATACTACAGTACAAGAACACTGTATTTGCTGTCCAAGCATCATGATCACTTACAGATGGAGTTATTAGTAGACTACTGTGTATGTGTGTGTGTGTTGTAGGGTTAGACTCAATATGAGAGCCTTCATATATGGTAGGATTGCTCTGGACACAAAATACTTCTTTCCTGGCATCAGTGGGTCTGAAGAACCTGTGGAACATTTCCATCACACAAAATGTTCTTTAGGCTATTAAAAAGCTATTCACGCTTAGAAAATAATGTTTTTCCGGGAAACCAGAAATGGCTCTTCTGTTGTATCGCTGTGGAGGTGTTAGTTTTAAGAGTGTGTTGTTCATTGTCATGTGTTGGTCCATGTTCTGTCTTTGTTTCTCTTTCCGTTTCCACGTGTCTCATCTCATTTGTAGTCCTGCCCCCTCATTAGTGTCTGATCCCCTGCCAACCGTGTATCCCAGATGTTTTGTGTTTCAGTTTGTATTTAACCTGTGTCCCAGTTTCTGGTTGTCAGTCATTGTATGTTTGTTGAACTGTATCTCTGCACTTTCTCTGCCATTCCGTGTATCCGGAGATCCTGTGATTAAATGTTTCTTGTTTCACTAAATTCAAAAACTCCCTGCCTTCCTTCGCCATGGAGAAGCAACACCTCCTCATGACATTCATGATGCAGGCCTGTATCTGCTTCACAGCTCTGGGATTTCATGCCTAGATTTCTTACTGTTCTGCTCGTGAACACACAGCTGCCATCTTGTTTATTTCTTTATTTACTCACAAAGGCCGACCAAGAAAAAAGCGAATGTGTAATGTTGGAGTGCTGATACTCCTGAGCACAACTCACTTCCACAATGACGATAGTGATGATGATGGTTGCTGTTGCTATGTGGTTGCTATGATGTTTTGTGCTTTTCTCTGGTATTCAGTTACTAGGTTGTTTTGATTGGTTTGATTGGGTACACTTTGTATTTGCTAAGGTTCTCTGAATGGTTTTCAGTTCTGTGGGTAAATGAAGCAATGCTGGATTGTGTGACATAAAGAGAAACCAGCATTGCTCCCCATGTCAAGTCTACACAGTCATTACAGTATGCAAAACTCTTGCATTATGGGACTGTTTCTGGTCCAAACAGCTTCTGTTTGATAAGACCCATGGGTTTTGCTTTTATTGCTTCCAAAATTAAATCAACCAAATGGTAATATCTGCATGCTTCACTGACTGGCACTGGACAACTACTATTTCTGTTTGTTCTATTGTGCAAAACACAATGATTTGTGCATTGAGGATGCTGTCATCTATGTTCTCTGAAATCATATTGTGTTTCCTTTAGATGGCAGCATTGCACAGTCATTCTTTGATTCTGGCCTGCAGTGCAAACATCTCTTCTGACCCGTATAGTATGAGAACGTTTTACACTGAGATTGTGTCAGCATGTAGTTCACATTAACTGACAATATTGCATTATGTGCTGAACATTATGCAAAAGCAAGAAAAAGAGTGAGCCTTTGGATTTGATTTTGCTTTTTCAGCTCAGTAACAAAGAGGACACAGATCACACCAAATATTACCCTTTTTTTTTCTGTTTTCTCTGTCCTGTTTTGCAATTGCTTCTCATCTTTACCCAGTTGTGTGCTCAAAGCAAGCCATCAAATTGCTTTCCCTGTGACTGCACACATAACACAAAAACACAAGCACGAGAGAGTGAAGGAGAGAATGAGATGCAGAAATGTATCAAAAAGGAGTGCAAAACCCGACAATTGAAACACTGCATCAAAACAGCAGCTGTTTGCATTGCTATGATTTCTCAGCCGCCAGCTCTGCAATTACGCAGTTTATTTGATTGTTTTTCCAGTCGTTATAGCAGCAGGCCTGTAAATGAGGTTGAATTGTTTTTGCATAAACTGATTGAGCAACACTTCAAACATGCATGGAATGATTCACAAAGGCTGCTTTGTCTTTCAGGGCAAAGATATTTCGTGGGAAGAAGGTCCAGGGAGATTATGATGTCAAAGTTGAGCAGGTAAGGCATCTATTATAGCTTTAGACCTAGGCTTGATCTCATAAACTGTTTAAATAGTTTCAGCAAAACAAGTCCACATACAAAGCTCTCTTAATTGTTAAATTAGAACATCTGAAAGGTGCTTTGACGATCCAAAAGCTGTTCTTCAATGGCATCACTATGAAAAGACGATTTAAGAACTGTTCTTTTTACAATGGCTGTCAAGAAAGAGGCCAGTCCTAATAGCAAACGCATTAAACAAATAGTTAATCCAAAAATGAAAATCGTCACCTATTACTCACCCTCAGGTTCCTCCAAACCTGTATGACTTTCATTTGCAATGACGTGTGTGTGTGATCCAGCTTATGCTGGTAACTGTCACAACTACATATTTCTCTTCATTCTTCGGTCATTCCTAAATAATTGTGTATTCTGGCAAAAGGGTTAGCAAGCAACATATAGATTGCTATTTCAGTAGGTTGTACTAGATTTTTCCCAGTAATAATTAGTATTAAGCTCTTAAAGGCATAATTGACTTTAGGTCTGTCTTTCACATCACAGCTCAAGATATGAGGTTGAAGGGGTGCAACAATATAACTGGATATTTTATCACTAATGAATAACCGTTCTAGAATAGTTAAGCATATAAAAAAGAACAGCTTCCCATAGCCAGTTTTAATGTTTCTGTGTATAAATCTCAAATGTTACTGATCAAATTACGTAACTGATGAATGTTAACACATGAATGTTACACAGATGAATCTCAACATGATGAGAAGGAAGAGAAAAGTTATTGTACATGATTCACACCTACTTTTACATTTTCAACTGACTAATGTGATCACAGGGCTATTAGTCTGCTTCCTGAATTATGCAATTCACATAATTAGCAAATCTAGGTGGTGTTACATTTGTTTTCTTTAGAAAATATAGAGATGAAATGTGTGTATCACTGTGTATATTATCCCCATATATATATATACAATTTTTGTCACTCTAAAGTTTCTCTGAAGTTGTTTTGAAAAACAAACAAGTTAAAGGAGTTAAAGGAAGAGTTGTGCAAATTTATGGGTCAATGATGCCAAATGTCTTTGGTGTTGTAATCAAATGACTATTTAAATATACTGTATAGTGGATAATGACATTAGAGATTTCCTTAAACACTGTTTCAGATAAATGCTGTCAACCACTTAGCAGATGATACATATATAAATATCAGTGTGAATGGAGCTATTAATTCAGTGAATAATAATGAAAACTTTGATATTATTCAGAAGGATCTACAGAACCACATCCATTTATCTTTTATTATCTTGTTGTTTGGTACTGAGCAGCCCAAAACTGTAAACACTGAATATGCTTATAGTATTTGAGATCCTCAAACAACTTTATCCTTGATTATAACATATTAAGGTTGCACTTCCTGATTCAGTCATTAGATTACTAGTACACCGTTTACTTGATATTCTAATAGCCCTAAATTAACAGTCTACTAATGCTCTAATGAGAGTTATGCCCCATTCAGACAGTGAGGAAGTGATTTTGGGAATTATTCAGGGGTCAGTTGGTGATTTTATTTCTGTCAGTTTCAGGCCTAATGTCTTACTGTTTTTTGACAAACAACAAAGTTGTGTGGTAATTTAACTGCCACTTGATTCCACATCTCTGAGTTTACAAGAAGAAACTAATTTAAAATAAAGTGTAGTCCTTGTTGACCACTGCTGAACACCATATGGTAATTGTTGTACTTTACTGTAATTCGCAGTCATATTTAATTTTTGTATTTAAAACAACATTTCATAACCAGTGACTGGGAACTGTCAAGAAGTAGAGAAGAAAAGCATGTGAACATTGGAAATAGTTTATTATTATGGCAGAAGTAGTCTTTGATTTTAACAACATTCCAATATGTCTTATGTAGAACTACATAAAAATATAAATCAAGCTGCTTTATGTTTGTTTAATGTTTATGTAAATTATGAAGTTGCATGTACATATTTCTGCTAATCTTCATATTTTAATGACGTCCATCATTCCTGATGGCAAAACCATTTCAATATAGTGGGTTATTTTCCTATTTTCAAACAGATGTAAATAATCAAATAATAAACAGTATATTATTAAAGATGAGTTTAGGCTTATTATTGCAAGCATCCAATATTTTATTTACAGCAGACAATCCAACACAGTCTCATGACCAATTAATACACATTGTATGAGTTGGCAAATTCGTGGTATTTCGTACAATTTCGTAAGACCTCACTAGTACGATTTTGTACGATTTGTCTGAACCCCAATGATGGGGGTTTTAGATTTAGGGGTGGGGTTAGGTGTAGGTCATTCATACTCATTCATAGGAATTGGCAACTCATAAAATAGTTATGATTTAACAAAATTTTATGAATTCGTTTGAGTCTGTTCTGTTCAGCGAGCAGCTGAGAGGAGCAGGGCTTTCAGTTAAAATAGATATTATGTTGCTCTTCTAACTCTATTTTACATGCAAATATAGCCGCACAGGAAGTATACGGAAGACGGAGACAGCGAACGTGCCTATTTCTCTCACAAATCAATTGTTTTGCCTCAAAAGAATTGGAATATTATTATTTTTTAAATAAATGAAGACGGTGGTTGTATCTGCCTGCTATATCTTGGGTTTTATTGACAGATGGTAGGTTTAGGGGCAGGGTTTGGGTTACACGCTCATAAATGTGTAAATAATATCATTTAAATAAAAGTGTTTTGACTGTTTACATTGAAATATCACACCCCTACATACATGCAATGATGCCATTGTTTTTACTCAATATATCTTTTAATTATGACGATAAAATAAAAAAATATATTGCGTTGGCATATTGACGCTAAGGGTTTCCTATTTAAAACAACTGCGGACCCTTCACCTCGAAAAGTCACAAAAAGGGGTACCTTGAGCTTCAAAAAGTGATGCAAAAGGGTTTTAACCAAGCGTCAAAATGTGATGAGTTGGAGTGAAACTGTGTTGTGTAGAGAGATGTGGGTTCAATCATGGGTTAGAACCCAGAAAACGCTTGCACTTATAAAAACCAATAAATCATGATTTGGCACAGGGCAGTCGTAGCCTACTGGATAGGAAATTGGACTAACCCTGGGGTTCAAGTCCCAGGTCCAGCAGGGATTGTGGGAAGGGGGAGTGAACAACCAGTGTTCTCTCCACCTTCAATACAATGACCCTTGACCCTTGAGCAAGGCATCGATCCCCAAACTGCTCCCTGGGCGCGGCAGCAATGGCTGCCCACTGCTCCGGGTGTGTGTTCACGGGGTGTGTGTGTGCACTTGGATGGGTTAAATGCAGAGCACAAATTCCTAGTATGGGTCATCATCCCTGGCCACAAGTCACTACACTTCACTCACTCACTCATTTACTCACTCACTCACTCACTATTGCCTTCCTCCAAAATACATTTCAATAACTTTTAAAATAAAAAAGATACAAAGTTAGCTGTAGCCCTGTTAGCTGGCACCTCAGGAAAGGTGCTGTGAATGGCCAGTGTTGGGGTGTATTTATTTACCTGGAGGGCTATATGAACATGCTTAATAACTCCTTAAAACAACAACAACAACAACAAAATATTAGTTCTCACATTAATTAATAGACTGTTCTAGCCTGTATGCATGAGTGAGGTAATGTAAAATAGTGCTATTTTTATGCACAAAATTCATGACAATTAATGTGTAACGCTGCAGTCGTCACGACTTCGCTTCTCAGCGGGACAGAGGAAGCACGGAGGCAGAGATACGATCAAAATAAACATTTAATTAAACAGAACAAAGAAAACAAAGGAACGTTGACGAAAATGCAAAATCAAAGCGTGCAATACACAAGACATTACTTTAACATCTGACATTTGAACAAGACATGGGGTGTGGTTTAAATACAAAGACTAATTAAGACAAAACACAAGACACCTGGTAGACACGGCTGGCAGAGGATCAAACACTAATGCACATGGGGAGAACCAAATGAAAACAAACACACAGGAACACATGACACAAGATCACAACATAAACACAGGCAAACACATAATGGTGTGACAGACACCTTTCATTCAGTTATATTTAGTAACTGCCTTTTTCTTTAAAAACAATTTAAGTATGTATGTTTATGAGACCAGGTTGACTAAATCTGCATAATAGAATTATTTCTGAAAGATCATGTGACATTGAAGACTGAAGTAATGCTAAAAAAATCATCTTTGTATCATAGGAACAAATTACATTTCAAAATATATATAAATAGAAAACACTTATTTCATATTGAAATACTATATGTTTTTACAATTTTAGAAGATTTATTTCAAAGACCTACAAACAAATTTTTCAAATGTATTTTTTGTACTTTCCCATGAATATGAAATGGTGAAATATTGACTAAGTTAAAGAATATTTGTATATTACAACAGAAGCAAATGAGAGTTGAGCACTATAACAAAACATTTCTTTCTGTTTCTCATACAAATCTATTACATTGCTTCAGAAGATGTAGAATTCAGAGCACAAGATATTTAGACCAAGATTAAGATGTTTTTTTTTTTCCTGTACTGCTTTCATTATATGAGAAAGAGCAGCGTGAACTTTCTTCCTAATTTCATAAAGAAAGAAAAAAATCATACGGGTTTGGAAAAACATGAGAGTGAGTAAATGATGAAAGAGTTTTCATTTTGTGTGAACTACTCCTTTAACAAGACGTCTGCATCTCTCTCTCCTCTGAAAATCTCTGAGTCTATTTACAAACTGGGACAATCTTCTGCTTGAGTTGATGGGAGATGTATTTTTAATACCTCTGATGCCAAGAATAGTTCTGCCAGCGTATGAGTAGTGTGTTTGCTTGTGCATCTATGTGTGTGTGTTTGATGAGTCTTACTTGTTGGATTTGATTTTGACGTCTTTCCTCTTGCGGAGCTGGCTGCCATCTTTGTACCAGTTGAAGGAGGGGCTCGGGTTGCCCACAGCTTCACACTTGAGTGTCAACTTTTTACCTTCCAGGAGCCACTGAGAATCCATGGGCTTCACCTTCGGAGCTGATGCTACAGACGGAGAAAACAGACAGAGAGTGAACAGAAAATAAAAGCAGGTTTGCCTAAAAGACAGAGCAAGCACATATTTTTTTCTCTTTAATACCTCTTTGTTTCTCGAAGACAGCAAAGAGCAATATTTTCGCCTTGATTTGCACTGATTTAAATAAAAACAGCAGAACAGAGAATATAATGTTGCAAAATTCTCGGGTGCTCATTAATTCCACGTTCATTTAACATTTTGCACACTCGTCCCATTTGCCGCTCTTTTTATTTATGCTGATGCATTTTAGGAGAAACATTTGAGACAAAAATTTGAAGCAAAACTGGAGCAAGCAATTTGGATTCCTTGAGGTGGAGGTGAGACTGACTAAGGTGACTAGTGAAGAAGAAGGAGAGGTTACTGGAGAAAAAAAGAGAAACAGATGGAGGGAGGGATTTTGTCAGAGGAGGAAAGGAGAGAAAGAAGAAGGCATGACGGCTCAAAATGCAAGGAAGCATGTTGAGAGACAGATGCAGACGGGAGGATGAAGAGAAGCAAATAGTCGAGTGGGAAAGCAGAAAGAAGTGAGAAATGAAAGAGCGTGTAAGAGATTAATGGGGTTCATCTTTCTGCAGTTTACCTCACTAAAGTAATCCATCTAGCAGTGAGAAACAAGCCCAATATTGGGAACTATGAGCAGTAATAAAAATACAGTACATTTAGTGCAGCAAATAATGATGATCACAGACATAAAAGTTTTTTTTTTTTACCGTTAACATTTTTTTTTATAACTTCCTCAAAAGTTTCCATTACTATTATACATTTGAAGGTTTACTTTTTGGAAATTCTTATTTTTCTCAAAAGTGATTCTTATACCACTTGTTACTAACAGAACATTTTAAATGCTTTTTTAATTAAATTGGCTTAAATTAAAAGTTTTATATACACACACATATATTTATATATATATACCTTTGCTGTGACACTCATATATTTAACTCAGGTGCTGTCCATTTCTTCTGATCATCCTTGAGATGGTTCTACACCT
>JAUCMU010000033.1:17912010-17929585 GCA_032275025.1 Enteromius treurensis
TCTGGTTTAATGAATCTATTATGTATTTCCTTTTTATTCCTGTTTTTATGAAAGTACGAAGATGTATCATACAGCGATGATGATTTTGTCTTTCATAGTTTCTGAAGTCTGCCTCCGCTTGCTAGTAATCACGTCACCACTAGAGCAAGCTCCTGATTGGTTAACACGGCACAAATTTTCGCCAAAGATTTTTCAACTTGAGCGTTTCGCGCGAATCGCGCTGTTCGTGCAGCGTAATTCGTACGAATTAATATTCACGTCTTTGCATTGACTTAATTAGTACTAATTAGGCTACATTAGTAGGAAAGGTGACTTATTTATTAAAAACGAAAGGAATGTAAATCCTCAATGTTTTCAGTGGCTCAGGTGCAGGGAGTAAATGACGACTGCTTATACTCATTATTACATCGAACAAAAAAACACCTCAATCGCTTAATCAGAGACATCATGTCGACACAAATGTCTTGTCAATTAACTAATGTGGGAGGGGCCTGTGCAGAACTACCTCATTCTGATAGGAAAAATTGGATTTTAAAATAGGGATTTAAAAAAAATAAAAAATAAAAACAACACTGGGTGGATTTTTATCACTATAGGATGGAATAGTATACACACACCTCCAACACACATTTATGTTCAAACTATTTGTAAAGTGAATTTTGCATCCGATGACCCCTTTAAAGTCTTTGATAAAGTGTAAGATACCAGCCAGCTACAAGGTCAATCACTGTTTTACTGAAAGCAACGTTTTGTTTTGTTTTAATGTACAAATTTAACGTCTTAAATAAGAAAAAACACAACAATCCAACTGAGCAAATTGAAAGAAAGATACAAAAAACTCAACTTAAGAATTAAATAAGGTGACTAAGTATGGACTTTGGCTTACTTACATTGCTTGTTTACATAGAAATGTGCTACACTACCCATAATGCCGATCCAGCAATCAGAACATGAAAGTATAAAAAGTTTGTTGTGCAAAAGAAAAGAAAACAACAATCCAAATCCCTGGCAACTGAACTGCACTGGATAAATTATGTTATGTAGCGCTAGCATTTGTTTTGGTGGTCTAATGATCAACCCGTCTCTGGAACAGGTTTTATTAGGGTTGCACGATATGGTAATTTTTCATATTGTACTAATCGCCAGCCTGTGGGATCGCCGATACATGATATTATCGTGTATGGGTGGGTGGGGGCGAGAGAGACTCTCTGTACTTATCACAGGCTATTTCGTTTCGAATTCTAAACCATGCTTACATGACGGAGAGAGAAAGAGAGAGAGCGCGCCTGGAAGCACCAATAACCGAAATACTATACTTTCAAACATATTGAAAATCTGCTTTGGCGCATACCCGCAGAGGTTATCAGTCTGAGGTGAAAATCAAAAGTAGATTTATTTTACAGACCAACAGTTAGAGTCTGTTTTTAAACATTTCCAATGAGGAGGAGGAGTTTGCGTGTCTGTGTGGCGGGAAATAGCGGGGCAATTCGATAATGGTAGCCCAATAATAATAGGCCGCCTAATAATAATAATAGTTTTATACATTAATAGGAGAATGAGCTCGATGTCATCTTGACTATCGACAGAGACACTGGTATCGTGGATACACGATACTATCATCAATCGGCCCAACCCTAGCTTTTATTATTGTGTAATGTAGGAACTCCAAGTCATGGATGGAATTATTTGCGTAACACTGAATATTTATCATTAACTTTTCTTTTTCTTGTATGAAAATGAACAGCACTGGAAATCTTTACTAAAGAATGAATGGGAAAATAGTTCTAGTCTGTGATTTGACACATTAGTTAAATCAACTGAAACAAATTTAGTTGAGGTGAGATCCACTTACCTGAACAACTTCTATTCCTCTTTTCCTGAAAGAAACAAAAAAAAAAAAATGCAGATTATTATTTGCTCATACCACAGTTTTTGACCAAAAAATTATTTAGCAAGAAAGCACATTAAACTTATTTTTTTAATTTAAGGATACCATCATGCTGGATTCCATTCTGACATAAAAATGAAGCCTGGATAAAAATATCAGTTGCCTAGCAACACAGAGGTGAGATCCAGAGAACTCCAACTGGCCGTAGGAAGCGAAACGACACCCGAAGCTGTTTTGAGCTATAAACCGTAATTCGTCAGAGCCATCAACCTACCTATCTAGACAACGCACAACAAAGAGCAACTGCCACAAAGCACGCGCTAGTCAAGTATAACGATTTACCCTAGCATTTCGAGAAAAACAACAAGACAAGCTGACGCAAGGATTGGTTTACTCCGTTTTTAAGCTGCCAAATTTCTTAAGTTTGTAAAGTTAAAAGTGTGCTGCATTTTACTTAAAGCAACAGTCCACTCAAAAATAAAAATTCTCTCATTACTCACTCACCCTCATGCCGTCCCAAACCTGGAAGACACAAATAATGATATATTTTTGATTACATTTCTTGTTGTTTAAGGCCCAGGGTACTATCCCTTTAATGCTTTGCAGTGAGATCCTGAAACTGAATCCAGATACTGTAGATCAGGCACGCTGTTGTGAAAGCCCTTTGGATGAGTTTATGGGGTCATTACGAAGACAGGCAACCATTTTCTCTACTAACGTCAAATTATTCCACACCAAAGTCAAGATAATCACGAAGTGCGTAAGCCAGAGTTTATTTATTATTCTGTCAGGAAACATCGTGAGTGGGGTTTGTGGGAGTTATTCAAGTCTTAGTGCGAACCAACTTTTCTGTGGGGGTAATTAATTATGGGAGGAAGATTATTTGGACGGGTGACAGATTAAAAAAAATATTGCTATGGAAAACATTCACAAATGATTAAGAAGCGATTATTATTTTAGTTTTAGTTAATTAATTTACAAGTCATTTACAAGTTGTGCTATGTTGAAAAGCACTTTTAATTTAATAAAGTGTGTAAACCCGTTGTCTCATTAGGACAGACGATTGTGTTCTGTGTGGAGTGTGTGGGATCTACTGATAATGTGAACTAGTTTTACCCTCAACTGAAGTTCAGATGAGGTGCACAGTGCTAAAACACTCCATGTGTTTACCATCTTTACCCAACATATAGTCTGTCCTAATGAGACAAAGGGTTTACACACTTTATTAAATTAAAAAAAAACATTTTGTTGTGCTTTTCAACATATCACAACTTGTAATTGACTTGTAAATTAATTAACTAAACATAATAATCACTTCTTAATCATTTGTGAATGTTTTGTAGATGAACATTTCATCATTAACTATTAACTTATAAATGACTTACAACAGAACGTTATTCTAAAGTGTCATTGTATAATACAGTCTGAAGGCACTTCAGTGTCAGCTCACCCTCAGAAACTGACTGGGAGTATCAATGTTTCGATGAGTCCTTCCCAGCCTCCTGGGGCTTAACATAACATAGCATTTTGAATCAAGATTAATTGTGATACAAATAAGTGAGATGAATAAAACAGAAAGTAACTGTGGGGAAATCAAGTTTTACATGTCTACCTGGAGTTTTAAAAGGTCCCATATTTGTCAAAACGGACGTTTCTTGGATGTTTTTATTCATTTTATAAAAACTAAATGTTCTGTTCTTTGTCTACTGCACAAAAGCATAAGTGAATAACCAGCGCTCTCTCCACCTTCAATCCCACGACTGAGGTGAATAAACGAACGCCAGCTTCTCTATTCTATTTGCATTCTGTCTATTGGTTTTCTTTTTATGTGTTCCACAATTAACAAAAGCATATGTAAAACCAAATGAGGAGCTGAGGACTTTGCTGGGTCACAGTGACAGATCAAGGCTGCTGGATTTAGAGATACAGACAGATGTACTGCTCAGATTTCATTCTATTATCTAAATGAAGCAGGATTCTGGATGGAGAAATCAAAACATAGTAAGCACAGTCGCTTTTATTATGACTAAAATACGAACGAGGCTAAAGGAAGCGTATCAATAAAACAATGTGCTCAGTTTCAGATATCTTCCTCATAAAGCTGCCAGTTCCTTTGACCTCATGATTCTCATTTGCTCTGACATGCATTGTGTGCTGTAAGGTCTTATATAGACAGGTGTGTGCCTTTCCTAATCAAGTCCAATCAGTATAATCAAACACAGCTGGACTCAAATGAAGGTGTAGAACCATCTCAAGGATGATCAGAAGAAATGGACAGCACCTGAGTTAAATATATGAGTGTCACAGCAAAGGGTCTGAATACTTAGGACCATGTGATATTTCAGGTTTTCTCCTTTAATGAATCTGCAAAAATGTCAACAATTTTGTGTTTTTCTGTCAATACGGGGTGCTGTGTGTACATTAATGAGGGGAAAAAATGCACAAATGATTTTAGCAAATGGCTGCAATATAACAAAGACTGAAAAATTTAAGGGGAATACTACTCTGAATACTACTACAATATCCACTGTGTGTATATATATATATAAATATATATATATATATATATATATATATACACATTAACATAAATTATGAATAGAATTGACAACAATTTAAGAATGTAAGTTTATTTAAATTTAAATGATTGAATTTAATAATGCTGCACCTTAAAATTAAAATTATGATTCACGTTTGTGAGTTTCTTTGGTGTCTCACTACGGTCTTTGGCCAGCAGATGGCACTTGTTGAACATGATCCCTTGCAAAAAAACATGAGTTTCTTCAGCTACTGACAGTCGGGTACACTATAAAGATCTAGAAGACTATGTGTGCATACACACAGTTTTACCAGTAGAGCAGTAATCAGAAAAGCTATTTTCTCAGTAGGCATCTGCCTGAAGGAAAGCCTGTACTCTCTAACTCTAGAGTCTGTGCATGAGCACAGATATGATTCAGGTCAGATATGAATGTGTGAGTGTGTATCTGTTTTCTTGCTCTTCCACTCACGTACCTTCATCATTAGCAGACAGTTGGCCATGGAGTACATCACCCTGCTCAGACGTGACCTCCACAGCTTGATGGAGGCTGAAACACAGAGCGGAGAGAGAGAGAGAGAGAGAGAAAGACTGAGCAAATGGAATAGAATTGGAAATTGTAGCCTTTCCCTCCTTTTCCCGGCTCTAAACCATCAATTATTTGTCTGCTGGCGGGAATTATAGTGCAGGAGGAAAAGGCACAGTGACAATCACATTTATTTCCCCCCTCTGGCTCACTTTAGACCCCCATCAGCGGCACAATCTGATCTCATATGTGTGTGTGTGAACAGACTTCAGAGCATGTGTCTCAGTACTAATGCTGCGTGACCACACAGACCGACACAACATCATACTTCCTTCACTCCTGCCACACAGACCAGAATTATGAGAATATTCCTCAAGTACGGGAATATCATATGGGTCATGAACTGAGAAAACTAAATTCCCTTGATCTTTTGATAGTTTAACAGATAATGCCAACTTATCTTCTCCAATAATTACTAGCTGTTCAGAGAAAGTGCGTTTTAAATCTTTGAACTTATTTTAAGGCTCGTTCACTGAATAATTCTGGCCAAAAAACTAGATTTTTTCTGTTTTTGTAAAACATGTCATCAACATGATGACATTTTAAATCTTAACCTGACTACTCCATCTGGTTATGCGTACATTGATAGACCATGACTGACCGGGAAAGGAGGAGGACTTGCTGTTATCTTTAGATCTGATATAACTGACTGAAATTGACACTCCTAGTGTAACATCATTTGAGTGTATTACTTTCAGAGTAAATTGTGCCTCCCCTGTTTTCATTCTGTTTATTTACTATCTACCCAAATCGAATCCACTGTATGTAGAAGAACTTACTGAACTCCTTGCATTGGTTAGTCTCGTTTATTCGGCTATGATTCTCATTGGTGACATTAATGTCCATGTGGACAATCTAACTTGTTATCAGACTTCAAATTGCCTGAAAAAACTTGATTCAGCACGTTAATTTTTCTACCCATAACAAAGGTCACATACTTGATCTGGTGTGTTCTGTTGGTACTGACATCAAACAGCTGGATAGCCATGAGATTTGTATTAGTGACCATAAGCTTCTTACTTTCAATATACCTATTTCTTTTACAAGATGTCCTTCTCGGAAGAGAGTAATCAGGTTTAGGAACCTCAATAGTATCGACCCTGATAGCTTCTCAAGTTTAATTTCTGAGCATCCAACAAGTTGCACTGTTGAGGATTATAATCCCATTTTATTTTCTACTTTGGATGTCCTTGCTCCTATGAAGGAATGTGCCGTTTAATATAAAAAATTAGGTCTAGCAGTTCACAAGCTCATGTATGATGAACACTTAATTCTATATGGTGTGGCCCTTAAGGAGGCAATAGCTGATTACTACGTATTATTATCGATGATACTGTTAACCCAAACCAGATTTTTAAGACTACTAACAAACTTTTAAAACTTAAAATACCTTTTTTTCGGGACAAAATAGAGTCTATTTACAAGTCTATTGTTTCCCCCCCAAGTCTCTGAATTTTCTGAGGTCCTTCCTCATAGTATTTCTATGGTACTGTTCTCTACATTTGCAACAATTACTCTCTACGATATTTTAAATTTAGTATTGACTATGAACTCAAGTACTTGCATCCTCGACCCTGTTCCAACTACTGTTCTTAAGGGGTGTTTGTCAACAATCAGTCCTTTCATTTTAAATATTTAATAATAAACTTCTCTCATTAGTGGGATTGTTCCTTGTGAACTTAAAGTTGCAGCTATCACTCCAGTCCCTAAAAAGCCTGGATGTGATACCTCTGATTTATCTAATTACTGGCCCATTTCAAATCTGGCTAAAATTTTGGAACGTGTTGTCATGGCACAGTTCTCATTTGACATTAAACAACCTTTTGGAGCCTTTTCAATCTGGGTTTGGGTCAGGGCACAGTACAGACACTGCCTTGGTACGTGTTATGAATGACCTCCTGGTTTCAGCGGATTCTGATGCCTCTACCATTTTGGTTTTGTTGCACCCGAGTGCAGCATTTGACACAGTATGCCACTCTATACTACTTGATAGACTAAAGAGTTGGCTTGGTATTTCAGGTACTGTGCTTGATTGGTTCAGATCTTACCTTTCAAATAGATCACGGTTTGTTTAGGGAAATAACAAATCAGAAATTAGTCCGGTCCAATATGGTGTTCCTCAGGGTTCTGTTTTGGGGACTTATATTGTTTCACACTTTTATGCTTTTACAGGGGCAAATCATCAGAAAACATGGTCTTGGTTACCACTTTTATGCTTACTACACACAAATCTTCATCAGTTCACAATATTACAGTATGCAAAAGTTAGTTCTGCAGTTCTATCTGAATGTTTGCAAGATATAAAAGTATGGATGCATTACAACTTCTTAAAATTAAATAGCTCTAAGACTGAGGTTCTTCTTATTGGTACACCAGCAGCCATCGGTAAATGTAGTAGTTTCAATCTGGAACTGGATAACAGCTGTATATTGCCATCGTTACAAGCTCACAATCTGGGTGTTATATTTATGTTATATTATTGACACTGGAGGCTCATATTAGGAGTGCTACCAAATCAGCATTTCACCATCTTAGAATTATTGCAAGGATTAGTCCTTTCCTTCTTACACCTGTCACCGAAAGGCTTATCCATGCTTTCATCACCTCAAGAATTGACTATTGCAATTCTCTTTTTTATTGGTCTACCAGCAAAATCCATCAAGCGGATACAGTATATTCAGAGCTCAGCAGCACATATTCTTACTCATACGGCCTCAAGGCAGCATATTCGTGGTATCCTCTGTAACTTGCACTGGCTTCCAGTTCAATTGCGTTGAGTTTCACTGAGTTTAAAACACTTGTTTTAACTTATAAAGCAGTGCACTTATTGGCTCCATTTTATGTCTGTGACTTAGATACTGAGGTTACTCGTCCCCTTCACTTTGCGGACTCTCTTCTACTTTATCAGCCCCGCTCTAAATTAAAAACTATGGGACAGAGGGTACGCTTCCTCTGAACGTTCGAAGTGCCCCTACACTAAGTATTTGTAAGAAAATGTTGAAAAACCATCTTTTTAAAATTGCTTACCATGATTAGTTGTTCCTTTTGGTGGATTCACTTGATTTTATTCTGTTGTTTTATATTGTATTTTTGTATGTTGTACTATTTTTTGTTCTTTGTATTGTTGTTGTGCTTTGGGTGTTAGAAAGGCGCATTATAAATAAAATATATTATTATTATTATTAATAGGTCATTGATCTACATAATCATCCTGTAAGTTTCAGAACTCAAAACTTAGTTACTCTAAAAACAGCTGATATTGAACGCAGTCTGCCAAAATCACAGCTTGTTAAATTATTTACTCAATGATGTAATAGTATGGATAAGCACCGCCTCCACAGAAGATGATCAACTACTGCTTTAACATCACTCCCTGCTTAGCCACACCCATCAATTCTATTTAATTGCCTGTTTAGCCCCACCCACTGATTCGACATCACTGCCTGTTTAGCTCCACCCATCAATTCCATTTCATTGCCTGTTTAGCCCAGCCCACTGATTCTACATCACTACCTGTTTAGCCCCGCCCACTGATTCTACATCACTGCCTGTTTAACCCCCGTCTACCAATTCAACATCACTGCCAGCTTAGCCCCACCCCTCGATTACATTTCATTGCCTGTTTAGCCCCACCCACTGATTCTATATAACTGCCTTTTTACCCCCGCCTACTGATTCTACATCACTGCCTGTTTAGCCCCGCCCATCAGTTTTGAATTCATTGCCTGTTTAGCCCCTCCACCAGTTCTACATCACTGACTGTTTAGCCTCGCCCACTGATTCTACATCTACGTACATTTTATTCAGAGACACAAACTGAGCGAAAATATGCAAGTTGGTGCAAATTATGACATTTATATGATGCAATTCTGATGCTTGTAATGTAAATCAATGAGATCTTTATAACAGTATACCAGATACTTCCATAAAATTATATATTAGTCATCACTCTACATTTCCATTTATGTCTTAATAACATGATATTTAAATGAACAAAACATAAAATTCAATGCAATCCAATGATGATTGAGAGATAAAGAAATAATTGCTCCTCAAAAGCCTGATGGTATGCAAGTTTTTTCTGCAATGTTTTGATTATTTTATGTAATCAAATTATTTTCCTGATATGTCCATCAAATTCATTTCAATTAGCCACATATATCAATATATCACGGAGATATTAGATGCATTGATGGGAATTGCAGAATAAAAATCTAAATAAAACATGTCTACACACTGACGGTCGCATTGTTTTTTAAGTTTTACCAATTTTTCAGCATACCAAATAATACAGAAAATAATATTATTTTGAACCAGAAGCACCCACAGCTCAGACCTTCAATGTTACATGATTACAGAATGTATGTGGTCTATCTGAATCAATCCTGCTCTGATTAACCCCTCTTCCTCATGCTGCCAGGGGCACTGAACAGCCACACAGAAAGGGCTCAGGGTTGGAGTAAAGTCTGGCACCTGACCGCCGGTCTGTCAGCACCTGGCAGTGAAAGTACATCAGACCCTCAGATGGCAGGGGGCTTCTCACAGCTGTGCTGAAGCATGTATTTATCTCTGTCTTCACCAAAACAACATGTAGGGAAGTCAATGGAGCTTGCAAGACTTAGACGCGTCAGCTATCAACTCTGATGGATCGCTCGAGACGGGATCTTATGCTGCCATCTATGCCTCCTTCACAGGGTGTTTTAGAGAGCAGACAAAGCTTAGAGCCTTAAAATAAATTTAAAATACATTTAGGGTAAAAGCAAAATGTGATATATTAGTGTTGTCAAACGATTAATTGCGATTAATTGCATCCAAAATAAAGATTTTGTTTACATGATATATGTTATTATGTATATAATATCAGTTATGAGATGCAACTAAATGTATTTTTACATTTAATAAAAATTTTTTTTATTTTTTTTTTACCTCAAACTAACATAATGAGCAGAGATTTCTTTTTTATGATGATATTTTCCCTATTCATGTCTATTAGTGCACGAGGAACATACTCCAACATACCATCCTTCCTTAATATGAGCAAATCTCTTAAACGACTGTGCCTTTAATTTATTTATCTTCACTTATATGAACTCTCATAAATAACTAGTTTGAAGGGTGATACCTTGGAGGTGAGTGAAAGGTGACAGATTTTCCATTCTGTTGGACTCAACAGCACTGTGTTTTTGACCTGCACTTCAATTAGAGAAGTGTTTTGAGTGGTCTGTACCTAGCCTGTTGTCCTGCGTGAGGTTGATCATACTCCCGTCCTCAGCCAAACCCTCCAGCAGGTTACTCAGGATCTGTGAAAGGACAGGAGCAGGAGTTTTACAACACTAATTACAGCGAGGCTAATTCAATTTGCGAGCAGGTGCGGGCGCTGAGGTGTAAAGTTCAGGTCGGGCAGCGCTCACCTTCTGACAGACGCTCTTTATTCTGTGGAGACGGTCCAGAGTTTCCTGAGGCTTCTGCAGGTACTGAGGGAGCTCTGCGTGCAGGACACGCATGGAGAAGGGCACCATTGAGCCTAGACCATGCAAAACAAAACTTTATTAACACGGATGCATGCTCTTTCTCTTCTGCAAAAACCAAATTCACAATTTTCAAAAGATTTCACCAGACCAGCTGCATTGGTTTTATATTATATATCTGCGTGTCTTGAAATAAAGCTCTTTTGGGATTATGATTGCGTTTCTTAACAGTAAGATTTCTCTTCTGCTCACCAAGCCTGCATTTATTTGAATCAAGATAATATTGTGAAATGTCTTAGCTATTTAAAATAACTTCTTTCTGTTTGAATATATTTTAAAATGTAATTTATTCCTGTGATTTCAAAGCTGAGTTTTTAGCATCTTGAAACCCAAGTGTTACCCAAATCTAAATAAACGATCTTGCTAACTATAAATAAGCAGCTAATTAATAGCTTAATAGTGGATAGCTGTTCTCCTACATCTGAAATGTAGCTAAATAGTTCTTACCTCTTCTTCCTGCATAAACGGTGGGATAATATTCATAGTAAAGATTTGGATGATCCAGATTCCCGAAGGGCTCAAACTCCAGCTCTGCATTTGGGAAAAGGTTAAGCTTGGCCAGAAGAGAGAGACGAACGAACCACAGCTGTAGAGAGAAGAGAGCAGCCTAGTTCAACAAAACAAATCAACATTGACTTCTTTCTGTAAGTGCAGTTCAGCAGTGTATTAGCGTAACTCTTCTCCGCAGAAGTATGAGTGGAGCCACGTGAGGCTTTGATCCAACTTGTCTTCTAAAACACTGACACCAGCCCTGCTTCAGGCCAGAGAAACAGCTCAAGCTCCCATGTTGTTTAGCAGGTTGTCTGTTCTGCTTGATTTAAGCAATGGGCCCTCAGATCTCTCCGGGTTCATGCTGTTGCTTGTTGGATCTAGTCCAACAGTGCATCACTTCAACCAAGATTTTGGTTTTTAGAGAATATTTATCTTTAATATTCATATATTTTATGTATTTTTTCATTGTTGTAAATCGTCATTAATACAAATGCTGTTGATATAAGTTAATTTTGAACATGAAATACTGCTGTAAGTTGTTTATCTTTTGCACAAAATATATAAAAAAAATTGCACAGAAATGCTGTATACTGCAAATACTAAATCCACACAAATGTGTACTACACCACACGTTCACATCTAGATCCGCATTAGTTTGAATTATTTAACTTAAATCACATTAATTTACAATTTTTGCAATGGTGACATCAGCACAGGAATACTCATTTCAATACAACTTTGCTAGCAAAAAACACAAAAACAAATGTGTTATACACAGATGTTGCTGACTGCATAATGTACTTTAAGTGTTTTTAGAGTTTAACATTTATATTTGTTACATATTCTGTGTGTTTTGTTCTGTTTTTTCCCCCCTTGTGTCCTACTTTGCCCATTTTTGGTATTCCTGTCCTTGTTATTAGTTTATTAGTCTCCAGTTGAGTTCCCCAGGTGTTTTCAGTTCTCCCATTATGTCCTCGTGTATATTTATCCTGTTTGTCCTTAATGTTCATTTAATGTACTTTCTGTGTTGATGCATTAAAAAGAAGCCTTTTGTTTACACCTTGGTTTAAGACTGTCATTTCTACAATCACAACACATAACAGAAGGACCGACCCAGACAGCTATGGAGTTTGCCGCTCGCCTCCTCTCTTTCTGCCATAACGATCTTTCCTTTTACTCCTTTGCAGAGGAGTTTTGTCAGCTGGCAGCGGAGGCCGAGCTGGAGGACGCCACCATTATCCATCTGCCTACCGTCCACAGACGGACCCTATGGAGGGCCAAAAGGCCATACACGGCCAGGAGAGCCGTTTTCGAGTCTCGTCCAGAAGAGCCATTCCAGAGTCCCGTTCCTGAGTCATGGCCAGGAGAGCCGTTCCTGATTCCCTGGAATTCCGTTCCACAGTTACGGCCAGGAGTTCCGTTCCCCAGACCTGTTATTGGCAGGAGAGTTTCCTGAATCCTGTTCCCGAATCACAGCCAAGAGTGCGGCTTCCGAGTCCTGATAGACCTGTTCCCAAGTCATGGCCAGGAGTTCCGTTCCTGATCCCAGCGTATCTCGTTCCGTATTTACGGCCAGGACAGCCGATCCAGTTCCCCGTGAATTCCGTTTCGCAGTTATGGCCAGGAGTTCCGTTCCCAAGACCTGTTCCCGAGTCATGGCCAGGAGAGCCGTTCCTGATCCCAGCGTATCTCGTTCCGTATTTACGGCCATGACAGCCGATCCAGTTCCCCGCGAAGTCCGTTTCGCAGTTATGGCCAGGAGTTCCATTCCCAAGACCTGTTCCCGAGTCATGGCCAGGAGAGCCGTTCCTGATCCCAGCGTCTCTCGTTCCGTATTTACGGCCAGGACAGCCGATCCAGTTCCCTGCGAATTCCGTTTCACAGTTATGGCCAGGAGTTCCATTCCCAAGACCAGTTCCCGAGTCATGGCCAGGAGAGCCAATCCAGCTCCCTGCAGATTCCGTTACGCAGTTATTGGCAGGAAAGCTGTTAACGAATCCTGTTCCCAAGTCACAGCCAAGAGTACGGCTTCTGAGTCCTGAGGGTCCGGTTCCCGAGTCACAGTTCGGAAAATCACGCCCAGGAGAGCTGTCCCCTAGACCTGAGAATCCTGTTACCCAGTCACTGCCTGGTGTGGCGTTTCAGATTCCAGTGCCCACGCCTCATAATCGCCCCCCAGAGCTCATGCTGCAAGAGTGCCCTCCACAGCTCCCGTCTGAGCCAGCTCCTCCCGTTTGCTCACCAGACCTCACTGCCCCTGAGCACCCACACAAGCCATGGCCCATACTTGCTGGGAACTCTCCCAATAAAATTTTTTTTGGGGGTGGGGTCTATATAGCCATGGCCGTGTTAGGGGTGGGTGGGACCTGCTTGGACCTGGCCTCCTGAGACTCCTGATCTGCCATGGTCGATGTAACATATTCTGTGTGTTTGTTTTGTTTTTTCCCCGACGTGTCTGCCATTGCCCATATTTGGTATCCCTGTCCTCATTAGTCCCAGTTGAGTTCCCCAGGTGTTTTTAGTTCTTCCATCATGTCCTTGTGTATATTTACCGTTTGTCCTACTCTCCCTTGTCGGTCCTTAATGTTGATTTAATGTAATATGTGTGTTGATGCATTAAGAAGAAGCCTTTTGTTTATGCCTTGGTTTAAGACCAAGATCATTTCTACATCCACGACACGTAACAATATTATTATCTATTGTATTGTATTATTTGTTTGTTTGTTTGTCATCTACTGATAAACTAACGAATAATTGCTCCATATTGACCTCACATCCTCTTCAGTCTTACACACAGTGGGTCAATAATACCAAAATCGTCTTGCAGGTTAACGTAAATATAAAGAAAACAATTATAATAGATAAGTATACGTCATAAACGAATCATTTAGATAGAATTGCCATAAGAACAGGTAGATTACTAACAAAATTAAATCTGCTACCGATTACAAGACGAAAATTGTAGTTAGTAACATAGATGTAAGTAAAAAGGAAGTTATTCTTGATTGCTTTTGACCAAACTTGTTTACAGCATAGATTTTAATAGAATAATTGTATTTAATTTCATATAATTATATTTTATTTGTTATTTATATACAGTAAAAAAATGCATTCAACATTACTTTACAATAAGGTTAATTAGTTAACTACATTAGTTAACATGAACTAAGAATGAATTAAGAATAAGTTGTTTGTTAACATTAGTTAATGCACTGTGAACTAAAATGAATAAACAACGAACAACTGTAATGTTAACAAACTAACATTAACAAAGATGAATACATAGTCTAATAAATGCATTGTTCATTGTTTGTTAATGTTAGTTAATAAATTAACTAATGTTAACAAATGACACCATATTGTGAAGTGTTACCAACGTTACATTAGCCGCCATTCAATTGATAAGTGTGTCTTCAGTAAGTCCTGACACAAGCTAAATCTGGCCCTGGTGCGTCAGTGGTTCTGCTCACCTGTAGGGAGTCAGTGGTATGGTTGGTGGGCTGGCCGCTCTTGCCGTAGCCCTGGCCGTGAGCCGTCAGCAGTCTGCCCGTCAGGTCCACGGCCGCCCTCCAGTTCTTAGTGCTCTGTGAGAGGAGATGAAGCCATTAAACACAGTGGGAGAGAGACTCGGCACCCGTAATGATGTCAAAGTTACTGTGAGCCTTCAAAACAAGCATGGAAATGGAATAAAAATCTACTGCAATATCAACATGGGACAGATTTTTCAGGTTTGTTCACACCAAAAATGTACTCAAATGTGGCATAGATCTGTATTTTGGATGTCAGCAGTAGCTTAAATTTACATATACCCCAAAAAACGAGTGAGAGTGAACTAGATTGAAAAGTCTCCATGTAAACACCTCGACCGATTCGACTGATTTCAATCGGATTGAAAGGGGTTCAAGAATAACTAGCTCACTGTACATAAATGAGACTTGTCTTGCCAAGACACAGCAAGAGATCCAGCCAAAAGTCAGAATTCTTTAATAAGCATAGTTCTGTATTTAATCTTGAAAATACTTTAGTGTACGGACCGATTCTCACTATTAACTATTTTCATATATTACTAGTATATTGGCTGCTTTAATAGTACTTATTAAACATTTAATTTAGGTGTTATATGTATGAACATATTAAATCCCTTAATCTCTCCTCCGTCCTCAGACATACTAACTATGAATAAGCAGGAAATTCTGAGTTTGAGGTAAACGTCGTAGGTAATAATAAGAATTGGAAATTATTACAGGAAAGAACATGAGTTTGAGCCATAGATGAACATAGATGTGTTCATGCTAATTATACATCTGATAAAACATGTTTCCATAACAACTCTGTAAAACTTGAATTAAAAAATATAATAAAATCTAGGCTCTTAATTCAGAGTATGCTGTTATAAAAAACTCAAGCCAAAGTGCATCGACAAAGATATTTTATCTTATATATTTGCTCAGCTATATTTAAAGGAACTGGGTGGACAATACAATTAATAATATAATTAATATTAGTCATTTATAATATTTAATATTATTACTATATTATTAATAAATAATAATATAATTTCTCACTTCTGCATTTTCATCGCCATTATAAACTCCTCTTACTACCTCTTTCCTTCTTTTCTGCTCTCTCTCTCTCTCTCTCTCTTTTCAGAGACCCCAAAGCCTCTAAATCTTCATTAGAGCGGCAAATGAAGCCGAAAACCACTGGCAGGAAAACGGGCAAAAGCAGCAGCCGCCACTGAGATAAAACATAAGAGAAGACAATGACAGGGGAAATGAGGGTCCTTCCTGATGTACTGCACACTCGGGGACTCCAAACACACACACACACACACGAGAGATCAGACATTCTGCTCTTTTAAAGGGAGTTTGGCCTAGAAAACATGCCATCATTTACTCATCCTCAAGTCATTCTAGACCTCTTTAGAATACAATAGGAGATATTTTCAATAATATTCAAGTCTTTTACAGAGCCAGTTAAATAAACTATCAATCAGTGAAAAGATCCTTCTTAAAACTCTCACAATAAGCTTTGTGCCAAACGTTGCATAAACAATTTACATTGTATCTTCTTGATGGAGAAATATGAAGGTAGAACAGTAGCTAAACTCGAGAGCTTGCGAATTTGAATGTGAGGACTTGTAAAATTAATATTTGTATTTGTAAGCTGAAATTTATACTCACAGCTCTGATGAGCTGCATCTATCGATTTGCACACACAAACAATGCTCAGAACACCTGTGTTTTGAATTCGAAGTGGCAGATTAATAGTTACAAATGTGTAAAGAATCATTCACATAAACAAAATGACAGGCACAATTGTGTATTACACCTACAACCACAAGTCGGCGCTCACAACCTCTCAGATCTGGCAGTACAACCTCAAATCCCAGCGCTCTGACTTCTGCTACTCTTTAAGTGATATTCCTGTAGCAAAACTCACTTGTGCACTTGTAAATACAAACTTGAGAGAGCAGAGTCGGGGGCGGGGCTGGGGTGGGAATCAAGTCATTTTATTGGTCGATGCCTCACCAATGAACAACGCCAGACACCTTCAAGTTCCCGATAGTTATTATTCCAGACAGTTGTTATTTAGATCATGTATAATTCTCAGTTACAAAAAAATGATGAGTAAATGAGTAGCAAAAGTCAGAGCGCTGGGATTTGAGGTTGTACTGCCAGATCTGAGAGGTTGTGAGTGCCGACTTGTGGTGGTCTACGATTGTTCACATGAGACTTGAACATAAATTTGCATTTATGTGCCCCCCCCCCCTCTCTCTCTCTCTCTCTCTCTGACACATAGCAAGACATGATATGCAGTGCTGTGAGGCACATGGGGGCACGACATATGAACTGTGTTACCTGATCCAGGGGCATGCCAACAAGCAGTTGCCTAATGAATTGGGGCCAGTGTGCTTATGCAAATCAAATCTGAAATAAAATTTATGACCTGAGCTGCAAAGTATGTTTTTTAGAGAATTGGGAAATAGTGTGGTAGGAATTTATGGCACAGACACGCTTTAAACAGATTGTCGTAAGATGTGTGCTGGTCAGAACGTTGTCCAAAAAGGTAACTAAACGAGCCGGTGCTCTTTCCCACGCCCCGTCACCATGTCACATGGTTTCTGCCATTCCTTAGACATGCTCTCTAAACAAGATGACCCGAGTGGCTCCAGATGGACTTTGCAGGTGTCACAGTATTTGAGACACATTTCTAAGCATCAAAAGGTGTTGATGGACGGATGTCAATGATACTTCTGGCAACTGATTTTGCATTTGTGTGATCTTTCACATTCGATTTTAGAAATTTTGCACTGAAAAAAAACAACAACTCACTTTAGTATTTTTAGCGACGCCGTCTTTGTCTTCATCGTCATCATCCGATTCTCCGTTGGCTATAGGCACTTTGACAACGGACAGACTGGAATTCATGGTGACCATTTTAGAATCACTGTCTTCGTTTGCTTTTACACCCTCTTTCTTTGGCTTCTGGCCCAGACATTGTCTCAAATGTCCAATAACAAAGGCCTTTACCCAGTCAATGCC
>JAUCMU010000033.1:17951518-17962522 GCA_032275025.1 Enteromius treurensis
AGATGCATATCCTTCGCCACCATCCAGAAATCAATTTAGCTGCAGCACAGAAAACAACCCAGCAGTTCTTTGGTGTTTAAAAAAAACGAAAGAAAATCATGACACAAACCGAATCGTGGGTCAAACATCGTGATACGAACCGAATCGTTGGTTTGGTGTATCGTTACAGCCCTAATTAAAAGTATGGGTCCTTGCATCGGCTCATGACTGGTAGGTCTCAGTAGCCTTGGCTAAAGAACGTAAAGTATTAATTAACCGTTGGCAAGATGGCTATCCAATAGTAAACTCATTTTTTTGCTACATGACTAGAGAAAACAGAGGAGAGAGCTGAGGCACTGGACCCATGGAGATGTCAAAACTCCACCAAATGACATGGTTTAATTTTGCTGACAGATAAACTGTTACTAGTACCACCATGAAAATATGTAATTAATTCATATTTTTCGTATACTACCCTTTAAGAGGTTAGTTCACCCAGAAATAAAAAAATAGGTGGGTGGTTTACTCACCCTCAGGGCATTATATTACTTTCATCTTTCGGACAAATCCATTCAGAATTAAATTGCTCTGGCAATTCCAAGTGTTATCGTTACAGTGGGTGTAGTTTTTGTTCAACAGTCCAAAAGACATCAAATAAAGTGTGTCCATCCATAATAAAACATGCATCGCATGGCTCTGGGACATAAACAAAGGCCTGCTTTAACAAATCCATGCATTTAATAAATGCTTCTTTCTCACTTTATCTAACTGTTGTAACATGTTTAGTGACAAGATTGCTGGGAGAGAACAAAACAAAATGAAGTACAAACTCCTGTAAACAATTGCATGGCACTATCATATCTCAGAGGTATGTTTGACGCATTTGTCTTATGTTATCCGCCGGAACACCTTCCACGTATGAGAGGAAAGTGTTTGTTACTTTCGAAATACGGATATTTTTCTTACTTTTCATTTTTGGGTAAACTAAGTTAGTTAAGGCTTGGTTCAGGCATTGTTCTGCTCTTTGAAGCAACCAAGACCTTCCACCTTTTGGGGATTTCCCTCTGCACTTTTGGCCATGATAGGAGCCATGAGAATGAAAGACAAAATCAATCTGAAAAACCCTCAAGATGACTTTGGATAAAGACTGGAAAGCATGGTGAATGACATGATCAACTGTACCCAACCTGGGTTAGGTGATATAGTGTGATCACAGAGTGAAAGTAATTGTTCTGCCGAGCTTTTGGCAACATTGAAGGTGATGAATGTAGTTCCAACACTTACTGGAAGCCAGTGTAGTGTGCCAAATTGATGATCCAATTGTTGGGAATAAGTCATTTGGCGGTATTTAATGTGTGCTTAGTGCAGGTGTTGGTAAATCGACAATGTGTGCGTTGCAGTAATCTAGTCATGAAATAGAAGACACTGGGCAAGAAGCAAAACAGAGTAGCCTAGTGTTTGTAGAAGACTTTGCTTTCCCGTGCACTGTAAGAGCTGTAAGCTTTATTTCTATGCGCAGTCAAGCGTAATGCATGATATGTTCTGTATGGATTCAGGCAATTGTCTGTGTGATTGGGGACTGATAATGTGTTTAGACTTCTCATAGATCAGCTACGGATGCATTTCACAAATTCTGTTGTTGTTGTACTTGTTGGTCAAAAAAAGACAAGATTCTGACCATGTGAGATTAATGTTAAAAATGCATTGTAGGAAATTTTCATGCCTTGCACAACATTTCTGGTCTGGTCTCTCTAGTGAGTATGTGCCTGTTTTGAAAACATTCCAATTTAGGCTTGCCTGAAGAGAACAGACGAGATATCAATGAAAAATGTACCAAAAAGACTTGTTGTCACCTTTGTTTTGTCCCTCACAGAAAAGAATTGCTTGATTTTGAAAGCTAGCGGACGCTTCTTAATCAATGCCCATTGAGCACTTTATGGCCAATGGAGCATTTGTGAGAATTTGTGCCTGGGACGTGCTGAGCGTGTAGCGAAGGCAGCGTGAGACAGGCTAATGGCTGTGTGATGGGTTACCAGAGCCACCGCTGCTAAATCAATTGGAAGAAGAAACGAAAGCAAACTGTGTTATATAGGTCAGTCAATACTTTCAGTAATGATGGAGTAATCTCTGTGATGTTCGGGGGCTAGTCGATGCTCACACACCTTTTATTTTGTGGACATTTGCTACACATGGCTTCCCTCCTGACATCTCTCCTCCTACCTTGCCTTCTCCCCTCAGATCAAACTTGAGCCATTTACCAACAACACAGTGTCACTCCAACTCGTCACATTTTGACGCTTGGTCAAACCCCTTTTCAGTCACTTTTCGACGCGAAGGGTCCTCCGTTGTTTTAAACCCTGAGCATCAATATGCCGACTCAATATTTTTTTTTTTTTTATCGTCATAATTAAAAGATATATTGGGTAAACAAACAATAGCATTATTGCATGTATGTAGGTGTGTGATTTTTCAATGTAAACAGTCAAAACAGTTTAATTTAAAATGATATTATTTACACATTTATGAGCACATAACCCAGCCCCTAAACCTACCATCTGTCAATAAAACTCAAGATATAGCAGGCAGATACAACCACCGTCATCATTTATTTGAAAGATATTTTCATATATATATATATATATATTAACTGAAAATAGTGGTATTATGTTCAGTGACTAGATATTTAGTTAAAGCATGTTATTGTTTTTAATTATTTAATTCTAAACTGTATTTAGCCTAAATTGATGTCTTCAGGATTGATGAAGTCACACTAAATTGCACTAAAATAGAATGCACTTTTCAATAGTTTTAATAGATTTAGGTGTAGATGGTAGGTTATATCTTGCTAGCTACTTATATTTAATCATGTGTAGCTTGACAAACCACAGTTTGAAGTGGCTTCCCCAGTTTACATTTATTTAGTGTCCATGGATGTTTTTTTAATCGACATCAATATTTTAATGACATTTACTAAGTAAAATATTTTATGATACATTTAGGGATTTCTCACAGCATTTTTTACAGTACAAATATTCCATTTAGTCTCTCAGTTAATATGAGATCATAAAAAACTGCATGCATATTAATTATGAAAGTAAATGGGGTGAAAAAGTTTTCAAATTCCCCCTAACTTTGTTTTCTCTCGACTATAGATTCATCTAAACAACTAAACTTTTATAGTATACTATTACATTTATATTATAGTAGTACATTTATTGAATGGTTGTGCTCCTATTAATATTGACTGTTCATCTAAAACAGTATATATACAGCATATAGGTCACAAAAATATAAATCATTTAAATGTTTAAGTTAAAAAAAAAGAAAAAAATACTTTTGGGGTCTGATGAAGGTATTATTTAATAATGGATTAGAATAAGGTTCATTTAAAATAGAAGGGAGCAATTGTGTCGAGACATTTAATCTTATTTGATGGTCTGTTATGACATCCCTTCAATTAAAATAAAAGCCTGCAAATTATTCATTCAATTTTTTATACTGTAATTAATTAATAAATCTAAACTAGACTGTCAAACTGCATACATTTACCTTGAATATGTAATTTAGAATTTTACACTAATGATACCTTATTCAAAAAAATAAATCATTAATGACGTTATCAGGAAAAGGAAATTGGGCAAGATGTTTTTTTTGACTAAAAGCAGTGTAAACAAATTTAGAGTAGATTTACCTGATTGGATAAAATTTGAATGATTATTGCACTGGATTTGGACGGCACATGCTCATATAGAGAATTTTTTTCTCACACACAGGTGTTTTCTGTTGATAGCTAGTGATAATAGATGAGTGGACTGCAATGTGCTTAATTGCTGTACACCTCATAACTATATCATTGTTCCTCATTCATATGCAAAGAGCATCATTCCAACATTGTATTAAATACTAACGTTCACTGGATTCATGCACAAGACTGTATTTGTGGCCATGTACTGTCAGTGTCCTCTTTTGTGTCTCCTGCAGTGTATTGTGGGAGCCCATGGGTGATGGGAAGCGTGTGATATCTCTGGCTGAAAACCACGTGCTGCTCTGGGACCTTCAGGAGAGCTCCTCCAAGGCCACGGTGAGGTTCATTATTTTCATAATTGCTGTGTTTGACTGCTCTTCTCTCAATACAGGAGCCAGCAGCACGGCATATCAATGAGTCAAGGCACAACGTTCAGTTCCTAGCAGTTACATTCACTTACAGTTCCCATTAGATATTCGTGAGACAATCCGATGAGTAGATATGTACGACTTGCTAGTGAAAAAAAATATTTCTCATACACACTTTCAACTTCTTTCTTTAGTGCTTTGATAAATGTCCATGCTTTTCAAAAAATGAAAGCACATTCAGTAGTGAGCAAAAATTATATAACATTAGCTTTCCACCACAAAATGAAAATGTTGTCGTTAACCACTTACCCTCATGTCATTCCAAACCCATAAAAGCTTTGTTTGTCTTCGGAACAATTTTTCCTTTTTTGATGAAAACCAGGATGCTGAAAAGTATGACAGACATCTTCATAACAGTCCATCTACCATCACTGGTTCAAACGTAACGTTATTAAGCTTTGAGAATACTTATTGAATGCAAAAAATATAAAAACAATGACTTTATTCAATAATTTGGCACTGTAGCATCACCATAGCACCAGTTTGGAGAGTATCACTGCACCCAAAATGTGTACGCTCTTCTGGATCAGCCAGCGCATCTGTGTGTTGTGACTGACACAGAACAGTGTACGCTACAGTATTCGCGTGCATTTGACCCTCAATCGAACTTGTCAGCAAGGTTCTTTTATGTGAAAAGTAAGTAAAGTTAAGTAAAAGTAAAAACTTGATACAATAATTAGTTACATTTACTCAAGTACTTTACACCCCTGGGTTACAGTTGAACAGATGGACTGTTTTGTCTTTCATACTTTTCTGGACCTTGACAGTGTTCATTACTTGGCAGTCAATGCAAATATCTTAAATTGTGTTCTGAAGATGAACAAAGCTTTTATGAGTTTGGTAAGACATGAGGAGTAAGTTATTAATTAAAAAAATTCTATTTAGGGGGTGGAGTAACCATGTCAACTATGCCAGTGAAAAAACTTGATCATATTAGTCATTTAAAAAAATAAAATAAAATAATAAAATAAGATAATATATATATATTTTATATATATATATATATATATAAAAGAATAGCATTTGGGTTTGGATGAAGTTACTTGTGTATGGCCAAGAGCATGCACTTTGCAGGTAAGTTAAAGCCATGCGCCAGCTTTCTATGTTCCTCTGTTGTAATTGCTTTAAATAAAAGCATTTGCTAAAGTATGTAAATTAAATTTCCTGTATTACTTGCCAAAAACTTTTCCATCTGCCGAGGCTTTTAAATCTCATTCACACTTCCACAAATGTGGCACTTCATGATTGGGTGAAACCTGTGAGGTGGAATTTAATTTGGTGTTGTTGATTTTTTTTGTTGAATTTGGTGAAATGCCTTCATTCACCCAAATGTGCAATAAGCAAGCACAAAAAATATTTAACATGTTAATGATATGAAAAATACACACACAAAACTTAAGCATGTTGGATGGTTTGGTCAAAGCATGGAGCAAAACCTTTTCTGAAGCATAAAAGTGTATTTTACTGAATTTCCAAAATTCCATGTTTTCTGTTTTATTTTTTCTGGATTTTAACTTTAACAAGAATAGAATAGAGGAGAGTAGAATAGAATGGAATGGAATAGTAGATGGTAGATGGTTTAGATACAATTACAAATTTAGTCATACAAATTTAACAAAATTGACCTTATTTTAACAATATATGATATAATATAATATAAATAAGTTTTTGTTTTCTATTGCAATTTTTCTGTTTTCTAACTATGTTTTATAATAAAAAATACTACACTAAAATGGTGGAAATCAAATCAATGTATTAAATAATAATAATAATTAATCTTTTGAAATGTAAGCATTTTCCCTTTGTTGTTGTTGAAATGCTGGTGAAGTGACTGTCAAAACAACTCTGGAGATGAACTTCATTCTTTTTGTATTTTAATATCCACAGAAACCAGTACATAGAACTTTTTATTTATCCTTCCAAAATTTGACAAATTCCATGACATTCCACTGAATTCTGTGGTTCTGTCCTGGTTTTCTGCATCCTAAATGCCTAATATTTATAGCTTGGAGAACGTTTCCGGTTCACTGACAGTGCTATTAGTATGAAACAGCTTTGCGCATAATGTTCAATAATAATCAGCTGCAGTCGTTACTAATTAATGCCTCCCAGCCTGGCGCTCACAGACCGTGGTGTCACAGGCCTTCGCGAATATAACCTTGACTCGACATTTGACGAAGCGTGGCTCGCCAAAACACTCTCGCTCTCTGTGGAGGCTGCAGAAGAGGCCCGTGGTTGACATCACACTGAGCCACTCCATGAGGTCCCACTATTGTCAGCTTTGCATGCAAAGCGTGGGGAGGTTATGGAGTGGCAAGGCCTGCTGAGTGCGGCGCCCATTAAAAACACCAGAGCTAGGGAAACGAGGGGGAGGCAGAAGGAGACAGAGAGGATGTTCGCAAAGCTCTCGGCACAGCTAGATTCCAGCGGTGTCGTGAAGAATGCTAATCTGCCTCATGCAAATCTTCCCTCATGCCGCCCCCATCCTCACAACATACACACACACACACACTCGTCAGCCTCCCCCATCCGCTCATCCCTCTGTTCTTCAGAACAGCTCAGGTTGATGTGTTTATCACCACGCTGCGTCTGCCATTGTTTTATTCGGATATCGCTGAATCCCACAAACAGAAAAGGAGACGAGAAGCAGCCACCAGGCTCACGTCTGTGCGTATCTGGGGCGTTTTCTCCAAAGAAACAAGCATCCTCAAACTAATTGGCTGGGAAGAAAATCAACAGCGCACTCTTAAATATAAAGGTTCTTTATTGGCATCGATGAATTCACGAAGAAGCTTTAATATCATGAAACCTTTCTGTTGCACAGAAGGTTCTTTATAGCAAAAAAAGGCTATTCGGATTATTAAAATATTTAGCATAGTGAGGAAAAATTGTTATTTTTAAGAATGTTTTCTATGCCTTTCACTGCGAAATCCCCTGTCTGTAATCTGTACTCGAAAAAAATTCAATTTAAAACAAATATAGCAAAATATGAGATCCAATAGTGTTTCTAAATAGGGTTAGTGTTTGTTTATTGCTGTGTTGCAGGACAGGATATGTGTATTACACATGTATTAATACTAGACTTTAAATGCTGATTATGATTGAACAACAACTTGATTGAAATGGTCATTAAGCTTTGTTAAAGAGTGGGTAATATGGTTTTTTAAAGTATCCAAATATTGTGCTGGCATCCCCTACAACAGGTTTAAATGCATCTTAAATGCAAGGTCACAAAACATTGTCATTTTCTCAAAAAATGCATTTATAAGAGTCATTTTGCAATGATTCTGATACAGTTAGTTTGAATCAGTTCGGATCGTAAGGTCTGTAAACCCCTCCCTTCCATAAGCCACCTCTGCTGACCAAGCTGACCAGTTGACCAAGCTCTTTTTGATTGGTCTTTCCGTATCTAATGTTGTTCTGTGAAGGAAAGGAAACGTCTAGGTTACGAACGTAACCCATGTTCCGTGAAGGAGGGAATGGAGACGTTACATATGGGAACTCACCAGAGAGACCAATTCCCTTTGAGCTTTATACAAAAGGCCAATGAATATTGGCGTGCACTTGATTGCACTCAGGTGCACCTCATCACTATGTGAGTATAAGAGGGCACGAGCGCAGTGCACATCCAGGTTTTCACTGAAGAGCTGAGCCGGCGTCAGCGCGACCTCAGAGTCGTGGCAACGAAAGTGTAACGTCTCTGTTCCCTCCTTCAGGGAACGTGGGTTACGTTCGTAACCTAGTCATTACCCTTTCAGTTGAATCACTTCAACGTTAAATATGGGAACACCCATAAAACAGGCCACGACCCTTGAGGCTTTGTTACACGGAGATCCCCCGCCGACAGGCGAGATACTTTTCAAGTTTGTGAGCAGAGGAGTCTGCACGTAACCTTCCCAACCGGAGCACATGACTAAACACATAGTTTATGCATGTGGAAATAAAGAAAAGGCAATATATTGATAGATTATAGATACAATTCTGGCTGACTGTGGAATAACAGGTTTTGTAGCCACACCTACTGGGCGAAGGAGACCCAGAGGAAGCACAGCCGGAGCTATTCCGCTCTAGGTCCGACTGAGGGCAGGGAGGACTCAGGTTCACTTAGTTAAGGGAAACACTGAGATATTTTAGGCACACGAATCCCGTGGGAGTGGCGCAACAAGCCGGCACCTAGCGGTCCCCCGCTCACCGGGTCGATTTGTTGTTTGACTCGTGGAGGGAATAGAACAACAGGCAATGGGCAGACTTGGGGGAGGCGAAGAGGTCTATCTTGGCCTTGCCGAAGTGACAACTCGAGGCAAATGATATGCCAAAGCAGCTGGACTCCTGTCCAGGGGCCCGAAGCTGCCTGCCTGTTGCACACAGCACCTCAGCCCATGGAGAACGCATCCGTGTTGACCATGACATGCCTGGACACCTGTCCCAGGGGTACTCCGACCCGGAGAAAAGCAGGCTTGGTCCACGAGCTGAATAGGCGCCGACACTGTGGGGAAACGCCAATCCGGCGTGTGCAACGGTACCATGCCCATCTCGGGACCCGATCGTGTAACCAACGCTGAAGCGGTCTCATATGAAGCAAGCCCAGCGGCGTGACTGCGCCTGCCATATGCCCCAGGAGCCTCTGAAAAGTTTTGAGAGGAACCGCTGTTTTGTGCCTGAACGTATCTAGACAGTTCAGCGCGGCCTGCGCATGCACGCTGTTGAGGTGGCCAGTCATTTTGACCGAGTCTAACTCCATGTCCCTGTGCATGCACAACAGATCCCGCGAGTGAGCTATTATCAGCCAGTAGTCGAGATAGTTGAGGATGCGGATGCCCATCTGCCACAGCATGGAGAGGGCACCCTCCACGCCCTTCATGAAGACACAGGGAGAGAGGGAGAGGCCAAAGGGTAAGACTTTGTACTGACATGCTCGACCCTTGAATGCAATGACCCTCGGATGCATGTTAGTATGCGCCTCGGAGTGAGCATTTTGATTGGCAGCTTCTTGAAAAGGGACCGGTTCAAAGCTCATAGGTCCAGGATGGGTATCAGCCCACCGCTCTTTTTGGCCACAAAGAAGTAAGGACTGTAAAACCCTGACCTCATCTCGGCCGGAGGGACATGCTTGATTGCATCCTTTGCCAGTAGGACTGCAACCTGCTACCTGGCCGGGCGCCTGATGAACTGAATCACATAGCCGAGGCATACCGTCCGTATCAACCACCTTAAGGGTCTGGGAAGCGCTATCCAGGCTCCCAGCCGAGTCGCTAGGGGAATCAAGGGAACGTTGACCACTGTGCCAGCAGTGGGGCAGCCTGTAGGGGGACAGGGGCAGGGATTGATCCCAGAAGGCTGTTTCAAAACCTGGGGAAGAGCCTGGCTGCATAGAGCAGCACTTACCTGCCTCCCTGGATCCCGTGCTGGCGACACAGTGCTCCGGGTCAGCATCTGAGGAGACAAAAAAACATTGGGTCAGATGGGAACCTCGAGGCACTGGGCCCAGATGTGGGAGAAATAGCTCTTCCTGAGATACCACTGACCGGTGGGCCGACGGTAGCTGATCCAGAAGCTCCTGGCCCTCCCCCAGGAGTGGGGACGGAGATGTCGTCGTCCATTGAAGAGCAACCCCAACACTTCCGGGCTGCCCGTAACAGGGACGCTTTGTGGCAGGCAGCTCGATAACGGGCCGCTGGTGTAGCATCGTGTGCCTCAGCAGGAGGTCTGGGCGCTGCGGGGGGGCCCTCGGCGATAAGCAGGCGGAGGCGGCGCATTCGGGGACTGGCTGGCCCTCCCTGGTAGACATGCAGCGTTGCCACTAGGGTTGGGCAATGTCGACCATTTTGGCATCTAATGTGAAAGATCGCGATGGACGATGGCATCGTGATAGTGGTAGGTTTAAACTTTGTCTGTGGTACATTATGTAATGTGACAGCATTAAATCTTAAGCGCTTTATGAGAACTAATATTACTTTAGTAAGACTGTAATTCTTTACCTGGAATCCTAAAGCTGCGGTAGGCCATACATTTCATATTACTACAAAATGTAAGCAGAATGTATTCATCACACTTACAGGCTGTGGCTTGAAGACGCTTGTTGGTCCAAATAAAGAATGTATGGAGTTATCTTTTATAGGCAAGTGTTTAGCAAATCCCGTGTTGAACTCTCCAAGATTAGAAAAACAGTCACTGGTAAAATGACGAGCGCACAACGAAAGGTTCTCATTGTACTGCTTTGGTATTGTGGAAAAAATTAAGTGTAACTACTGATTCTTTACATCAGTATCCTTGGGCAATGAGAACAAAACACACTTGCTCTCACAGCGCAGAACACAGCGTCTTCTTGACATGATGTAACCACTGACTAGCAGATGTGATTGTGGGCAGGTCAGATTTCGCGGGGAGGCGGGGATTATGCAAATATGCTACCTAGTGACCTACATGGGTAACAGGCAGAAGATTGTAAAATGAAACAACTCGTTAAGGCGATTCTCAGGCCATTCTTTGTTTTAAGAGACAATATCTTTCTTTATCATGCACTTTTTGGATTAAAACTTTGCAGACTGTTTACATTACAAACTGTTTACAATATAAAACATATTTACCCGCTCATTAATTGTGTGGCTGACACTTTTTACCCAGATTGGACTGATGAAATGTTTTCTCTATGGGATGCTACTGTAAATATAATGAACTAGGCTAGTAGGTAAAAATCCTATTCTATAGAGCTTAGTGAAACAAGCGTGCAGCAGTTTCGTCTTTAAACTTACATTTTTGCAGCTGCAGAAAGTAGTCTGTAGTTTGTTTATTGAAGATGCGGGACAACCACCTAGTAGTGCATTACAATAGTCCAGTCTAGAGGTCATGAAT
>JAUCMU010000033.1:17977145-17994142 GCA_032275025.1 Enteromius treurensis
AAATAAACACTTGAAAAATTTTAGTCTGTGTGGAATGAATGTATACACATTATACAAGTTTCACTTCTTAAATGGAATTAGTGAACTAAATCAACGTTTTGCAGATATTCTAATTATATGACCAGCACCTATATGTGCAGATATTTCATGAAAAAAGTTGGAACAAACAATCAGCCTAAAACCACAGGGGACAAAGAACAGAATGACTTTACATTCAACAACTCACAGAGAGCTAAAGAAACACTAGGACTGTGTATATACATGAGGCTAAGCAAGAAGAGATACAAACTGACTACAAAGACCATGGGAGACAGGAAGTGACATAAAGACCAAGAAACTTGTAACAAAAACAAAAAACAGCTGATTTGTGAGGACAGCAATCACTCTTCTCAAACTCTCAATTGAAGCTGAACACCTCAAAATTGCAAAAACAAAACTAACAAAAAAATCTATCCTTCAAAAAGGTCTCTTCAGTGTAACCGATAAATAAAATAATGTTAAGTAAAATTAAACAGTGCCCTGTAGCGGGCGATGGCCCATGTTGCGCAAAATGTAACATGTAACTGCAGCACTCATTACTAATGTAGTGGAGTAAAGAGTACAGGTACTAATTCAAGAATATAGTGAAGTTGAGAGTTAAAGTTGCTAATGTCTTTGATACTCAGTAAAACTACGAGTTTTTAAAAATATACTTTAGTACAGTAACTAGTTACATTTACTCAACTACACCTCTGCATCTGCTTTTATTGTATACTCAGATATTCTGTATATAAATGCTATGGAATACATTTCATCCCGTTGGAATTATAAGGTTCTATCTGTATTCTGAGTTGTTTTGAGATATTGAGCTACAACATTTTTAACTTCCATTTAGCATCTATCACATAATGTAAAAATTTGTCACAGAATATGTGAATAACTCAATTTTGACAAAACATTTCAAGGGCACTATTTGAGTTGAGTACAATTCTGTTCATTTGAAACCCGGTTGGGAAAATTTAGTCCAGGTCAGTTCAGTCTGTCTAAGTGTTTTTCATTCCAGTTTAATTTGGTTAAATTCCACAAAATTTGTCCTTTTCAAATGAGTTCAGTGCAATTCTATTTATTTCCAGGTCAGTAGAATTTAGTTTAGGTACAGACTGGGCAAAATTATAATTATTGTGATATTTTCCTTGATAAAGCAATAAAAATAATTTGATAAATGTTTGATATAAAAGAAAGGTAATGGAATGAACCGAGCTAGACGGAGCATTTATCTGCTCGACTCACTAGAGCAGATGTGTTTACTCGCCTAAAGTCTTGGTCATGCGATCAATAAACAACACCATGAGATCAGGTGTGAAGAGCCTGAATTCAGCAAAGAATACAAATTACTTGTGATGTAAGCTTGTTTAAAAACATAGTGCTAACAAACAGGAGAAACACTGTATGCAACAATACAGCCAGAAAGCGTTTCAGTCTACCAATCAACATCATTTACCTTGGATTTATTGTAGTACTCTAATTGCACCATAGTGTTTGGTTTTAATTGTGGTTATCATGTTCTAAGTGAACGTTTTGCAAATAACGCATTTCGAGAGGAACACAATACAAATTAATCTTACACAGCTGGTAGCCCATCAGTTAATTATTCCCAATCTTTTTCACCCAATCGCTCCACGTCCCATTCACTATAAAAACCTCAGCTTTCATTCCATCCGCATCTCGCTTTAAGCATTGATCAGCCTTGCTGTACCTCGCCAAAAAGCCAAGATATGTCCCGCTCAGATTTTTCTGACTACGCTCACGAGGAGCCCGCTCCTCGGCCAGCTTCCACTCCAGCTCCCGCCGCGCAGCAAGCGGCAGCCCCGCCAGCAGCTAAACGAGCTCGGCAAAATTCTCCTCCACCATCAAGACAACCACCACCATCTCCCGCTTCTTCATACACCTCGGCCCGATCATCAAACTACAATCGGACAATAATTTCCCTGAGACAAACTCTCTCCGCTGCAAAAATCCCCTTTTCAAGAAAGCCAGCAAGCAAGACCTCCTGAAACTCGCCAACATACATCTGCCAAACGTCTCTCCACCAGCCGGAACCGCGCTAAAGAAGAAACAAAAGACCGCTACTAACCTTCCACCAGCCACGCCATCTGTTCCACGTTGATCCAGCACTCCACCAAATCCTTTCCAGCATGACGACTCCATTTCTCAAGACATTCATACTAATATTGACAATAATTCTTTCTCCCTGTTCCCACAGACATTCAACAACCCGGGCCCTCCCGTGTGACTAATCCATTCCCGCCTTCTCATCCATACTTTTCTTACTTCCCTCCTGCCTCTACCACTTCCAGACCTGCTTCCCCCCCCCTCGCCCGCCCTCCTTTCACTCTCGCAACAGCCAAAGACCTGCCAGTCCCACCCAACGCCCTTTCCACTGAACCCGTCCTGGTATCCTCCCACCTCCATCAGCAAATCTTGGCAGGTAAAGATATAGATCTCTTTTCACTCCTCTCCCCTTTCTCTTTTTCTCCTGCAGATCGCCGGGTGGACTATGACAGCTTCACCCTCACTTTAAAAACTCCCAACACTTCCCAGTCATGTCCCCTCACTTACCCTGAATTTTCCCCCGCTTCCTGCTTTACACCAATGTAATTTGTTCCGTTTACCCCATAGGAAATGCGAGCTAAAGGAATATCTCGCCATCGTGTCCGAGCTTGCGGCCTCCTATGGGGGCACCCACTTTAACATATATCACCGTATGTTTTCCACTAAAGCTGCAGTCAGATTGCCCCAGTGGAATCAACGTATCCACTGGGGCACCCTCGATCTTGATCTCCACCAACGCATCTTCACGGGCTGTCGTAGTTTACCTGCGCGATCTGCAGGTCCATTTCTCACTCCTCGTCCTCCTGCCCCTTCACCTCTTCCAATTCTCCTCCCACTCCCACCCCACTCCAGAACCATCTGTTCAACTTACAATAAACATACAAAAAAGTATTTATTCGACTCCTGTGCACATTTTTCTTTTGAGGAATGAACTATAATTTTTACCCTGACCCTAACTTCTCACACTTTCTGTTATCAGGTTTAACTAATGGGTTCCACCCAGGAGTCAGTGCCCTTCCCTCCCAGTCGCTAATCTGTCCCAACTTCCAATCCGCTACCACATACCCCAGCTCAGTGGACACTCTCATTAAAAAAAGAGCTCGACTCCACTTTCATGATTGGCCCTTTTTCCGTAAAAGAAGTCCCAAAATGTTCGACATGCTCTCCGAAGCCATTTGCTGGATCTTACATAACAATTACCAGATCCACCACCTCATCCACCTCCTCTATGATTTTCTAGTCATCTCACCCCCAAATGCCCCACCCGCAGCCTACCTATCTACCGTCCTTAAAGTATTCACACACCTAGGGATTCCAATCGCCCAAGAAAAAACATTGGGCCCCAGTATATGCATCAAATTTCTGGGCATTAACCTCGACTCTCAGAAATCCGAAGCTTCCCTCCCAAAGGAAAACTTGACAGAATCACCCTCGTAGCCTCCAACCTCCTTGAACCATTGCTCAAAGCGAGAACTCCTCTCCATCCTTGGCCACCTTAACTTCGCCATGCAAATCATTCCCCAAGGCAGACCATTAATTTCCCATTTACTAAACCTAGCCTCATCCGTCCCTTCCTTTGAAGACCCCATAACCCTAACAGACCCTTGCCTCCACGAATTACAGCTCTGGGTCTCTTTCCTTTCCCAATGGAACGGCCGCTCTTTCTTCTATAAAGATTGCCTTTCCAACCCCATTGACATCCAGCTCTTCACAGACGCTGCTCCTTCCACAGACTTCAGAGGGTTTTACCAAAACCTTTGGTTCGCTTCCCCTTGGCCTTCCGAACTATCCGAAACCCCACCCCACCTATCATCTTCAGCGCTCTTCGAACTCTACCCCATCGTAGTCGCCGCTTCCCTTTGGGGTCATGAATGGTCCACCTCATGCATATTCGTCCACTGCGACAAAACAAAATTACAGCTCTCCCTTAGTCAAACGCACCTTAGATGCCATGTTCACTCTAGCCTTCTTTGGCTTCCTAAGGTGTTCAGAATTCACCGTGAATTCCCCATTTAACCCCTACATCCACCCCACCATCTCTGACCTCTCCATCCTAGACCACAATACCATGTCTTTTTTCATCAAACACAGTAAAATGGACCAACTCCACAGAGGCCACCACGTATACATCTTTAAACTGCTATGCGCTTCTCAGCCCTACCAAACCCTACGAACCTACCTATCTTACAGAAGCTCATTCGCTTCCTCCCCACTTGAACCCCTCTTTGTAGACTAATTAAACCAACCAGTTACTAGGTCTTGATTTAAAAAACATCTCAAAGCCGTCCTGACAAGATCTGGAATCGACCCAGATCGTTTCTCGTCCCATTCTTTCAGGATCGGAGCCGCAACCACAGCCGCCAAAAGAGGTTTAGCACCAAACCAGATCCAAACCTTCGGCCGTTGGTCCTCCGAGGCTTTTAAAAATTACATACGCCTCGACCCAGCCTTAATCTTCCCAATATTGATATACCTCCCACCTCCACTAGAGGCCCCCATTCCATCAGCTATTTCCCTGCCTCCGTCAGAGGCCACACATTCCTTAACTTTCTCCCGCCTCTGCTGAAGGCACTTCCCATTTTATCTATAGTAATGTTATTCCCCGCCTCCATTAGAGGCTCGCATTTCTACAGTGATCGCATTCCCCGCCTCCGTTAGAGGCTCTCACGCCTTCAGTGGCTGCATCCCCCACCTCCGTTAGAGGCTGCATTCCCCGCCTCCGTTAGAGGCTCTCACGCTCTCACGCCTTCAGTGGCTGCATTCCCCGCCTCCGTTAGAGGCTCCCATATTCCACGCTCCCAGATGCCCGGACGATGACCATATAAAAAAAATAAAAAATCCTTTCCCAGCATCCTCTCTCAATGTCTTCTTTTGGGCACAACGAATTTGGCTGCTGTCTTCCAAAGCTTTTTTGGGGAGCAGTCTGGGACCGAGCTGAACTTCGAACCCTTGCCCTCATTAGGGCTCAAACCACTAGGGTTCGGGGTTTGCCGTTCTCCCAGGCTCGCTCCCCTGACAGCACGCCAAACTCGCTATACTATTCATGAGGAAAGCGTGAACTCTTGAAGTGAACGTTTTGCAAATAACGCATTTCGAGAGGAACGCAATACGAATTAATCTTATACAGCTGGTAGCCCATCAGCTAATTATTCCCAATCTCTCTCACCCAATCGCTCCACTTCCCATTCACTATAAAAACCCCAGCTTTCATTCCATCCGCATCTCGCTTTAAGCATCCCACCTCCTCCCCTTCTCCGCCGTTATTCAGTTCACGTCCCCCGGGGGAGCAGTCAGGGACCGAGCCGAACTTCGAACCCTTGCCCTCATTAGGGCTCACACCACTAGGGTTCAGGGTTCGCCGTTCTCCCAGGCTCGCTCCCCTGACAGCAGGCCAAACTCGCTATACTATTCATGAGGAAAGTGTGAACTCTTGAAATGCAGGATACTATGGAAGAAAAGTAGTTAATTTGACTACAACTCAAACAGAATAATTTAATAAAGTTTTTACACCTTTTTACACTTTTAAAATGTTTACACCTAACTCAAGTTACTGTCAAATGTGCATTTCTAGGAGAGTCAGGCTTCATGATTAAAAAAAATATATATTTTTTTTTTTATTTTCAGTTGAGTTCAGCACCATTCCATTAATTTCAGTAATCTAGATCAGGTCGGGTTCCATTCTAGGTTTTTTAGTTCAGTTTAATTCAATTCAATTATTGGAAATACATTTGTTATTGTCTACAGAATTCAATACAATTTTACAATTTCTATTTAATTCAGTCAAGTTCAGTTCAGTCTAACAGTATTTTTCCATCCAGTTTGATTTAATTAATTCCTCAAAATATATTAATTTTCTATTCTGTTCGTTTCAGACCAGGTCAGCATAGTTTAGTTCAGATCAGTTTTGTCATTGATCTTGTCAGGAGGTAAAACCAGGCGGGAGTCACAGAGTATTGCAAATGAGACATAATGGGACAACTCAAAACACGGGGGGATCAAATAAACACAGTGAACTCATTGTGGACAGGAATAACCAAATATGGGCATACACGTGGAAAGCACAACAAAACATGCAGAACACATGACATAATGCCACCTTCCGGAAGGCGTGTCCTCACGCCGTGACAAAAACAACAACAACATAATGACTACAGGTGAGGGAGGGTGGGCGCCCTGGAGGCTGGCAAGGGGCAGAGTCACAGATAGCCTCCAGGGCGGATCAGGAGTCTCAGGAGGCAATGGCGGATCAAGGGCCTCAGGAGGCCATGTCCAAGCCCCTATCCCACCCACCCCTAACACGGCCATGGCAACTGGTGACTCTGGAACAGGACTCTGGAATGGCTTTCCTGGCCGTGACTGCGGAACGGAATCCGCAGGAAACTGAAATGGCTCTCCCAGCCGTGACTTTGGAGTAGCACGTGGAGGAGCCTGGCTTGTGGTGAACTGAAGTGTCAATCGACTTCCGGATGGGAGGAGGACTACAATCCTCCAAATCAACAAAGAAATTAGAATTGTTTAGTTTTAGAACAAGATTCAAGAAATCTGCCACGGGCCAATGGCAATCATCGTGTCCAATTGAACAAAACAAATTATTATCTATTAGATAATATCCAATCACTCCAGCTCACCCGATGTAATGCACTCAAGAATTCCTCCACGTACTGCTCCAAAGAATTATCCCCTTGATGTAGGTCCATGAGGAATTCCTCAGCCGTAAGTGGTCGGTCATTCTGTCATGGATCTTGCCGGAAGGTAGAACGTGGAAGTCAAGGAGTATTGCAAATAAGTCTTTTAATTGATAAACTTAGAAACACTGAAGATGACATAGCACATGAAGAAATGAATACATAACATTATTAATGTTAGAAACACAGGGAAGATAAATACTAAGACATGATGAGACATCTCAAAACATCTGGGGAACACGGCTGGGATCAAATAAACATAATGAACTCATTGGGGACAGGAACAACCAAATATGGGCATACACGTGGAAAGCACAACAAAACACAAAGAACATGTGAACAAGTTTAGTCTAGCTCAGTATTGTTCTATTACAGTTCTAGTAATTTCCGTCCAGTTTGATTCAGTTAAATTCCACAAAATAAATTTTATTTTCTGATTTCAATACTATTCTCTTTCATTTTCATTTCTCTGTTAACCTCCACAAAAAGAACATATGTATTGTAGTCTACTGTAGTTCAATACAATTCTATTCATTTCCATGAATTTCCGCCAGTTCAGTACAATTTAGTTGAGGTCAGTTCAGTTCAATCTAGCTCTGTATACTTTGCTCCAGTTTGATTCAGTTAAATCTCACAAAATACGTTTAATTTCAGCACAATTCAATTCTATTCATTGTAGTCCACTTCAGTATAGTTATATCGGATCATTTCAGTTGAACCAACTGTTGCTCATTGTTTTTCAGTCCAGTTTGATTCAGCTTTGATTACACAGTATACATTTGCCCTTTTATTAATTTTTTTTTTTTTTTTACAATACAAATGCAAATTCAGTTTAATGAGATAAAATTACATTTATATTTTAAAATATTTGAATGTATATTACCAGCATCACTTACTCTGCTCATGTCTGTTGTGTGAAGAGGGAAAGAGCCCCTGCAAGACAGCATCATTGCCACATATGAGGAGCACGAGGACAGCGTGTATGCGGTGGAGTGGTCTGCTGCAGACCCCTGGCTGTTCGCCTCCCTCAGCTATGACGGCCGGCTGGTGATTAACAGAGTCCCTCGAGCCCTCAAATACCAGATCCTTCTGTAGAGCAGGTGAGCATCAGAATAATGGAAAACAGGGACACCAATGAAACCATTCAACAACGAGTAATGTGTACAAACTAACAGTAGGTCACTCTCTTTTCCCAGGATGAACCCACGATTCCAGCTTCTGCAGACGTGGATGAGTAAACTCTATGCCGTCAGATGTCTGCAGCAGCTGAACTGTTACTCATCACTGTATTTGTGTGCTGATTTCCCAACACCTGATGATTTTTTGAGCTGGTCTGCGGTACATCAGCACCCGCAGATATCTGTGTTCTTGTGTTTTTGCCTGTTCTGTTTGGTGCTGTGGGAAATCAGAACCCTGAAGATTAATTATGATTATGTGTCTTATCATGTACGCTGTAACAAAAGCATTTCTCTGTGGAGCTGTCAGAGAAAGCCTAATTACCCCTGTATGTTTCCCATAAAACGGCTTTAATTAAAGAGTACAATTTGATGTCCTTCTCTCCTTATCTGGCTCTCCTCTCCTCCGTCTGTAATTGCGAGGCGAGTGTTGGTTAAAGCACCTCCAGTGACAGTGTGTTTTAATTGCAGCTTGACTCTCCACGTCTCAGGCTGCCAGGGGATGGCTGGGGTCCGATCCGTCAATACCAGGGCTGGCAGAATGAGTCTCTGAATGCATAGTGTCAGCGCTCGCTGTCTCTAGTGGCGCCTCGGATTCTTTACGTACCCCGTCTGTTGTCAGTGATGCGGGGAGGTTAAATGCGTTTGGAGTTTAGGGATTTTAACCCTCCATGGTATGTCAGAAGCCCTGCTGCCCCTGCTCTTTTGTGGACGTGCTGGTCTCCACAGTGTGTCTCCATGAAAGGTTGCATTCACTTGTGAATGTTCAGAACATATTCAGAGACAACAATTTCGTTCTGGTTGTAAAATCACATATTCTCCAGGTCTGGAAACGTATAGGAAAAAAAAACAGAGTTTGGAAAAATACTAAGAAAATAAAAAAATTTAAAATTAAGAAGATAAATTCATTTTACAGGGTATAATGCAGGTTATAAGCATTTTGGGTTTCTTCTCACAATATTCTTAGCACCTTATTACATAGCCTCAAGGACCATTGGAAAATAAATAAAAACTATACAGACTTGAACAGTATGTGTGCATGAGAAACCATTGAACTTAGCATATAAGACAATGCACACTGTCACCTATCATGACATCAGCCCATTTTTCTATGTGTTTTTTTGTCCGCCACAAAGCATGTGACCTAAGACCTTACTGCCCTAATGAAACCTAAATTTAAACCCTTTTTACAGTACCAGTCTTTTAATCCTTATAACCTCTTAAACTTGGCAAATTTTGCAATCAGCCCATTTTGTGTCATGTTATGCCTTATATATATATATTATATATATAATTTATATAATATTATATAATTTAGTGCCACCACCAAAAAAATAAAATAAAATCTAAAACTACGAGAATAAAGTCGTAATATTACGAGAACAAAGTCGAAACTACGTGAATAAAAGTCATAATATTACGAGAATAAAAGCTGAAAAGTTACGAGAATAAAGTCGGCCTAAATTGGGAGCACCCAGAGATATTCTCAGCTTTCAAAATCTAAAGTTTTTTAGCGAAATACAAACTAAATGTATATTATAACATGACATATGTATTATAGCCTGACATATAGCTGAAATCACTTTCGTGTAAGTCAATGATTTTCCTGATTACAATGAGACTTAATTATTTTCCCATGCCTTATGATGTTCCTTCCCTTTTATATTTTGCTATAAACTTGACACAAACACAAACAAAACACATTCATTTGAAAGATGAACTGTTACTGTATATATCAAAAGAAACAAAGCAGAAAATTATTGCAATTGCTGGGTGTCTGGCATGCTACAAATTATGAATATATATAATGTAGAGATCTGATCAGTAAAGAGCTTGAACAACACATTATTGTAAGACACCATTTGTGTTTCACTATAAAACTGAAAGCTGAGACGTTGTTTTAAAAGTACTAAAGTGACAAATCTTATTGCTATTGGGTGGCGCACTATAACAAATCCAGTGGAAGACATGAAATATTTCCAAGCATGTTGTCCCCACAAATATTACACATGATATAATTTCTGCTAATAATCCCACATAAATGTCTTTGTAGTGTATTACAGTTTTTTACGATTGCTTAAGCACAATTTTGAAAATAGGGCCCTGTTTGTCAAAACACTACACACAATTAAAACAACCCTACACCAATGTAGCATATTGCTTCAGATCATTTGCAAAATGGAACACTTTTGTCAAAACTATACACAATTTTATAAAAACAATATTTTGTTACCAAACGAAACACACACAGTTCATATGACTTTAATCTTTTGGAAGCAGTTAAACACTGCTGTTGCTAACCTAAAACACTTTTAGCAAGTCTAATTCTCAGTGATTATACGGTACATGAAGAACACAGAAAAAGTGCAACTACACAATAGTTCACCAAACACTACACAAGACCAATGCTGCAGGAAAATTTACCCATTTACCCAAATCAGTCAACATGGAGAATCACAACAAAACATGTCCCAGTTGTCATGCTACTACAGTAGTGTGCATAACACTGTTAGCTCAGCAAACAACAGACAAACGTAAAATACTGTATCCAGTAGAGGATACAACTACAGTAAATAAGAGCAACAACAAACATGAAAAATAATACAGTTTTTCTTAGTTGTTTACACACAATTACTTGTCCTTAAGACACAATGTCTACAACATGTAACTCATGCACCAACCCCCTGAACCAATTCTGCTGAACTACAAGCACAATTCCTGCTTTACACTCAAATTGCAGGTTTAAAACACACTTTTTTAAAAACACTTTAAAAGTGTAAAACACTGCATTTGGCAAAATTTTCATGAAGAAAATCTCTTGTTTTCACTAAGAAAACACTGTCAACTGGAGAGCTGGTGCCAGGTGAATAATCTCCATCTGAACATCAGCAAAACTAAGGAGTTAGTAGTGGACTTCAGTACAAATCAGGAGCGGACATACCAGGCGACCACAATCAGCGGGACCCTAGTAGAGAGAGTGGACAGCTTCCGCTACCTGGGTGTTCAGGATCTGACTTGGTCCTGCTATACCAACACCCTGGTAAAGAAGGCCCGTCAGCTTCTCTTCCATCTGAGATGCTTAAGAGACTTTAGACTTCCCTCTCAGGTGCTTAAGGGTGCTTTCACACCTGCACTAGAGTTCGTTTTCCGACTTGGTACGATTCGTTTGGGCAGGTGTGAATGTAACAATCGCACCCGAGTGCGGACCAAAAAAGCGTACAGAGACTACGCTTTCAAACGAACACTGGAGCGGTTCGTTTTTGGTGAGAACATGATCCGAACTCGAAAAGACCCAACTGCAAAAAGTACTGCGCCTTTTTTTTTTTTTTTTTCGTAACTGTATTCAGTAAATTCTTTTGTTGATGGTATATGTAGACCACATCATGTGCAACTTTGTGTTGGTTGGGATGAACACTCTATACACTGTTTTTGTGGGATAAATACAGTAAAATATATTTGGTACCATGCATTTGTGTGTTTTGTATAAAAACACTATTCTAAAATATTTTACAATGCACTTATGCAGGCCTATGTACTGTCTGTAGGAAATGTAACACTGAACAAAAAAGGCTTACAGTAAGTCATTATGATGAATGGAGAAGGAGTGGTCATAATGTTTTACATTAAGCACATCAGTGATCAACTGGTTCTTATAAATGTCTATTCATCTGATGGTTTGTGTGTGTCATTTGAAAACAAAATACCATTTTCAGAAGAAATGACATTGTTGGGAAAGTGAAGTTTAATTTTGCAGGAGAATTGAAGGGTTTTGCCCATTGTGTGTGTGTTTTTTTATTTGTGTGTAGAGTTCTGACAATCTGAGGCATGCTTTCAGAAAATGTGTATAATCAATAGTGAAAAACTGTAAAAAAAACTGACAATATTGTATTGTATAGTGCTTAAACCTGACTTATGTGTCTACAATATAGCAATCATGTGTTTGTGCAACTTATGGCTGTGTTTAACAGATTGGCATATAAGTGTGGTAATTTGACAGTCAGTGCTTTGGAATTGCAAGGAAGTGACATCATTATATACTTCTGTGTCTGATATTTACAAAATTCTTTCAATCTGGGTCATTTACAAGTGCACCATACTAAATATTATATTTCAACTTTAATTGACTTTATTCTCATAGTTTCGACTTTATTCTAGTAGTATTTCAACTTTTACTCTCGTAATATTACTACTTTATTCTCAGAGTTTCAAGTTTATTCTCGTAAAATAATGACTTTAATCTCGTAGTTTTAGATTTATTCTTTTTAGTGGCACTAAAACGCATAATATGGCGTAATATATATAAATTTTTCATTTTCCTTTAGGGACTCTGTAGGTTGTCACTTCGAGAAAATAACTCAGGGAAAATAAAATTATTTACAGATGACTCTACTATATGGCAAATCTAGAGCTGAAAATAATGCTCTATTCACCATTTATTACATTACCCATAATCCCACCAATTTGAGAAGCCACTTTTACTGTGAAAACATGATTGAGATATGAGCTCAACAGTAACCATTCATTGCCATAAAATTATGAAACCCTGCAGATGGTGTGGTAGCTGTGGTTGACACAAATTCACCATAAAACACAGATAGTGTTTCTGCTATTACAGGATGGCATATTGTTGGCTGTATATTCCACAATTTATGAGCATTTATTACATGAATACTCGATTCTGATTGGTCAGTCGCTACAGTCCAAGGTTTATTATTCCCATATAACAACCAGTAAAACTAATACCACAGGCTCATCCGGGTACTATGCATCATCTTAACCGTAAGTATATCACTCCACTGTCGCTGACAGTTTGGCACCATCCTGTGGCTTAAAAATGCTTGACCATGAGTTTAAATTGGAGGACTTCAACATTAATTTCAACATGTAAGGGAAGAGCAAAAGCAGTGGATTTCAGCAGTGGATAGAAGATGACTCGACTGACTCCCCGATTAAAAATGGTTTATTATTATATTATTTATAGTTATATTATTTACTTTTGGGGCAAGAAGCTGTGTAATAAGCGGGATAATGTACAGCTAGCAGGTTGTTATCGCAGAATAAAGCCCGACAGGCTTATCGGCAGCCTGACGCGAAGTAACCTGCTGGATGTACATTATCCCTTATATAACAACGCAAAGATAAAACCATCAGCATAAACACACAACACTACAACAATGCCATGATCATTAACTGAATAAAAGAAAATATTAAAACAAAGTGCCCTAATATTATGGTTAAAAAAATATGAAAAGAAACCCAATTATTTAAAAAAAATATATTTTTAATGTTTTTCATATTTAATGATTCATATTTTTCACCTGCAAAACCGTACAATATCAAATATTTCATGTCTATAATTGCACATAAGGTGATGTAAAAACCATTGAAAATTTTTCACAGTATATAGTAAGGTATTAATGTTACATCTGATGCAGTTGAAGGAGAGCGCCGGAGATGTGGAATGCAATAATCATAATAGTCTTTAATAATAAATCCAAAAACGTGGACTAGTATCCAACTATCTCAGTATAACGTAGAGAAACACATAAAGGAAACATTAACCACACTTAACACATTAGTTGACCGACAAGACTGAACTCAAAAGACATGGCCACCCTGGAGCCGCACGGGGCAGAGTCACTGGTTGCCTCCAGGGCGGATCAGGAGCCCTGGGAGGCCGTGGAGGATCTGGAGCCAAATTTCCTTGGGGAAGTCCGCAGTGGAAAGGCCAGCTGGGTCCGCTAGTGGGCGTTCTGGAGGGCACAGCCGGCTCTGGGATCCAGAACTCAGGAGTGAAGATTGGTGGAACGGAATCCGCAAGGAACGGGAGGAGATAATCTGGCTTGATGTCATCTGATGGATCTGCAACAGGCGAAGGGCAGTCAATGAGGGATTTGTCCCAATCTGGCCACCCAGCCTCTGGTGAGCGCTTCCGGGGTCTTGGCACTGGCAGCTCTTTGGCGGGCAAGTTTTTCCTTGGCTTGGGCACTGGGCGCACTCTCAGCACTGACGTGGTGCACTCAGGAAGTGCGGGCTCGATGCACTTGGGAAGCGCAGGCTCGGAGAGGCGCTGTTGTGGCACATGGGTGAAGACGGATGGGTGAACTATTATAATAGAGCTCGGAAGCCTGGAGCTAGTTGGTATAGGAGGGAGAACGGGCTCATTGGGCCAGTATATGGAAGAGTCCGGCTCATGGTGAGTTGGAGTGTCTTTCTGGTTTTGAATGGGATTTGAATGGGAATAAACTGGAGCAACAAAAAACTCTGAATTATTTAATTCTAAGACTAAATTGAGAAAATCAACTACGGTTTTACGACAGTCGTCTTGGAAAATTAAACCAAACAAATCATCGTTAAGTCCCATCCAAAAGTAGAAATTAATAAGGGAATCACTCCAGCTCACCAGATGGAAAATACTCGGGAGATCTTAATAGCCTTTAATAATAAATCCAAAAACGTGGAGTAGTATCCAACAATCTTAGTATAACGTAGAGAAACACATTCAAGCAAACATTAACCACACCTAACACATTAGTTGACTGACAAGACTGAACTCAAAAGACATGGGTTTTATAGAATAACGTCACAGAAGACTAATCACTAGACAAGACATAGCTGGGAAAACACAGGTGGAAGGGAATCAACTAATAATCACATATTGACACAGGAAGGACCAAATAAGGGCAAACAGGAAGACATGAACTGAAACTAAAACAGGAAGACAAGAAAACGAAACTAGGAACAGAACTAAACAGACAAGAATGTTACATTTGACTTGTTTAACTTTTTTTTTAAATTATTAAATTATTTTTATTTTTAAAAATTAATTAACTGTAAGTCAATGTTTTTTTTAAACAATCAAAGTGAGTCCATCAGCCTCACCCTCATGCCATTCCAATGGTACAGTATTTGACTTTCTTTTTTTCAGATGAAAATAAGTGAAGATTTAAAATAATAAAAAGTGTACAGCCATTGTGACAATAATCCCTATGACCCCATTGGATAAATCAGTATTATCTGAAACAATACAATAGGAATATGTAAGGAAAATATTGTAAACATTTATAACTATAAACCAGCCAACTGCCCCAAATATGCAGGATAAATACTTAGAAAAGGACGTCAGTGTGTTTTTCAGGCTGAAGCATGCTATAGCACAAACATCTGTACAGTAACACATCAGACTGCATCAGGTCACTGCTTAATGTCATTCTCTCACAGCGGGACGGCGGCTGTCACTCATCTGTGTATTACAGCTCTGCGATATAATGATTTGATTGCTGTCTGTCTGACCGGAGCGCTCTCATGTGTTTCCAGTGGTGTATATTTGTATCTGTCGTATTTAAATACTGTTAAATCTACTGAATACATTCAATATTAAAACCACAGGGTCACTGTTGTGTGGTTCCCAGAGGGCCCAGCCAAAATTGGATTCAGCTGCTCGCAAATGAATTAAATGAAATTAGATTTCATTTAATAATTTATTTTTGTCTCGAGCGGCCCTTGGGGAGCCCAGGTGATGATTACTCTCACAAGAGCTCTGATTAGCATTCAGAAATAAACCCCAGCAAATAAAAGGAGCGTGCAAACGGACGGAACGACGCGAGGAATGCAGAAGGACTGGCTGGGAATGAGTAATCAGAGGCTATTGGGATGGCCTTGGGAATATTTCTGAACTCAGTGTTTCTCTATTTGTGAAAAATTCTCACTGGGAAGATTCTTTCATACGACTCTCACTGCGTGGCTGCCTCTCTTAGCTTATGTCACTTTTTCAGATTATTTGCATTTCAAAAGCATAATGTTTTTCAATCCATTGCACTAGTTGGCTAGTGTCCTGCTGTTCTTGGATAACAGCTCTGCCTGGAAAAAACATAATGACATTTTCATGATAAAGGTTAAACCAAGTTCCACAACTACAGTAATATTCAAAGGTTTGGGTCACTTCTGCTCATCTAGGCTGCATTTATTTGATCGAAAATTGAGAAATAGTATTACTATTTAAAATAGCTAGTTGTCTCTGTGTAGATATAGTAAAATTAAATGGTAACACTTTAGAATAACGTCCCGTTGTAAGTAATTTATAAGTGATAAGTTAATGATGAAATGTTCATCTACAAAACCTTCACAAATGATTAATAATTGATTATTATGTTTAGTTAATTAATTTACAAGTCAATTACAAGTTGTGATATGTTGAAAAGCACAAAATAAATCTTTTTTTAAATTTAATAATGTTTGTAAACCCTTTGTCTCATTAGGATAGACTTGTGTTCTGTGTGTAGTGTGTGGTAAAGATGGTAAACACATGGAGTATTTTAGCACTATGCACCTAATGAGAACTTCAGTTGAGGGTAAAACTAGTTCACATTATCAGTAGATCCCACACACTCTGGAACGATCTCTGGAAATCCTGGATGAACGAGTGGTCCAGAATGTCCCGGGCCGGAACCCAGCACCTCTCCTCCGGGCCGTATCCCTCCCAGTCAACCAGATACTGAAAGCCTCTACCCCGCGGACGAGCGGCCAATAACCTCTTAACTTTAAAGACAGGAGGCTCATCCATCTGGATCGGCGGGGAGGGTGGGAGGGAACGGTTAGATCTGGGAATAAGCGGTTTAATGCAAGAGACATGAAATACGGGGTGAACGCGTCGGAGAAAATTAGGCAATTGGAGGCGAACCGCGACAGGCGAGATAATCTTCGTGATAGAAAAAGGACCAATAAATTTAGGAGCTAATTTGCGAGACGTGGTCTTAAGAGGCAAATTGCGAGTCGACAGCCAGACCCTCTGACCACAAATATAGCGAGGCGCTCTGGACCGGTGGCGATTAGCAGAGCGACACATCCGATCACGGGTTATGAGAAGAGCTCTGCGGACTCTTCTCCAGGTACAGCGGCAACGTTTCATAAGGGACTGAACGGACGGAACGGTCGACTCCCCTATTAGATCGGGAAATAGCGGCGGCTGGTAGCCTAGGGATCCCTGAAACGGAGAGAATCCCGTAGCGGATGAAGGAGCGGTGTTATAGGCGTATTCAGCCCATGC